>CAJQTV010000233.1:0-82500 GCA_907163055.1 Formica aquilonia x Formica polyctena | reverse complement strand
CTGCTCGGCCATATTATTCCTTCTCGTCGGCCGCATTCCTTCTCGGTGTGCTCTTTCTATTTTTTTTTAACAAGATCTTGGCTGACGCAATAACCGTATAATGCAATAACCGTTCGTCATTCCTGATCTTTTTTTGAGGAAAGTTTTACCGAATAACGGATAACAAGTTATTCACTTCTTCACGTTCGACGATTACATCATTTTAATCAGAGGTAATCCTTTTTCTTTTTTACATTATTATATTCTATTATTTATACATATTAGATATTTATATATATTAGGTTGTAATAAGTAAAATGTTGTACTATATATATATATCATATATATAAAAATACGACATTACTTATATACAACTATATAAATCTTGATGCTCAATCCTTTAGAAGTATATTCTTATGTGATATTCTTTTGTTATGTTACAGTGTTACCACATAGATTATTAATAATAAAAAAGGCGGTCTACATATGTATAATTAAAGATCTGCAACGAGTCAAGAGAATCAAGGACAATTTGATCTTGCAGCAAATTGAAACTAAAAGATTTAATAAATCAGGAAAGTTTTATATAATTTTTAAATTTAAATTTTATAGTGAAATTAATTAAGCCATTTTTAATTGCAATTGGCTTTTACAATGATTTGGAGCTGACTTATTCAAGGTCTCTGCACAATCGAAAATATAAGGAGCAAAGAACAGATATTAGAGACAAGGAACTGAATTGACTTTTATTAAAGTAACTTTCTTTTTTTTTAACAGCGTCACCAGATAGTGATTTATAGCGTTCTTCAACCCGTCTTTCTAGGTTATGTGACACAATATGTCTTGCGAGTAACTTTCTTTTCAATTTTATAACAATGTGTATAACTTATACACATCACGTAAATGGAAAATTGAAAAGAAAGTTACTCGCAATATAGTGAAACCTATCACATATTTTTTATTGTGCGGTGAACTGTTCTTTATTCTTTATTCCTCATTTTTAATCGCTAATGTCTGTTATTCCTGTTCTTTATATTTCTGATTGTGTGGGGGCCTTTAAGTTTACTGACATTATAAGAAATGACATTTTATATTGAAAAAATATTATATTATATTATATTATATTATATTATATTATATTATATTATATTATATTATATTATATTATATTATATTATATTATATTATATTATAATTATATTATATAATATTATATAATATTATATTATATTATATTATATTATATTATATTATATAATATTATATTATATTATATTATATTATATTATATTATATAATATTATATTATATTATATTATATTATATTATATTATATTATATTATATTATATAATATTATATTATATTATATTATATTATATTATATTATATATATATATTATATTATATTATATTATATTATATTATATTATATTATATTATATTATATAATATTATATTATATTATATTATATTATATATATATTATATTATATTTATATTATATTATATTATATAATATAAATATTATATTATATTATATTATATTATATTATATTATATTATATTATATTATATTATATTATATATTATATTATATTATATTATAAATATTATATTATATTATATTATATTATATAAATTATATATTATATTATATTATATTATATTATATTATATTATATTATATTATATTATATTATATTATATTATATTATATTATATTATATTATATTATATTATATTATATTATATTATATTATATTATATTATATTATATTATATTATATTATATTATATTATATTATATTATATTATATTATATTATATTATATTATATTATATTATATTATATTATATTATATTATATTATATTATATTATATTATATTATATTATATTATATTATATTATATTATATTATATTATATTATATTATATTATATTATATTATATTATATTATATTATATTATATTATATTATATTATATTATATTATATTATATTATATTATATTATATTATATTATATTATATTATATTATATTATATTATATTATATTATATTATATTATATTATATTATATTATATTATATATATTATATTATATTATATTATATTATATTATATTATATTATATTATATTATATTATATTATATTATATTATATTATATTATATTATATTATATTATATTATATTATATTATATTATATTATATTATATTATATTATATTATATTATATTATATTATATTATATTATATTATATTATATTATATTATATTATATTATATTATATTATATTATATTATATTATATTATATTATATTATATTATATTATATTATATTATATTATATTATATTATATTATATTATATTATATTATATATATTATATTATATTATATTATATTATATTATATTATATTATATTATATTATATATATATTATATTATATTATATTATTATATTATATTATATTATATTATATTATATTATATTATATATATTATATTATATTATATTATATTATATTATATTATATTATATTATATTATATTATATTATATTATATTATATTATATTATATTATATTATATTATATTATATTATATTATATTATATTATATTATATTATATTATATTATATTATATTATATTTATATTATATTATATTATATTATATTATATTATATTATATTATATTATATTATATTATATTATATTATATTATATTATATTATATTATATTATATTATATTATATTATATTATATTATATTATATTATATTATATTATATTATATTATATTATATTATATTATATTATATTATATTATATTATATTATATTATATTATATTATATTATATTATATTATATTATATTATATTATATTATATTATATTATATTATATTATATTATATTATATTATATTATATTATATTATATTGTATCTGATATATTTTATATTATTTAATGTATTGTTACATCATAGACATATTTGTTTTAATTTATTCGGAAATAATGAAGTAATGAAAATATGTTACTTTTCCAGGTGTTATACGAAAATCACATGGTGATGTGATTGACGAGCAGATAGCAATGCCAATCAAGATATGGCTAGCTCATGCTAAGGAACGTAAGGAAAGAGAGCACAAAAACATTCATCAAGAATGAGTGAGCTTTTCATACTCCGCGTTTATTTCTAAAGTATATTTTTTAAATTTATTTGTTTTTATTTTTATAAGTAAAGTTTATTTTTAAGACATTCTAAATTTATTTTGAATTAAAAGTTTCTTATTAAGTCATAAGACTTCCACAGACAATAATAAAATTATTATAATTTCAAGATGTTATATTCCAAAGATTATATTCCAAATATAAATGTATTAAAAAGATAAAAAGTATTATATCCCAGTAAGCAATTTGATAACAAATTGTTGCCAAATTGGCATCAAATTCGCTCAAAACTTGGTAACAAATCCAGTGCCATCTGTGTCCGCATTAAGCTTGTGTTTTGGTGACAAAGCTTGCTGACATAACCTGACAGCAAATTGATGGCAAAAACCGAGCAAAGCTTGACATGATTTGACGTCAAATTGGTGGCAAAAATCGAGCAAAATCTGCGCAGGACAATCTGACAGCAGATTGTCAGCAAAAACCGAACAAATTCTGCAGCTTTTGGCCATTCATATAAAATAGTATATTTAAATGGATTTAAAGTCTCAACCCTAAGTAATAAAATGATGATAAGTTTTGGTCATAAAATGACCATTAGATAATTAGACATCCTAAGTTAGGTCTCATAAGACCCAAAATATATCACATCTACGGGAGACCATTTTTTGACGTTCTTTTGATGGCAAAAATAAGACAAATTACAGTATTGTTATATAAAATCATATATTAATGTTTTAAAACGTATAAGTAAATTTAAATAATTTAATTTACAAAATTAAAGATTTTTTTGGACAGAAATTGTTCGAATAAGTGAAAATCGAACAATTATCTGTCCGATTTGCCAAAAATCAGTTCAATATCTGAATTTCTTGTATAAGAATTGTGTCAAAAATTGAACTGATAAAAATATATATATTATAATATTATTAGCGTTTTGCAGGCTTTATATACACTCATGACAAGAATTTGAATACGGGTATAGATAATGAATAACGCGCCGCATAGCGATAAGCGACTGAACTATTTTATAATACTTTGTAATAAGCTGCAGATTCTGTTCGGTTTTTGCTGCCAATTTGCCATCAGATTGCGCACTCTAGACCTTGCTCAGTATTTGCTGACAATCTGATGTCAGTCATGTCAGCAAGCTTTGCTCGGTTTCTGCCGCCAATTTGCTGTCTAGTTATGTTAGCAAGCTTTGCTTGGTTCTTGCCGGCAATCTGCCAGCTTAATCGGTAATAACAACTCTTGCACCAAATTTGTAGCCTTTTTGCTGACAATAATTTGTAGCAAGCACTTGGCAATATCTGTTAGAACAGACGTGGCTGACTGGGATATTATATAACATATAAAAATAATGTATAAATATTATATATTATCATATATATTTTTATGAAAAATATATATTTGTTATATATAAATAAAAATATTTATTTGTTAAAACATAAATAATTAAGAGTACAAATTAATATAACCTAACCTAACCTAATCCAACTCTTAATACTATATACTGGCGACATTCTATGGATATACCATAAGATATTCTCAGTATATACTATAAACTAAAATAGGAGAACATTAGAGCATTTTTAGTACGTACTCAGTATGTCATAGTACGTATTTCGAATGTTCTGAGAATATACGCAATATACTTTTGCGATATCCTCCGAACATTCTCAGAATCTATATGTGCTCTTAGGGTTGTATTTTATAATAGTAGTTAGTGCTACAGTAGTTAGTTAGCCAGAGGCGGTCAGTTCGTGAGCAGGTTGTTTTAAGAACATTTGACAGCAAATGCGTTTTGCATGTTCGCTTTGGTTAAAAAATATATGCCAGAGGTGATCGATTCGTGAGCTGGTTGTTATTTCACACTAGATGCGATTTGCGTGTGTGTTAAAAAATATATGCCAGAGGCGATCGATTCGTGAGCTGGTTGTTATTTCACACTAGATGCGATTTGCGTGTGTGTTAAAAAATATATGCCAGAGGCGATCGATTCGTGAGCTGGTTGTTATTTCACACTAGATGCGATTTGCGTGTGTGTTAAAAAATATATGCCAGAGGCGATCGATTCGTGAGCTGATTGTTATTTCACACTAGATGCGATTTGCGTGTGTGTTAAAAAATATATGCCAGAGGCGATCGATTCGTGAGCTGGTTGTTATTTCACACTAGATGCGATTTGCGTGTGTGTTAAAAAATATATGCCAGAGGCGATATATTATTCTGTTGCGATCGAGACAAACAATGTATTATAAATCTTTATTACAAATATATAAACATTTATGTATACGAACAAAAAAAGACAATATAATATATATTTGTATAAATAATACATTGTTGTTATATATCAATTGATTATATCGATTGAAAAAAATTAGCTGCATTGCATAGATCGCAACTTATAGAAAGTTACATGATAATATTCAGAATATATGTATATATATCATACACATACATCTCTATACGTCTATGTACATATTATACATATACATATATATATACATATATACACAATTATATATATAACACCTAACCAAATGTTATTCCTCTTGGAAGATATATGGGAAGACACATAGCCCGTATGAACAATGTGAAATTATGTTCAAATATGTGATAAAGACAGACACGTCTATATTATACTGTTATCTATACGCTTAAATACGCTTAGATATGCGTGCGAGGCAATAGAGCAGTAGAAATACACGATGTTGTCCGATTTCAACATATTGAACACAATTCTCTTTCAAATATGCATAAAACATGCAGAAATATTAATATCGGTAACAGCGGAACTAAAATTATTGATATTATTGGTATTATCGATAATTTTAGTTACGCTTAGATGAGGGCGCTAACCCGTCGGAGTTCGGCCGTCACTTTTGGATCCTTTTAAGGGCCACCGCACAAGCTCTTCCGTAACGCGTTACGTTACGTTAAGTACTAACCGTAAACTTAGATTCGTCCGTAACCTTAAACTTCAGTCAACGCACAGAGAAAAAAGTAACGTAACAAAAGCATACTACGTTACGTTTTTCTCTGTGCGTTGACTGAAGTTTAAGGTTACGGACGAATCTAAGTTTACGGTTAGTACTTAACGTAACGTAACGCGTTACGGAAGAGCTTGTGCGGTGGCCCTAAGGCTGCGTACGGAAACATCACCTGTGTGCACACGAGTTCTATCTTTGTTATGTACCAAAAGTTAAACAAAGATAGAACGACGCTCGTGCGCACACGGGTGATGTTTCCGAACGCAGCCTAAAGCCTATCACACATAAATTGGCATAGCTGCATATGCATAGCATAAGACCGTCTGGACCAATGAGCATGCTATATAAATCAATATGGCGATTTTATTTCAATACTCATTGGTCCAGACGGTCTTATGCTATGCATATGCACTTATGTCAATTTGTGTGTGATAGGCTTAAAGCGGGGAGCATACACTTTTGCATAAGCGCATAATCACAAGCATAAGGAAATTGATTGGTCCATTTCCTTATGCATAACGAAATTGACCAATCAATTTCCTTATGTTTATGATTATGCGCTTATGCAAAAGTGTGTGCTCCCCACTGAAAGGCCATCACACACAAAATTTCGTAAGGACATAAGACGCAAGCGTAAGAAAATTGGCCAATCTCAATCAAATATTGGGCTTTCCGTAAAAGTGGAGGGGTTACGGAGAGCCAAATACTCCATTGGGATTGGTCCATTTTCTTACGCTTACGTCTTATGTCCTTACGGAATTTTGTGTGTGATGGCCTTAACAATGGCCGTGTTCCGATATTCACTGGCTACTGATAATCTATAGTTTACGTCACATATACTATAGATTTTCAGTACTGGCAGTGAATATCGGAACTCGAAACACGGCCAATATCTTGTCGGTGCCGCTAGCTTAGAACATATATAAATGGAAGGGGAATGCCTTTGTTTCCCGATAGAAAAACATGTCGGAAGGAAGTAAGAAAGGAAATCATAGTTGCCTCTCTCTTGTGAGTAACTCTGCTCAAAAGTGCGCATGCACGGCCATGTGTGTGTACACAAAAGTATGTATACCACAAACACGATGCTTGCATGTGTAGTTACTCCCAAGAGAGGCAACTACATTTTCTTTCTCACTTCCTTCCGACACTTTTCAGCCTGCTATTCCCCTTCCATTTATATATGTTCTAAGGCCGCTAGCCGCTATGCTTATTTGTAGTTTACATATTTGTTTTTATCTTCATTTGAAATGTTTCGATAGTGATTTGTTATAGTTACTTGAAAATGATGTTTACGAAATTATCATACATATATTTGTGATATTGCAATCTTTATACATTTAATAAGAATTACTAATTTAATTTCATCTAACCACATTTAGATAACAAACAAGTGAGTTCTGGTTTAGACATTTCAATGAAACTGAATTTTATATTTGCATATATCAATTGTGGTTCGGGATAATTTTTGCAAGTCCGAATAAATGTTTTAAATGCTAAGATGGCACAACGATTAAGCAACAAGGCAAAACTTAAATCACTTTTCACTGTGACAAGCAGTGCCGTTGCTTTATTTGGTGGTATCTCACTCTATCAGGGCAACGAAAGATTTTACAGCGAAGTAGTTATACCGCTAGCTCAGTTGATAGATCCAGAAACTGCCCACAATCTTGCAGTGAAATCTCTGAAATGGGGTCTTGTATCAAAGCAGACAACAGAAGATCCCAGTTTACTTCAAACTACTGTGCTGGGTTTGCAGTTTAAGAATCCAATTGGCATGGCCGCAGGATTTGATAAACAAGGAGAGGCAGTAAAAGGATTGCATAAAATTGGCTTTAGTTTTGTAGAAATAGGTAAAATCTGTGTATAATAATTGTAAATAATATGTGTAATAAAATAATTATCTTATAATTTGCAGGATCTGTGACACCTAAAGCACAGCCTGGTAATCCAAAACCCAGAGTCTTTAGACTACCGGAAGATAATGCAGTTGTAAATAGATATGGGTTTAACAGTGATGGTCATGATGTTGTATGGGAACATCTTAAGAAACTGAAAGAGATGAATTTTGATGGTATTATTGGGGTGAATTTAGGGAAAAACAAAGAGACAAAGAGAGAGGATGCAGTTCAAGATTACATTAACGGCATAAAAAGATTTATGGATGTGGCGGATTATTTTGTGATCAATATATCTAGTCCTAACACTCCAGGCTTAAGATCCTTGCAAAACAAGAAAAATTTAGAAGAATTACTAACTAGAATAAATGTAACAAGAGAATTGATTGGTAGCAAGCAGCCATTGCTTTTAAAGCTGGCACCAGATTTGTCAGATCTTGAACGACAAGATGTAGCAGATGTAATTTTAAGAAAGAAATCTAAAGTTGATGGTCTAGTTTTGTGCAATACAACAATCATGCGACCGAATTTGATTAATCCAAATAAGGAAGAAAGTGGCGGTCTTAGTGGTGCACCTCTTGCAGATATTTCTACCGCTACCATTTCTGATATGTATAGACGAACGTATGGCAGCATCCCAATTATTGGTGTAGGTGGTATCTTTTCTGGTGCTGACGCTTATGTCAAAATAAAAGCTGGTGCTTCTTTAGTACAACTTTATACTTCGTATGTGTATAATGGACCGCCAATAGTAGGCAAAATTAAACGGGAATTATGTGAGATACTTGAAACTAATGGTTTTTCTTCTGTGGCTGATGCAGTTGGCAAGGATACCAAGAATAGATGAATATATCTTATTGTACATAATTCTAATGCCCCTTTATATACACGAATATATATTATTCAATGCAATGTATATAGAATGCGCAATAGATAAAAAATATTATACACGGTTGATTATATTGTAATTAAATAAGATTAATTAGTTATGTTTGTATTAAAGTCAATTAAAGTTATATATTGTCAATATTATATGTACCAATCTATATTTTGCGATATATCTAACCGTTGTTATATTAATAAGATCGTTTTTTTATATATACACAGGCTGTTTTCCTCCTTATAATTTATGACTTATAGAGATCAAATCCGTTCTTAAATAATTGTTAATTATTTTATATTATTGATTATTTTAATTATTAATAACTTTATTCATTTTAATAATTATTTTACTAGCATTGTATTATATCCGTGTCACTAATCGCACCGCTTCCGTCATTTTGAATTTCTTGAAGACATATGTAATGTTGATCATCGCTGCTTGGTGGCGTTGCCAAAGCGCATCCCGAATCGCGGTTGCGCGTAGCTATCTCAGTTGATCTCAAGCTCTCTCCCGTAATACCATCGTGAACGGAACAGTCAGCTGTTGTGTCAAGTGAACATCCTTAACCAACAAATTGCACGGATATTCGTCCAGTCCTGTGCGATTCGGGCATCCTGCAAAGTATCGCGGTGTCGTACATCTCGGCGGTCCAGCTGGTTAGATTCGGTAGCACGACAAAGGTACGTGTTCCCGTTCCGATCGCGCACATTGTCCGTGTCTCGGGAGAGAGTGAGTCACGTTCCTCGGCTCGTTCGCACCTGCACGAGTGCTGATTATCGACGCGCGAGGTATTCGCGGCGCGAGATAAAATCCGCGAACGAATCCGCCGCACCTTATCTCATCGTGCATTTTTTTCGCGAGACCAGGAAAAAAATCGTTCGTCCTTGTAACACACGTTGACGCAGAGAACGACGTAATGCGCGTTTTCCACTGGTAAACAGAATCTTCGATGCATACTATTCTCGGAGCACGTTTGTGTACTAATGGCAATTATTCGACATCCGATATGTGACAGTGATTTTTAATATTTCTGTGACAGTTATGAGGAATTTTCATCGCGAAGATTCACCGCATACTTTGAGTCTTTGGCAATAAAACTCTCCCGCAATGGACGGTGCCACGTTTTAAATCATACCCGCGGAATAGAGGTCTAATTGACCGCGTCATATCTAATTTCGATACGATTGTGCCATTTATTAATTCTAGCTATCTATTAATTCGTTGGAAAAGTGCAACGCGTTTTTGTTATTAATCAGTTGATCTTATGAGGTTTGCTTTAAGATGTATGTGTCATATATCAAAACATTGACAAAAGCATGAAAACTTCGTAGTCTATTCTATTATTTCTTCTGAATATCTGTACAAAACCTGAGCACAATTCTCTTAACGATTTGGAAATTATTTAAATTTAAAGTTACTATTGATTCTTCTTATGAAAAATCGCGTATTGTAGCACTTATTGACAAATTTGACAAGGAAAAAACATTGCCAGCGAAACAAAAATTTTCACATATATTAAGAAAACTAATAAATATTTGTGCAAAACTTGATTTAGATCCACATAAGCGGGGAGCACACACTTTTGCATAAACGCATAATCATAAGTATAAGGAAATTGATTGGTCCATTTCCTTATGCATAAGGAAATTGACCAATCAAATTCCTTATGCTTATGATTATGTGTTTATGCAAAACTGTGTGCTCCCCGCTTTACTCGTTTAAAAGTTATTTACTAAAAATTGTAGAAAAATATTATCTATCTCTTTTTCTCTTTTTGCAAATTACTCGTTTTTTTTTGTTTCTTGCAGTTGATTTTAGGAGGTATTCATGATCAAGTTTTTGTCATAAATTAGGAAAAATATTAATTACAACTATTTTCTTTTATGAAGACGTCAAAAACCATATTATTTTGTGATACTTTAATTATTTTTATAATCCGGATTTATTCATTTAATTTTTCGAACAGTATATACTTAAGAAATATGTTTTTTTTAATTTTGACAGTTTTTTGCTACTATTGTACAGCCAAAACATCCTTAAGCAGAGCTCGATATAGATACCCTAAAAACTTATCTTTTTTAAAAAAGATAAAAAAGGGTGCCAAGTACACGCACCAATTGTGAAAAACTGTTATATGTATTTACAAAACAGTTATTTTAATTTAATCTGCACAAAATAATGTTATTTTAAATTATTGAAAATAAAATATAGAAATGTGTGTAATATTACTGTAATCTGACAAGATTATTTTACATTTTTTAACACATATAAAGTTTAAATATATAAGTAAGCCCTCTCACATACATAAAAAGAAATGTGTGTGTGTGTGTGTGTGTGTGTGTGTGTGTGTGTGTGTGTGTGTGTGTGTGTGTGTGTGTGTGTGTGTGTGTGTGTGTGTGTGTGTGTGTGTGTGTGTGTGTGTGTGTGTGTGTGTGTGTGTGTGTATCATTACAATATGTATATTTTATATTATTTATATTTATATTCTATATTAATTTTAAACTATTTGTTTGAAATATTACAGCTTATAAAAAAGCTTTGATAAATTAAATTATAAATTATAAATGCGTATTAATGGATAATAAGATCTTATTTTTTCAATAATATTCTCATTTTGTTTGAATAAATACTTTTTTGTTGTTATTGATCGTCACTCAATCATGATAATATAATGGAGTAGTCTAAATAATATGTACTTGTAGCGTAAAACGATGCATTTTATATTACGGGAGCTGGTTTAAGTGAAATAATGAGTGATATAATATTGAAAATACCTTACACGGAGAAGAAACGATCTCTCTTCTTCGAATCGAGTGTGTCGAAACTTTGTCGCATTACATGACTAAGTTTTGCAACACACACACACACACACACACACTGATTATTCATACGTACCATAGTCGCGGTGAAATCGCCAAAGATCATCGTGTTTTGTTACTAGTATATATCATTCCGTCAGAGAAAGCAGCGAATTCGTTTTGATGAAAATTTACAAGATATCAACGAATGCGCAGCTGACGTGCGACGCCGTGACTAAAATAAAACTCTGCCGCCATTATTCTAAAAGTGTCAAATGTGCATTGTAAAACAGGTGAGATGAGAATATAACAGCTACTACGATAAAAACAGGATACCTTGCAAGCGATACTTTCTTCGATTTGTTTTTCGATAAAAAATATTCTCAGCTATTATATATTTTTATATTAAATTAATATTGTTATTAATATATATAAATGTTATATTAAATTAATGTATTTTATGTTAAATATTTTTATATTTTTTCTAATACTATGGATATTTCTTAAAATTCTTATCGGCAAACCTGTAATTTAAAATGAGATAATTTTTTCGTTCAGTTTATACACACGCTTGATTTTTTAATTTATCGTATATTTTGTCTTCTCTCAAGGATTGCTTTTATTTTTGTAAATACCTTGATATACATACCTAGTAAGTATAACACGGCATGAAGGTGAACATCATTCCAACATTTTCTGATAAAAAGTGTAGTTATGTGCGTTCGTCAGGTTTCCAATTATTTTTATAATGAGTCACTGGACTGACAATTGATGAAACAGTAGCGAGAATATTATTATCAGTGCCGTCACATGTGTGTTGCAAATTTGCCGGAATTATTTTTATTATTTGATTAATATATTCGCGATATTTTGTTTATATCGCGTATTATATATAATTTTATCAATTTATATAAAATGTATATAAAAAACGGAATGATGTACTCTTTCTAATCAATATAATATCTTAATAAAATTCTGTTTAATCAGCTGTTTTTTTTTTATCGGAAATTCTGTACAAATATTAACTCAATTCAGTTTTTGACCGAATTATTTTCACAAATTTATGTTTGGTAATATAATAATGTAATGACGTGTTACACAATATAACATTATAATAAAAATTTTTTTAATGAATCGTGCATTGATTGAAATTTCAAAATCTTCATTTATTTGCAATTGTACAGTTTGATTGCAAAACGTATCATTCTAAATATTACGAGTATAGTCTTATAACAACGCCATGTAATATTTCTCAATATTTTTCAGGATGTTTAAAGAAAGCGATAATGGGCTGGGAGGTTGTAATAGCGGGCCATCTCGTCCTCGGAGGATATTTCCCCGATTTTCCTTGCGAAGATTATTGTATTCCAGCCCGCTCATTGGCCGACGTATCACAAGAACACCTAGCGCAAGTAATAGAAATGCAAAAGGTAATTTCTGGATTCTATTGAGCTGCAATGATAATTGAAAATGAACTTAATTTTGCAAGATTGAAAGTATTTTTTGCGTAGCTAAAGATCAATCAAGCAAGATGACGGACGTCGAAAAAGGAGAGGCCAGAGTAAGCAATGGTTCAAGCCATTTTCAATTTCACAATATAGATCTACAACGTGCTTCCAGCAAAGGCTCTGTACTTTCATCTGCAGGAAAGGTATTAGCAAGATCATATTCATATATATTTTTTTGGAAGTATTCAAAAAGTATTTCAATAGATTTATCCGTTGATGAACCGTTATTGTAAAACTTTTTTTATATGATATGTTATTTCAGAGTAATGAGAATGGGCTAATGGAATGTCCATTATGCTTGGCCGAGCTACCAATAGAATTCTTTCCTGTTATCCAATCTTGCCATCATCGCAGTTGCTACGATTGTTTTCAACAATATCTGAAAGTAGAAATTTCTGAATCCAGAGTCAATATTGCTTGCCCTGAGTGTTCAGAACCGCTACATCCGAATGGTGAATATATTATTCTAATTTTACTTGTAAATCTTGTGTTTTTTTTATAATAGAATGTTATTTCTTATGAGTATTATTCGAATCCTAGAAAATGAAACTTGATTATAGGATTCGATTCGGATTTTTAAGTACATATTTGATCCCATGTGGCTAGTGGCCATATGAAAACCACACTGAAAAAAACAAAAATATGTTTGTAAGCTCTTGACATTCACAATTCTTTATGTTACTTTTTCGTGTATACAGATATTCGGATGATTCTGAATGATCAAACACAATTAGAGAAGTACGAGGATTTTATGGTCCGAAGAGTCCTCGCCGTAGAACCCGACGCAAGATGGTGTCCTGCTCCAGATTGCAGTTTTGCTGTAATCGCCAGCGGTTGCGCTTCGTGTCCAAAATTACGTTGCGAGCGACCTGGTTGTGATTCATACTTTTGCTATCATTGTAAAGCACGTTGGCATCCTAATCAAACGTGCGATGCTGCGAGAGCGCAACGTTCTCAATATTACGAGCGTAGCTCTTCCTTAAGTTTCAGTCAAAGTGATTCACAACATAGTAAGTAATAATCGCACATTACAAAAAGTAATATTTATTAAACATTGATATTATATTATAATTATAATTCGTAATCTGTTTAGGAGATGATATAAAACCGTGTCCGAGATGTCAGGTTCTCATTGTCAAGATGGACGATGGAAGCTGTAATCACATGACGTGTGCAGTTTGTGGCGCGGAGTTTTGTTGGCTTTGCATGAAAGAAATAAGCGATCTTCATTATCTTAGGTATTGTATTTTAAATAAAGCTGTAAATGCATATGCAACATCCAAACAGACATATTTAAACGTTCTTCTGTTCTGCTTGCAGTCCTTCGGGCTGCACTTTTTGGGGTAAAAAGCCGTGGTCTAGAAAGAAAAAGATCCTTTGGCAACTTGGAACTCTGGTGGGAGCACCAATCGGAATCGGTCTCGTAGCTGGTATAGCATTTCCGGCCATGATCATAGGTTAGTTGCGATATTTTAAAAAGTGAATATATATTATGATAATATAAAAATATGTTGCCAGAATGTGGATGTGTAGCAAATATTATAACTAGATTTTTTTTATCTTCGAATTCGAGTACTATTTGTAAAAGATTTGATTCTTTATAAGTACTATTTCGAACCTTGCAGGTACTCAATCTAAAATTCGAATATAACTGTTCTAGATTCGATTACTTCGCAAGTACAATATATGAAATATTATTTCTTATGAGTATTATTCGAATCCTAGAAAATGAAACTTAATTATTGGATTCGATTCGGATTTTTAAGTACATATTGAATTTGATCACATCACTAGTTGCCATATGAAAACCACACTGAAAAAAAGAAAAATATGTTTACAACTACATCACATATATATATATATATTTTTTTTTAATATATTCAAGGTATACCAGTATGGGTGGGACAAAAATTATATACGAGATATGAGAAGGCTAACAAGCACAAAAGAAATGCTTTTATTGCTGGGGGAGTTACTGCATCGGTAAGTTTATTATATAAATACTTTTTATAATCATTGAAGAGAGAGAGAGGAGGAAGGAGAGGGAGAGGTAGAGAAGGGGGGAGGGAGAGAGAGAGAGAGAATCAGTTTCAATGTTTGCAAAATATTAATTAATCATGTGTCTACATATTACATGATTTTCATAATTAATAAGCATTGCTTTATTACAGCAAGGCATTATTCTAAATATTATGTTCCTCTTATTCTTTGAAAAATCTTTGGAAGTTCTATAAAATATGAGTAATTCATCGCGTGAATTCTATTTTTCTTTTCTTTTTATTATTAAAAGAAGAAGAATAAAAATTGTTTTTTGTTGATTTGTTATCTGTTCTAATATAAGTAGGAACTCCATTTGCTATTCGTGATAACATCAAGGTATATTTTATCCATATATTTTATACAGAGAAAATGGATAATACAATAATTGTATATAGCGTTAACAAAACAGCGCGTTCTCGCTGGAATAATTGTCGGAAGAAATTTATCACGGGACGCGTATTCAGGCTTATGGAACATAATTGTTTTATGTTTCATGTACATTTCGAAAATACTCTATAACTGTGATGCATGTACTATAACAGTATAATCACGAATCTAATTGATTTCATCTTAGTAATTGTATCACAACTACTTGCCTAAATCTTTAACGACTTGGCACAACGTAGACGTTCATCAGCAATTTCTGTGTGAGCAGAAAATAGAATTGAAAATCTACATTGGAAAAACCGATACCTGTTGATAAGAAATCAATATTTTTACGTGATGTAATTTCTCTTAAAAAGTTTGCTTCCGATTTTATCTTACTTTCATCGAATTGCAAGCGAATCTTGCACTGGTAGTCATTAAAATATCATTGTAGCGTCTAAAGAGTAATAGTCGACAGGTTGTCAAAGCTTACACTAATGTATAATCGAGACATTTATGGTTAAGCATCGTTTGATCTTGATCAATCATTTGTCCCGCTTGTCTATAGTAGTCTCGTCGCAAAGAGAAAGAAACCGAAAGAGTAGCACAAGTTTCTAACGTCCATTATATTCTTCCGTGCTTTTTTGCAACTATCTTCTTCATCGCCCGCATTCGTGTTATTGCTGGCTTAAGCCTCCTTTGGGTTGGAAACACAAAGATTGCATCTTTAAGCTATATATGGGCTATTGAAGTATCTATTGCTTCACGTGAAACTCTTCGCTTCGAGTCACAGCCCTGATAGAAATATTAATTTTTCGGTGCATACGCTAGTGTTAACGGTGGCAGCGGTAATTATGGATCGACTTCGTTTGTCGCGATGACAGCTTCATCTGTCAGTACGCCATCGTTATATAGATCTTCGAGGACGTCGATCAGTCGTTGCTCTGTGAGAGGATCACCGAGCGCGACGTCCACCGATCCGATACAAAGTAAAAGCGCCAGTAACTGAGACTTTCTGTAGTCCTTGTCAAGATCCTCTCTAGTATAACCCAAGTCCTTGGGAATATTTAGGCCAAGACGCGAGCATGTCCAATTCAGCTTGTTCCAGTATGTGTTGAGAAGTGATTCAGTGTGTTTGCGGCGTAACTCAGTGGGCACTGAACTCACCAACAACAATGCGACATCGTTCGTCGGTCGACTGTAAGTAACCATCTGCCAATCGAGAATGTAGCATTCCGCACTTCCGCAAGTATCCCTGAAGAGTAGATTATTGCTCCAGAAGTCAGTGTGGGTTATCAACGCCAACGGGCCCTCCGGAGCAAGAAGAGCCGAGATTATGTCTTTAGTGCGGGGTCGTAGAACTAGCAAAGTCTCGAGGACCGCTTCTAGTCCCGGTCTGCTTTCTAGAAAGTGCGCCAGCTGCGGTAAACCGCGCTCCACCAGTTGTTGATATGAATCTGTTGCTTTCGCCGTTTGGAAAAGAAACGGGTAACGCTCGGATAGAGATTCCCCGTCTACGACTTTTATTGATAGGGAATGAGCGTGTATGCGGGCAATGGCATCCAATGCAACCGTCGCTTGATCCAACGTTAGCCCCTCCGAGAACTTGACACTCTCGAAACGCGAAGCGCCCAAATCGTCCAACACTAGTATTGATTCCGGTGGCACCGGGCTGTCGTCAGTTCCGCTTGCAGGACTGTAATGAGCGTGATAGCATTCCGGAACCGGTAGTATAATCGGTTCCTCTGGGTTCGGTCCTAGCTGTCTTCGATTGAACTCCTTCAAATCTGGCATTACCTGACGTACAAGTGCGCGATATCAAGAATACATCAAACGGAAAAAAAAAGATTCCATCTTTTTGTCACTTACCTGTGTATAAAACTTAATCTCTCGGAGATCGAATTGACCTTCCGTTACGAAAAAGCGGCTAAATGGATCTCTAGGGAGTTGCTTTATGATAATGGACAATCTGCGCTTATCCGACGGTTTATCCGTTGGATCCGTCGTCGATGCTAACAAATAGTTCCCTGTAACGCTGGTAATAGCGCTCAGCACGCTCTCGCTGGTCGTGCATCCGGGGCTTACATTAAACTTTAAGATTTCGACCTGAAGAAATCGTTACGGCGATCAATAATGCTCAAATTGAATGTTAACGCATCAATTATATCTAAGATTTATCGAAATTATATCTAGATTGCATCGTTATGTCATATATCATACATTACGTCTACATGACTAACCGCTCTCCCGTCGTGGTACTTCGACAATATGCTCTCGAGCCACTCCTTTTGAACCTCCCAATCCGAGACAATTTGCTCCTCCCCGCACGAAGTATCGGTTTCGTCGTCCAAGTCGGACATGACTTCCTCCTAGCTCGTTGTCCCTTAGCAGGTTTCTACTATTTGTCCTTTGCAATTTCCTCTGCAATTAGCACGGCTCGGTGATGCTCGGGCGTTTCTTCACTCAGCCAACTGATCTGGCCTCTCAGCCAGCGTTAACAAGGCATGTGCGCTGCCGAATGACGATATCCCACCAATGTGCAGCGGACTATATTATATATACATCTACTCAATTACTTTACGTACACATACGCGTACGTGTCTGTCACACCGTGAAATCACCGTCACTGAATGAAACACTCCTCGTTACGTGTCGCTGCCTCTTCCCGGTTACGTTCGCCGCCGCCGATCCTGCGCCGATTCGCGACGGACTGGCATAGTTCGACGACCCAGCATGAGAGAGGAGTGCGGCTACCTTGATTCGACACGCCCTCGGAGCCGCTTTTTCCTAGATCTAGGCGCCTTGAGCGCGCGTTACTTAATTGACGCGGTGCGACGTGAACCTCAAGCTACTGGCCGACGCGACGCATGTTCCATTGTCGCTTACCTCAGGCTTGCCGCCGCTGCAGGGTGGGATGAAGAGGAGATAACGACATGCGCGCATGCCTACTCCCGATCAATATCCTCTTCCTTCTGCCCCTCCCGGATCTCCTCTTTATCCGCGTGTCTCTACGCGTCGCTCCGTTCCGGAATTTGTCAGGAAGTCTGAAAATCCGTGCGCCTTTCCCTGCATTCGCGCTATCATCGGCTATGTCGATGATTGACAACACCATTGTTCTATTTCTATCCAATTATAAGAGACATGGCAAGCGGGGAAATGTATACGACGTATGGAAATGCATCGCGCATATAATGATGGCTTAGTTTTCTGCTTACGCTCTGTAGCTCACTGATAAATGAAAATCTAAAACCGAAACGTCAACGAACTAACAAGGAACATTCGGCAACGCGCTAATTCAAAAAAATCTGAAACTTTGCATAATTATAGAGTAGTTGTCCCTAATAACGAAACGATTTTTTGTTGGTGCTAAAAATCGGTTTCAGTGGTGAAAACAACCCCTTAGAAAAAATCGGTTTTTACATTCCGAAGCGAATATCATTGAAACAAAAAGAAATATGAAAAAATTGTTTAAACAAAAGTTTTATGGTTTCAAATGTACTTTAATATAATTTGAAAATTTTTTCAAAATATCAAAGAAAATTATTGAGTGGTGGGGATATTTCGAAAAATTTACCATTTTTTTAAAATCCAGATACGCCATTGTAAAGTACATTTGAAACCATAAAACTTTTGTTTAAACAATTTTTTCATATTTCTTTCATATTTCAATAATATTCGCTTTGGAATGTAAAAACCGATTTTTTCTAAGGGGTTGTTTTCACCCCTGAAACCGATTTTTAGCACCAACAAAAAATCGTTTCGTTATTAGGGACTACTACTCTATAATTATGCAAAGTTTCAGATTTTTTTTAATTTTCGCGTTGCCGAATGTTCCTTGTAAGACACATCGAAAAATTAATTTAGATATTGTTACTTCTAAATATAATGATAAGATTAGTTATCGTTCCGATGTAGATAAGACCGGATATATTATGTCATAAATGATCCGTTTAAATTGATAACATTTTTTTTTGTCGATAATAAGATTCGTAGTTTTATCGAACAATATTGAGTTAAACTTTTATCATCGGATTTCCTTACGTCGTAAAATTACATCGTGGCCTTCGATGTATCTAATTGCTTCTATTTATATTACTTAACGGGTGTCGGCTACATTATTTACAGCACAAGAAGGAAGGAAGCCTTAAAGACATTAACAATATTATCTCTACATAAATATTATACTTTGATCGTAATTTTTTGTTGTCGTGACAAGCAACGCGTTATAAAGATAAAAGTTTTCTCAACAAGGAAAGACACTTATAATTGATCGCTATAATTTTCCGCAGGTTTTAGTATCACCAATATTGGCAGGATTAGCCGTGGGTATCGGTGTACCCATTTTATTGTTTTACGTTTACGGAGTGGTTCCGGTGTCGCTCTGCCGAAGCGGAGGTTGCGGTGTCTCCACGAGTGGTACCGGAGTACGTTTCGATTTTGACGACGAAAACGAACTGATGGGAGCTTTAGGCGTGCGCAACGGCGGAGGTAAGCACGTAATATTTGTCCATACGCGTGTCGTCCAATTAAATCTTTAGCCACGTGCATCACTATACTTCTTGTCGAGACCAAATTATCGGATCCCATTTACAAATTGCTGTAATGTTGCAGATGCGGCATCGATAGACGTCGCAAGTCATCGCGGTGGCAATCCTTCGATAGGGGAAGCCTCGCTTTCATTAGGTAGCGGCAGTCAGTTGGAGAAATTGGGTCGGGAAAATGATCGCGAAAGCGCCAGCAATGTAGCCCTCGCTGGCACTAGTCTTGCGGGGAGTATAGCTTCCAGCGTACTTCCTGGAGGTCAAAGGTATATTATTCTTCTCTCATGCGCGGATTGTGATAATGTGTCTTTTTCTTTCTGTAATATAATATGTTACACACAATCTGATTACACATACAGGTTGGAAGTTCAGGCTGATGTCACGTCTACGCAACGCTTTAGTTCATGTAGCGAGACCGCTTCCGCGGCTACTAGTTTATCAGAAAAATCCGTAAACGCTTCCATCGCTCTAGATGATGGCGCGGCCTCCACAAGAGCTTTGGCTGGTTCAGTTCTTAACTTTAAGGTTTATTTATACTTCATTTTCGTATATTAAATTTGATTTAAAAAAATTAAGGTAATTTCTAACTGGCACTATATTTTTATTATCGTCTCTCTTTTACACGTATATATAGATCGATAGCAGTTCGATCAGTGGTGGCAGAAGCACAGAAGGAGAACAGGCGGCCAACTCTACTAACGGCGGTCATATGGACTCTGCTGGACAAGCTACTTCTTTAAGCTCGTTAGAAGAAGTGGCACCTGGTTTAGCAAAACGCACTCGTCGTAAACTCACATTTGATCGTCAATGCAGCGATTCAAGTAGCTGGACTATGTGCGGGGAGGACGGTGGTTCAGAACGAGTACGATTCGATGATCACGTCAGTGTAATCGAAGCGGATCAAGAGAGAGTGGTAGGTGGCAAATTGGAAGGTTGCGGAATGAATAATCGCTCAACGGGAGGCCGTAAGAGAAACAAAGATTCAGAATCAGAAACGGATTCTCAAAAGATATCCAAGTACGAATCATGAAACTAATTATCAAAACTCGTGAAATTATTGCGTTCATTTGTTAATAACGTGTTTGTTTAGGAATTTGAACGGTGAGTTAAACGTCGAGAGCCCTGTAGAAGACACTCCGCGGGAGCGCGTCAACGTGGCTACTTTAAGAAACGTATTTTTTCACACTTCAGCGGTATCTACAGATCGCGAGAAACGATTGTCTGTTATAGAGGAACCGACACCAACTGTGTCGCAGATTTCTGGCAATCGAATATTCACGCCTTATGACGAAGGGCAAAGCCTTACTAGTACGGACGAAAGCTTGCATTGCTAAAATATTTAAGACTGAGCCTGTGGGTGTCATGATATGCACGTGTTTCTCAAAACGTCATGACATATGTATAGATGCGTATATACATTGTTGAGTGTGTATATATGTATTAAATTACATAATACTGTATAATGCGCTGAATGAGCGCGATAATTGTACATAACGACGTACACAATATGCATATACTTTGAATATTACGAGGGAAGAAATAAAAGTAGGATAAAGTAATTTTAGTAATCGTGTGCATTTGCGCTGTGATTATACATATATTGAAAATTTATGAGCATACTATATATAAATATATATGTATACGTACTGGCCTCTAATTCGTTATAAACAATGAAAGAAAAGGATCAAATATACAAAATTTTTTTCCCGCAGATTGATATTTTATAAATACGTTTTAAATTCTCCAGGCTATTAAGAGCTCACGTGGATAATAGTGTGTATAAGCTTCAAGAAAAAAAAATTTTTCTGAAACTAAATGATTATGTTCAGGACAAATTTTACTTGGTATGATACTATGTTCTTAAATTAAATCTCGAATCTGAGATCCATTTTTAATATCTCTCGTAATCCGCTAAAGAAGCGTAAGTTAGAAAAATATCGGAACGAAGTCGCTGAATCGGGAATTCGGATATTGTACCAAGTAAAATTTGTGCCCTGCATACAACCATTTAGCTTCAAAAAAATAATTTTCCTTGACACTTGCGCGTTTGACTCTTAATAGCCTCGGGGAATTTAAATTGTGTTTCTAACTGAGAGCCTTATCAATTCTTTAATTGATATTTTATGTATGGAGATATATAACAGAAAAAAAAATAATTCTGTTACTTATACGTAGATTATTCAACTTAGATTATTCCCAAATATTATCAAAATCCGGTTTGTAACGAGCGGGCGGACAATACAAACTAGGAAAAAAAAGCTACACAAAGATGAAAGTTAATGTCGCGGATTATCGCTGCATTTTATAAATCGAATACTGCTCATTATGTCTTTAAGTATTACATGTTCTTGTTTAATCTATCGGCCAATATACATATAAGAATATTTGAATATGCATATTTCACAGAAAACCTGTCTGTCCTTGCTGTATAAAAATATATGTAATATGACAAATAGCCTTACTTCTATCAAACATCCTGTCACACAAACATTAGTTTTATACATTTTACTCTTATAAATCGAAAATAATATAAATCAATTAATAGTATTTTCAATTAGCAGCTTTACAAAAAAAATAATTCTGGATATATATATATATATATATATATATATATATATATATATATATATATACATATATATACACATGTAGGAAAATCAGATTTTAAATTGACACAAACTGCCATATCTTCTTTACACATAAATGCAAATAATATTAGTTATACTTAAACAAAATTTATACTATAAATATATTTAAAATCAGTAATGCATTTAAATAATAAGTAAATGTATTTGTAATATACAATATTATGTTATTCGCATATTGACTTCAAAAAATTAAATAATTATTGAATACTTTTTTTTTCTAAAAACATTATGATTTAAAATATGTTTACAAAATATATATCATATTTTGAAAAAATTTTCATTAAATATTTTAAATTAATTATATATGGATATGAATATAAATTTTTAGTCCATTTTTTAGTTTATTTTCATAAAAATCTTATATAAATGTATGTACTATGATTCAATATTAGATCATGCAGAGAGATAATTGTAGTTTTCAAACATATTTCTTTCTCTCTTTTTTTGCAAATGTATATTATATAATTTCTTTTTAACTATATACAGGGTGGTTCTCGTAACGGTCGCCACGATTTTTAAGGCACTTACAATAATCTGACATAAAAAAGTCATAAACATAAATTTATCAGTTTCTAACCGGCAACAAATTGCAATAATAAGAATTGACCAAACATCTTTTTTCCATAAAAAAGCAAGGTCACCTTCAATTTTTTAAATGGAACTGCCTACTTTTTATTGCATATTCTTGTAGCTTATCTCGAGAGCTTTTCAAAACACTATAATAAAGTATTTTTTCATTAAGTACTTTTTGAGTTATTTTATATTTTATTCTGACATATTTTGATATAAAAAATAAAATATCTCGTAAAATATTTAGTTTTCGATAATCTTACCGTAATACTTTTATGTACAGAATAATGAGACAAATCAATTAGTAAAAAAAAAAATAATTGTTTTTAAGAAAAAGTATGTAATTATTTATAATGTATTTTTTTAAACAATTATTCGTTTTTTTTTTTAAACTAATTGATTTGTCTCATTATTCTGTACATAAAAGTGTTACGGTAAGATTATCGAAAACTAAATATTTTACGAGATATTTTAATTTTTATATCAAAATATGTCAGATTAAGATATAAAATAACTCAAAAAGTACTTAATAAAAAAATACTTTATTATAGTGTTTTGAAAAGCTCTCGAGGTAAGCTAGAAGAATATGCAATAATAAGTAGGCAGTTCCATTTAAAAAATTGAAGGTGACCTTGCTTTTTTATGGAAAAAAAAATGTTTGGTCAATTTTTATTATTGCAATTTGTTGCCGGTTAGAAACTGATAAATTTCTGTTTATGACTTTTTTATGTCAGATTATTGTAAGTGTCTTAAAAATCGTAGCGACCGTTACGAGGACCACCCTGTATATATATATATTCTAGAATAATACTTGTTAAATATTTCTATTACAACATAAGCATAATATTGTTTCTTTTTCATTAAGACGATCAAAGTATGTGTAACCAAATTTATTAAAAAATAATTTAAATTTGAATTACAATATTATTATTTAATATTATTTAAGACACTTCAGCATTTGTAAGTGATACTTAAGTATAAGTATGATTCCCAAATATCTTTTATATTACTTTTATTGCACAAAAAAAACACAAATGTTATTTAGAATTATTATCCAGTATATTTTTTTTAGAATAGTAGTATCTACAAATATATAAATTATATAATTTTATTTATCTATATTTGCTTATATTATTAATTATAATTGTAATTATAATTGTACAACACAAAAACATTTTCTAAATGTGCATTATTATTATGATTTACATATCACATATTATAACAATTGTATATATTTCTCTAAAAGCCAAAATAAACTACTATGAAAAATTAAAAACAAAAAAAATTTTTTTTTCTTTTATAAATTATAAAAAATTCAGAATATTGCTCTAACTTGATATTAAAGCATAATGCATATTTTGAGATTTATCTAATTTTAAATTAGTATTATTATATATATCGACATATTATAGATAATATTTGATATTATTCATCCAATTATTAAAAAAGAATCAACTTCTCTTGTATATAAAAATTTTATATTTTTTATAATTTATAATGATCGACTTAAAAATAGAGGAGATTTTTTAAATAATTCATCTACTTTTATTTTAAACAATTCACTTTGTATAGGTTCATTTAATTGGCAAAGTGGATTTTTTACTACATATTCCAAATATACCTAAAATGAAAAATATACAATTATATGTACAAATATGTATTTCCTGTATTTCCATTAGAAACACAAACGCAAATATAAAATCTTACTTCTCTATATAATTGTTGCAACAATTCTCTGGCATTCTGACTTGCATTATCAGTATTTAAGACAAACTTAAGACCTGATGGTGTTTCAAAGTAATGAAGTGTATATTTGCTGGTCTTGTAATACAAAAATCCTTCCTTGGGATCCAATGGTGAGATTTTACTCACAAATGATTTTATGGAAAACAGCATTCCGTACATCAATTTTGCTTCCTAAATTTTATAAATATATTTCTGATTGTTAATAGGATTATTATATTTATTAAAATTTGCAATACTTAAGAATATCACATAATTGATCATTAAAATATAATTGCAATATTTTATCTTTTACATTTGTATACATCTTTTTTTCTATCATTGTTTGGAGTCTGCGTATGTTTCAAAATTTAAGATTTCTAATATATAATAATAAATATAGGGTGCTATAAATTATAACAATTTATTATTACTAAACGTGTTTATAATGTGTTAAATTAGATTAGATTTTAATTGAGAGATATAATGATTACATTTTCGATTTCGTTACCTCTTCTTTCGTTATCCCCGATTTATTTAACCTATTCCACTCAGCATAGTACAATAACAGTCCAGTTTTCGAGAAGATATACAAGTTATGAATTGTCATGGCTATCTTCTTTTTATGCCGGAATCCATTAACAATTGTTTCACTTTTCAATCGTTGTTTTGACGCAGTGAACTTTATACCACAGTCACAGCCATAGACATAGTATATCTAGACCATAGACATAGTATATCTAGACCGAGCGTTTGCCTTTATTTAAGGAGTGGGGGTAAAGATACACGTAGAAAAGGACATACTCTGTTTCGTGCCCCTTGCGTTCTCTCTCGCTCGCACAGAGCATAGCGCTCTCTTTCGTCATGCTACGTGCGAGCGAGAGAGAACGCAAGGGGCACGAAACAGAGTATGTCCTTTTCTACGTGCACCTCGGCTCCCACTCCTCAACACTCGGTCTAGATATACTATGTCTATGGTCACAGCACAGTATATACCATAGACATAGTATATCTAGACCGAGTGTTGAGGAGTGGGGGCCGATGCCCACGTAGAAAAGGACATACTCTGTTTCGTGCCCCTTGCGTTCTCTCTCGCTCGCACGTAGCATGACGAAAGAGAGCTATGCTCTGTGCGAGCGAGAGAGAACGCAAGAGGCACGAAACAGAGTATGTCCTTTTCTACGTGGGCATCGGCCCCCACTCCTTAAATAAAGGCAAACGCTCGGTCTAGATCATAGACATAGTATATCTAGACTGAGTGTTGAGGAGTGGGAGCCGAGGTGCACGTAGAAAAGGACATACTCTGTTAAATCCCCCCCTCGCTTCACTCTGCGGTGTACGTCTGTGCCAGCGTAAGTGCTGGTAATCTGTCCACTAGATCCACCACGTGGTGACGGTGGAAGATCGTATTATTAATTGGGAGCAGAAGAGGGGGCTGCTTAGGCGTAGTGGTTTAGGATGGACGACTACTCGAGGAGGCTTCCATTCATACTGGTGACGAGTCAAGACTCATCGCTGAGCGGCTACGGGCGCCAATTTTCAATCGTTATGATTTGGACCGCTCTGGAGACGTGCTGGGGATTTCGTCTCTCCGTGGCAGTCGGCACTGCATCCATGGAGCGAGATTCCAACATCGCTCTGGAGTCGTATGTACTGTGTTAAAGTGGCGTAAGGTGTGAGGTCTGAATAGCTCAGTGATAAGAGCAGTTGCCCGGAAAGCGAAAGACTCGGGTTCGATTCCCGATTCAGCCACTTGTACCTCGCATATTTTTTCAGACCCGCAAATGTTGTTTTCTAACAATTATTTGTCGGGCTGAGGAAATGTGTAAACGCCCTACACAGACACGACAGTGCCGCTGCCACGGAAGAGATGGATGCTTGGTTCGTGCCTCCTCCCGCCTTAAATCCCCCCCTCGCTTTACGTAGCAAAGCTTTTCCGTAATGCATTACGTTACGTTAAGTACTGATTCTAAACCTAAACTCATACGTAATCTTAAATTTCAGTCAACGCACAAACAAAGGGTGCGTTCGCTTTGGGCGCTCACACGCTGTAAGCGCTCATAAGCATCACTCATATCGTTCGCTTTGGCGTTGTAAGCGCGCACGGATCGAATAATGACGTCATCGTGACGTCATAACTTTTGCTCACGAACGCTTAGGGCCGTGGCACATAAAAAAACTTAAGCAGTAAGGGCCGTGGCACATAAAAAAACGTAAGCAGTAAGACTTAAGACGTAAGCGAATTGACCAATCACGGTCGAACAGTAAGGCAGCCACATTGAAACGTAAGCTACGCTGAAAATTCCATATGGTTGAAATTCTTAAGTCTTAAGTCTTACTGCTTAAGTTTTTTTATGTGCTACGGCCCTAAGACTTAAGACGTAAGCGAATTGACCAATCACGGGCGAACAGTAAGGCAGCCATATTGAAACGTAAGCTACGCTGAAAATTCCGTATGGTTGAAATTCTTAAGTCTTAAGTCTTACTGCTTAAGTTTTTCTATGTGCCACGGCCCTTAGGGTGCGAACCCATGCAGCGGAATAGCGTAACGCGGAACAAAAGCGGAACCAATCACGAACGTTCCGCAATTTCGTTCCGTTTTCAGTAGTTTCTAGCGGAATAGGTTTTGCAGATTGCGTAATGTACATACACATCTATACATATACACATGGTAGTAAAAGCTAACTTCAAAATTTTCCTTTATCTCTCAAAAATAAGAAATAACTTGTAATAATTAATAATTTATCTCTGTTTCTGTACTGACCACGTTGCTCTACGCTGCCAATTTAACAAAGTATATGTGTACATACATACAGTTCCGTCATTTTCGTTACGTGGATTTCAAGTCCCTACATCCCCATGGAGCGGAATGAGCGCCAAGCAGAACGAGCAGAACGTCTCTAAAATGACTTTTAAATATTGTTTTTATCGGTCGTTCTTTATTATCGTGTACATAAATATTGAAATAAATGCGTTCTTATTGGAAATATTGATTAAAAATGTTAAATAAGTTTAATAAGTTTTAATGCGGTTTTAACTCTTTTGAAATAATGACTCGTGATTGGTTGCGCATTGATCCGCGGTGTGCTCATTACGCTCCATGGGGATGTAAGGACTTGAAATCCATGTTGCAAAAACTGCGGAACGCTCGTGATTGGTTCCGCTCTCGTTCCGCGTTACGCTATTCCGCTGCATGGGTTCGCACCCTCAGGGTGCCATTACATAAAGCGCGGAAACGCGGATTAGCGTAACGCGGAACGAGAAGGGAACCAATCGCGAGCGTAACAAAAACTGCAGAATGCTCGCGATTGGTTTCACACTCGTTCCGCGTTACGCTAATCCGCGTTTCCGCGCTCCATGTAATGGCACCCTCAGGGTGCAAACTCATGGCAGCGGAAAAGCGTAACGCGGAACAAGAGCGGACCAATCGTGAGCGTAGCGAAAACTGCAGAACGCTCGCGATTGGTCATGCTCTCGTTCCGCGTTACGCTATTCCGCTGCATGAGTTCGCACCCTTATTCCATAAAGGTAGGGCAGCGAAAGCGTAAGCGCTAACGAGCGCTTTTTGTTCAAACGAAACGCTGTAATAGCGCGAATATAGCGATTCATAACCTTTTAAAGATGGCATCAAAGAAAGTTTCGGTGAGTCTGCAAAATGCAGAAACTAACGAAATATATACCATTACTGTGACTGCAGAGGAGGCAAAACGAATTAAAACCGGTAAGTTTATTATTTTATTTTTATTATTAACTGTGATTAACTTGAATTATTTGTGGCAATACATGCATGATTACAGTTTTCGATTGGACATATTTGATAAGATTGCAAATTGTTCTCTTTTTCTACTTTAATGGTTAATTTTTATTTTCCTTCTACTTGAATTTTTTTTTTTATTCGCAGACCTCGATTTTGCAACTAAAAAACTGCATGAAGTGATGGAAATGTCTAGTGAGACTTTGGATATACTTACTGATGCTATATATCTCAACTTTCACTTTTAATGCTATAATTTATTTTCTGATTTTTATATTAATGCTTTTTGCTTTATGATTTGTTTATTAATATTATTTTATTAAAATCAAGATGATCCCAGTGACGTAATGGATACAGGAATTTTACAAGAAATAGATGAAAATATAGCACGACAATCAGAAGAAGTTGGAAGTATATTTTCGATATTTGTCTGATCTTTGTGTACGATTTTTAAAAATTTTTCTTTATAAATAAATTTCTTTTTATAGTATTTAAATGGCCGCATGAAGCAATTCTTTTGTTAATTGAGGAATATCGTCTACGACAACATGATTTTACAACTGGAACTTTGCGCAAAGTTTGCAGCAAACCCGAGCATGCCTTTACAGCAAAATTGTGACAAGGTGTGTCCGCAAAAAGCTTAGCTTTTGCTGGCAAGGCTTTTGTTGCAATAGTGTGATGCACATTTGGCGCAAATAAGAGAGCAAATCTTGCCGTGCACGGTATGACAGCAAATTTGTGGCAAGAAGAGGACAAACCTTGCTGTGCACGGGATGACAGCAAATTTATGGCAAGAATAGGGCAAACCTTGCCGTGCACGGCATGACAACAAATTTGTGGCAAGAATAGGGCAAACCTTGCCATGCACGATATGATAGCAAATTTGTAACAAGATCAGAACAAACCTTGCTGTGCATGGCGTGATAGCAAATTTGTGGTAATTTTCTATACGGGGTGAGTGATTCAGGACTTCTGTGACAAATTGTGAGAAACGATAAATTTCGCAGAGAGGACTATTTTGTGAAACAATCCGTTCTTTGTTTGACACGTCGTTTTTAGAAGCTATGCGACCGCGCAGACAAAGTCTTAGATGACATTTATTATAATTATGAGATGATGATAATATATGAATAATTGAAAATGAATTTATAATATGATGAATATATGAATTTTATATATATATATATAAATATATATATATGTATATATATATATATATATTTACATTTTAAGTAAACAATAAACGGATGATTTAAACTTTTTCAGACATTTATCTGCCCGATCTAAGAGAAACAATCAGTCCAATATCTGAATTCCCTATGTTGGGATTGTATCAGTAATTGAACTGATAAAAATAATTATATTTTTAATCTTCTACCAGTTGCTCTTTGCAAGCTTTATATACTTCTCATGACTAAAAATCAAATACGAGATGGATGCATACAGCGCGTCGCATAGCGATGAATAAACGAACTATCGGCAGAATACTATATTTTTGTAAAGTTTGTAATAAAGTAAAGTTGTAAATTTGCTGTCATGCCGTGCATGGCAAGGTTTGCTCTGTTATTTGCGTGAATTTTGTGTCTCGTTGTGCCAGAGTATACTTTGTTCTGTTCTTTTCATAAATGTGTTATCATATCGTGTACAATAAGGTTTGCTCTGTTCTTGTCGTAAATTTGCTATTATAGCGTGTATAACAAGATTTGCTACTAATTGGCGTAAAGTTTGTGTTACACCGTGAATTAGCATCATACGTGTTCTTCTATGCGTAAAATTTACGGGCAAGCCTTTTCCTATTTTATTTACAGCATCGTGAGACGAAAAATTTTGCCGTCAATTTGCTTCAAACTTTTTGACAAACCAAAACAAGACAAATGTTTGCTACAAAATTGTTGTCAAAATTAAAGCACACCTTGTCGCAAAGCTTTGGCAAAACGTGATTTTAACATTCTTGGCTATCTGGGTACTGTATCCTCAACTGGTAAAAGAGTTATGGATTGTAGCACATCAAGTGCAGAAAATTCCTCTGATACATGCGAAAATGTACAACATAGTAAGTTTTTGTAATTATTTACACACAAGCTTAATTATCAAACTGATTAATATAATTGATTAATATAATTTTTAATTTTTATTTAGAAAAAACACGGCAAACATATTCTGCAGAGCAATTACTTACGGAATTAAAGGAAAATAAAAAAATGGCAGAAGATAATGCGGAAAAAAGACACAATGAAAATATTCAAATTCGTGAAAGACTTTTAAAGTCTTTTGAAAAAATGATAGATATTTTGGATAAAAAATAACTATTTGTGTGTTTAAATATATAATATGAAAAATTTATAATAAACGATATAGCTTAATATATACATAATAATATATACATTGTTATATATTTCGCATTAATAAATTATTACAAATAATGTCTCGTTTGAGATGACCTGCATTCCTATCTCTTCTTTGGTTTATGTGTTGTAAATTATAATTATTTTCCATCATATCTAATTCTAATACTGGAAAGTTATCATCTTGTAACAAACAAATGTTGTGTAAAACACAACACGCGAGAATAAAATCTAGTATTAGATCAACACGTTCCATATCAAGAATAGTGAGTAGACTTCTAAATCTTCCTTTCAGTAACCCAAATGCCCGCTCAATTGTAATTCGAGCAGATGCGTGACAAAAATTATAATTTTTTTGTTTTTCTGTTAAATGTCTATTATCACGAAATGGTATCATTAAATGATTATGGATTGTATAAGCTGCATCGCCAATTATATGACTGTCATTTGGGAATTTTTCTGGATCTTCTAAATATTCATATACTTCTGATAAGCGAAATACTCGTTGGTCATGGATAGAACCAACGTGTCCAGCAAGACAATAAGTAAATTGCAGTTTATGATCACAAATAGCCTATTAACAATAAATAGAGAAAAGTATATAATTAATTATATATATATATTTTTTTTTCCCATTTATACTAACTCAAACATATGTTACCTGCAAATGTATAGAATGATGTCCTTTTCTATTTATATAACATTCGGGATTGCTGTGTGGTGCTTTTATATTAATGTGCGTACCATCAATTGCTCCAATTACATTAGGAAAAACACTACACGCAGCAAATCCTTTAAAAACTTCCTCTACTTTTTCTCCTTCTGGCCATTTAATAAAAAAAGGACACAGATTAACAATAGCTTTTGTAACTCTTCTTACAGCTTTCAGTGCAGTAGCTTTCCCAACATTAAATTTTTCACAAATGGATCTGTTAAAAAAGATTTTGTACATATTGGAATGTTTTGTTATTATAAGAAAAAGGTATTTTGAAAAATAATTTGTTATATAAAACATTAAAAATTATACAACAATGAAAACTTTAACTAAAAAAAAATTAAAAACATAGTTTGGCATACCGGTATGAATCTGGTGTAGCCATTTTCCATATAGCAATCAAAAATTGTTTGTCAGGAGATATTGTTTTATGACCAGGTTTGGACCTTATTAACGAAGGCTTTATAAGATGTAAAACGTAATAAAAAGTTGAACGCCGCATTCTAAAAAAATATTTGTTTTGAAAATTATAAATTATAAAACTATAAATAATAACTTAATAAAATTTACTTAAACTTATTAATTTTAAATTAATTTTTTTAAACTTTCAGAACAAATAAAATACTTATACATTTTTCTTTTTTAAAGGAAACATTATACCTAAAATGACTTTTAACCCTTTCGCTACGGCGGTTCGGTCCGCCGTAGCGCCACCCCTGAACGGGACCTCCCGCCGAAAGTGTGCACATTGCGCGTGGATAGTGTATTTTGGAAGAAAAGGGATTTTTCTTTAAAACAATATACTCATAATATCTACATAAGATATAAACTTATTTAATGGGTAAAAAAAGTCTCATTAGCAATTAAAAAAAGTGAAGAAATAATATATAATATAGAATAATAAAATAAAACATAATATATAATATATAGTGATTAATAATTTAGTTCAGTATGATATATTCTAAAACACGGATGTACGCACAACCCAACATCACATTCCTGGCATTGATATCGAGATTCTCGTCTCTTATCGTTTTTTGTACATACAACACACCTTCGCGATAGTTTTTTTCCGTTAATTTCATAAGGAGAAGGAAAATGTCTTCCGTTGAGTCGTGCTGAATAATTGCTTCCGGGTCTTATACAATGACGGCTTGATTGTTTGTGATATTTTTTCAAAATTTGATCGATCAATTTCAATTGAAATTTCGCAATTGATAGCGTTTTACCGGTTTTTAATTTATATAAGCAATATGAGTTCCATAAACACATGTCGATCATATGAAAGAAATATTTCTTATACCATTTCGTTGTTTTTCTTGTAGAATGTATGGTGCTGATGACCATCCCATACAGCACAGGTAGATCCTGAGCATGTACGCAGTATATCACAAACGTAGATTGTGAATATTCCATTAATATTCGAAATACGTACTATGACATTTTGAGAATGTGCGGAGGATGTTCCTATGTCTGCCCTAGAAGCCTACTCAGTATATACTGAAAATATTTCTTGGTATATTATAAGTATATTAATAAAATATTTTGATCGCATTACCAGTGTCTACTCGAAATATCTCTTGGTATATTATCAGTATATTTGTAGAATATTTTGAGCACATTATTAATAAATTATATATGGATATATGTAGAAGATAGAAATTTGTTGGAAGATATACGTGTAAGATAAAAAAATAGATTCTTCATGTAAAAAATAAATAAAAATGTGAAGTTATTTAGTTTATCAACAAAGCTTTAGACAAAAAACGTTGTTTCACACTTTGTATTTATTTTTATAAAGTATCTACTTTTTGATAAAAAAAGTTTTTCTCTCGTTTTTATATATTGCACATATATTATATACATATAATATACATATATTAAGAAATTTTCTTTATAAAATATTATTTAATATATTATAATATACTATATTCTTTGCATTGCACGTAGTAAATATCAAGGAAATTTATATATTGACAACTTGAACTTTAGGAACTATCAAAACATATTTTATCTATCAAATATCACTTTTTTCTTTTGCAGCACGTTCTTTTGCATGGGCTAACCATATTTTTATTGGAGATGATATTTGATCATCTGTTGCATCTGCATGGGAGTTTCTTATCACACCTGAAACATATTAATTTTTAAACATTAATAATTTATTAATATTAATTATTTTCAAAATAATTTGTTTAAATTTAAATTAATTATAAAATGTAAGAATAAATTTGTTTTAATGTCAATATAAAAATTGCTTAAAATATCAATATTTGTAAAAAAATTCTCTAAATTCAATAAGTAAATTGCTATAAATATATTTATAAATGTATATATTTTGTATATAAAATTAATTATGCCGTTAAATAATTCAAAATTACAATTCTGAATTTATTTTACTTACACATAATTACTTTACATAACTGTAAGTTTGAGAAAATATTTTTCTTCTTTGCTCCATACCAACTGTATTTCATTGCCAACTGGTTTGTAAAAATCTGCCTCATAAGTCGAATGCACGAAGTTTTCGTATCTTGGCTTACACTTCGGGCCAATTGTTTAATCTAAAATATAATTACACAGTTAATATCAAATGATTATTTTGCCTAGCATCATTTATACTTAGTTCTACTTTAAACAGCTTTCTAATGATATTACAAAATGAAGATATACTTTGATGAAAACTCAAATCTTGAGATCAGAAATGCAATAGAAAATTATTATGGAAGAACACTTTAAATAAAAATAAACTTTTACATAAGAAAATGGTAATATGATAGTCTTAAAGTAATATACATCTTTAGAATATTTGTTATAAAGTTATCTTGCACATTAATATTCATCTATCTATATTATATATTATTTTTTTAACGTTGCAAACATTTACATTCACTATATTATCCAGTTGTTTTATAATATTATTGAATTACAATTATTTCATTACTCAATTACATAAACTTATTCCATGTAGAACATCAGAGATATAACTGAAATTATTCTATATTTAAAATTATTTTATAAAAAGACAGGGATATAACTCACCATATATTTTCTATAAGTTGAGTCGTTCTTTAATTTTGTTTCTATCGCTTCAAGTTCATTTTCATTTTTGAGTGATAGATTTTGGAAAATGTCGACTTCTTTTTCTTCTAAATCCAAGGTAGCAACTGACTGTTTCTGTACAATAACCTTTTGATATCTTTGGATTATATTCATTTTCATCTCCAAGGTTATCAGTTTTCTAATAACAAATCGGCGAAAATTTTCACTTTCTGCAAATCAATGAAAATATTGTAGTTATGCTTATAAAAACATAAATAAAATATGAATTTTACACAATTATAAAAATTCACAATACGAAGAAAATATGACAATACTAGACAATTATGCAAGAATGAATGTTACATATTAAAAGTATATTATAAAGTATATCCTAATCCAAATAAAAAAATAAATATAAGTTACTAATATACCTAAATCATTATCCATCACGTTTAGATTGGCAGTTGTTGCTTGTTTCTGCTTGACACGTTCTGACTTTGATTGTGATTCTAAAAATAATAAAAGATTTTATTGTAATAATATTAATTATCATGAATATATTATACTTTAGATAAAAAGAAATCTCAAAAGAGATTTATTCATTTTTGATTTATAAGAGATGAATAAAAAATGAATAAATCCCTTTTGGAATTTGTTATCTAATGTTTAATAACATCACGAAAGTAAGTATAAAATTTAAGTTATGCATATAATATACATATAGATATAGATATAGTTATCTTAATATTATTATTAATATTGCATATAAGTTACTAATATACCTAAATCATCATCAATGTTTAGTTCAGCAGTTTGTTGTTTGCTTCTGGTTGACAAGTTTTGTGACTCTGATAGTGATTCTAAAAATAATAAAAGATTTTATTGTAATAATATTAATTATCATGAATATATTATACATTAGATAATAAAAATCCCAAAAGAGATTTATTCATTTTTTAGTCATAAGGGATGAATAAATCCCTTTTGGGATTTGTTATCTAATGTTTAATAATATCACGAAAGTAAGTATAAAATTTAAGTTATGCATATAATATACATATAGATATAGATATAGTTATCTTAATATAATTATTAATATTGCATATAAGTTACTAATATACCTAAATCATCATCAATGTTTAGATCAGCAGTTTGTTGTTTGCTTCTGGTTGACAAGTTTTGTGACTGTGATAGTGATTCTAAAAATAATAAAAGATTTTATTGTAATAATGTTAATTATCATGAATATATTATACATTAGATAATAAAAATCCCAAAAGAGATTTATTCATTTTTTAGTCATAAGGAATGAATAAATCCTTTTAAAGATTTGTTATCTAATGTTTAATAACTACGAAAATAAGTACAAAATTTAGATTATGCATATAATATACATATAGCTATACATAATTATCATTCATGCATCAATATAGTTATTAATATTGCGTATAAGTTAATAATATACCTAAATCATCATCAACGTTTAGATCGGTAGTTTGTTGTTTGCTTCTGGTTGACAAGTTTTGTGACTCTAATTGTGATTCTAAAAATAACAAAAATTTAATAATTTGATATCAGCTTATCTATTTTCATTATTGCATTATTTCTTGATAATAATTTCCGAACTTCAATGTAAATTTATTTATTTTTATTCTTTCTATTTTTATTCTTTCCACTTTCATTATAATTTCAAGTTTCTGTGTTTTCTTTTAAAGAGATTATACTTACGGAAATGTTTGTTTGTCATTTTCTCAGAGCACGGTTCGACATTTTCCATTGTGAACTTATTTTTATTTATTTTAATTTGTTTTTTTGCACAAGATATATTCGCATTTCCTACAAATAAATTTTAATTTATTATACATGTATTATAACTAGTCATTTTTAATATCTATTATTTTTATATTATTAGATTTTTACCTATTTGCATAACTTTTCTTATTTCGCTATGTGTAGTCGTTATTTGTTTTTCCGGAAGTTTTGGAACATTTTTTAATAAATCGTCTATATCAGATAATTCATCACTGTTATTCGATGACTCACTTATTACTTTAGCAGCTCTAATTTTTCGTGATTTTTTTAAATATTCTTCTGTTTCAGTGCAAGAATTTATATCTGATAATTCTTCGGCATCCTTTAATTTTTTCCTCGCCTTTTCATAGCAAGCTGAAAAAGAAAAACAATGTTACATTATTCTAATCAATCGATTAACGTTTTCGATTAGACTCGGTAAACCGCTAGTAAACCAGGTATAGTCGAAAACATTATATCTCTTCATGTACATCTTGGATCTTTGTAAGTTAGAAACTTACAAAGATAATGGTTCAGACCATTGAAAATGTTAACTCTCTTTATTAGAACATAATATTTTAATGTTTTGATTTTCGAATAATATATAATAATATATGATAGCATTAATATCCATTTATACTTGAAATTATCATTTCTATTTATAAAAAATGAAAAAATAAGTTAAATAAAATAAATAAAGTTCATATTAGTGTTATAATTTTTAATGTAATTTGAATCATTTTATTCTCATACAGTAAACAAATATAAAACGAATTTTTATTCTTCTTGAGAGATAGCACAAATCTTTAAAAAAACAACGTACAAATCTATGTTGTAATATTTAAAAATTTATATATATTTATTTTACATATATTACACATTTTAATTTAATGTTAATAAAAAGATCAGAATAAAAAGAAAAGCAGAAAGTATTACTTACAAAATGTTCCGAATATTTTGTTGACTGGATGTTCCAACCATGTAGATTCTGGCTGTTTCATTAGTTTAACTGCTGTATCATATCGTTTATTATTTGTATAATGTGGCCAAAAAGCTTTTTTTAGATCTACGCTGAACCAATTATTTGGGATAATTTGGAGTCCATCTTCAAATTCAACGATTGAATACAATTTATTTTCTGTCATCCTAATATCATACCAATGAGCACATTACATTTCAATATGTAACAGTGGAAAAACTGCAAATTCATTATTTGCACAAGGTAATTTTACATATTTCCTTATCACAGTTTCTAATGGCCACGATTTCAAATGTGACAATAAATGTAAAGAATATATTCCAAGCAAAGAAGATGGACAAGGAACGTCAAATAAATTCTTTTTTTCCAAAAATTCATATCCTATAATCATAGGAATGTTTCGCTTTTTACAGTGCGCCACATTTTCGATACATACAATAGTACCATCGCTTAAGCCACAACAATTATTTGCCAATGTTCCAGCTTTGAATGTGATTCCACTATATTTAATAACTTTGTATTGCGGATTTTTGCAGTCAGATGTAAGTGGGCCATCACAATGTAATGATACTAGATTTGGATGCGTTAAAATATAATCTGACGAAATATTTCGTAATGGTGATATATCTAAGTTTATTTCTTTCTCAGTGCATCTCCGTACTACTTGTTGTAATGGCTTTTCGGATTTTCTAAGTAATTTCTTTAATGTTTGCATATAATTTTCAAATTTAAATGCGCTGAAGTTGTCAAGTGATCCAAATTTCCTAACATCTTCTACAAGATGTATAAGATTATGAACATTGTGCGACACATTGTGAGGTCCGTAAAGTTTTATAAACATTTCAATAAAAAATAAAATTAGTTCTTGCGCATAGGATAAATATTCATGTAAAACTGTAGAAGACATAATTCTGATAATCACATGAAATATCATAAAATGTGTATATACTTTGTTTTTTAAAATAGATTTAAAAGCCAATGGCCCTGTATATAGTAGTATTAATCTGTATTCTGTAGCTTTCCATAACCTTATGCAATCTATCCCTCGTGGTTTTCTAGCAAATTCTGAAGGTATCGATGGTTTTAATTGCGTCAATAAACGTGTAGATATTTCTTTTACTGCTCTATGTTGTACACGGTAATGTAAATCTCCATCAAGCCATAAATACATCAATTTTCGCATAATTCCCAAACATACTAGATGCATGTAATCTAAAGGCACATTTGTGACAGGCTTAAAATGAGGTATTTGTAACAAGCTGCATGTTACATCTGGGTTATGATAATTATCATCAACCTTCTGCATAAAATCCTCATCTGTTCTAAGTGGTGCATCCGTTTGTGGAAAACATATCCGATTTTTTATGTATTCTCCTTCAATAATGCACTTAGTACAAACTTGAATACCCTGAATGTCCTTTTATACATAAACAAATGCTTTGGCTGGTGCATCACATATCAGTGCTTCAATTCTACATTGTATATTACGATTATCGATGTAAATATCATTCTCACATATTTGTATTGCTTCATTAACGAAATCTTGTATAAAATCATTTGCATCTGCTGGTTTTTCATTTCCATAGTAAATTCCGATGATAAATACATTGTTATAGGGAAGGACTGAGCCTAATATAGGCCAAAATTGTTGTTGTGACGACTTTGACAATGGTAATCCATCAATGTTTATAGTTATTTTGACACAATCAATATTATCTTTTTGTAATGTCAATGCATCTGATATAACATTGCGTAATCCAAAATGATAATATATTCCTGGTACTACTACACGTATCGTTTGTGTTCTTGGCGTTTTTAAAAATGATCGTGGATCTATCAACAATGTCGAAAAACAAGAATGTTGTTTCAATTTTAAAAGTAGTGCTTTCAGAGCATTATGTTTAATTTGGTATTCCGTAGCCAAGATAACAAGATCATTTTTGAAATTGCTATTTATTGCCAACTCTGCATTTTCAGATGTCACATGAGTTATCGATTCTTCGCAAGGAATTCTTGTCATACATTGTGGAGAATTTAAATTATGCTCATTTATATATTCATCTGTATTGAAATATTCATATTTCACTAACATATCGTTATTCTTGTTCCCTTCATTAGAAATATTATCTTTTTCAATTACTTGTGCATCGCTTTGAATATCTGTCATGTCAGAATTAATTTCTAAGATATTTTCCACATTGTTCGTGCGTTTAATATTCTTATGTGATGGTATCGCAGTCATATTTAACACAGATTTAGAAATAAATTCTGATTCTTGTTTAACCAATCTACTTAATTGTCGTTTTGATATATCTGAGATGTCCTTCCTTGGACGCTTTTGATTCATTTTGACTCTGTTTAAATCCATTATTATATCCATTATTATCCCACAATTATAACCATTATAATATAATATTATATATTACATAAAATATATTACTTAAAATGTTATGTCAATGATAAAATGACCATGAATAAAGTGATGCTTAAAATAACAATATAAATTTTTAATATTATCAAAATTCACATGTTAATAAAATTAGAAACGAAAATATGAAGCAAATACAAATATATTTTAAATGAATGCGTAAGTATTGAACGTGAGAAATTAAAAACCTGAGCATTTTAGAACATGATGATAAAATATCTTTATCTATTAGAAAACGTTAAAAATTAAATTTTGATTAATATTACTCGTCAATTTTTTCAGTACTGTTACTAAAGTTTTTTTATGTATAGGAAATTCATGCAGATTTCCTAAAATATAATGAATATGACACTAGAACAAAATTCTATAAATTTTACTCTGATTTTTCGTTTTTTTAAAAGGTACTTCATAGAATAAATAGATTAAAAATGCAGAATACATTGCATTACGTACAAGGTGTTTCAAGTTTTTCCGTATAAACTTTAGTAATATGTTATATGAGCAGAAAAAAAGATGTTACATAAACATAGTTCTTCAAAATGATTTATTAGAAAGTTATAGCCAAAATAGAAAATGTGTAAAAAACAATTTTATTTAACTTTGCATTTCAAAGTGCCGTCCACCCCTGTCAATACAAGCTATACACCGATGTAATATTGAATTTATGACTCTAGAAATTTCGTGCCAATTTTGCTTCATCTCTGCAGCTGTGTACAAACTTTCACTTTTTGGGACAATGTTCTACATGATAATGCTCGCTATCAGTATTCATACAAATTTTCACGATCATTCAATCATGCAATCATTTTAATTTTAAATAGTAAACATGACTAGAAAAAGGATGAGATAATCGCTGTGTCACTTATTTATGGCAAAATTATTATTTATTCAATACAAAACTCTAATTTTTGCAATAACTTTCCAATAAAGTATTTTAAGACCTATGTACACATACACGCACACACATATATATACATAAAGACAATTTTAAGCATATATTTAAAAGATGTTACATGTTACGATATAAAATAATAAATTTTGTAGAGTACTATTACATATTAAAGTATTGACATTGAAAAATTAGTGTTGAAGTTACAAAAAAGCTATAACTCAAATTCTTTTTCGTTTCTAAGAAAGAATTATATAACATAAAAGTAGCAAACATTAATTTTCGGATAAAACTAATAATTAATTTACAATTTTTAAACTCTTCATTAAAATAAAACGGTTTGTAACTTGAAACAAGATTACGCTAAGTTGTGGTGAAAAAATTAAATAAAACTTTAAAAATACAGATATACGGGTATGCTACTTTAAAGTTACATGGTGTTATAGAAAGTTAATTTTACATAATATTTTTAAAGTATTCTCAGAGTTAATTTTAAATAATATTTTTAAAGTATTCTCTAAATAATATTTTTAAAGTTATTATTCAAGCACAAATAACAATTCGTTAGGTTATTCTGCATATAAAAGTATTAAATACTCACTTAAAAAATAGTAATCAATATTTTTATATGTAAAATAATCTAAACAATCAAAATGTGTTCAAGAAAATCATATGTTCCCCATATGTTTATCATTTTATATCGTAATAACATTAATCGTTTAATATAATACAATATATATTAACTTACGTGTCTACGATGCACCTTTGATCAAATTCTGAAGCGGTCTGAAGAATAAGAACCCTGAGAAGTGCTGCAACATAAGACATTACATAAATACTGATACTCGCAGACAATTGTGGTTTATGATTTTAAATATTATTACATAAACGTTATCATTATGTAATGTATTCCTAACCCAAACTATTTTTATCAATTGTTAAAGTGCTTTATTATTAATCAAATAATATCATTAATAATATCAAAATATGATTTTTATCGCATATATTGTCTCATTTTTAATAAATGTGATTGATTATATGTTATGCGTAAATCAATTACACACTGATGTTATACATGTTCACCATGCATGGTATTCACGTATGAAGTTAGATCATATACTTTTCTTAATACATTTTAAAGGTTAGATTGTATAAAAATTAGTAAAAAATGCAAACGCTAAGTCATCCATTTCAAAATGTAATGGAATTTAGAATTATGAAAAATTTATGTTGCAATATATCATCGTTCTTGGAACACATAACCTAAATTTTTCGGAACAACGATTTTGCAATATATTAAAAGAATATATTAGCAAAAAAACACAAGTATTTTTTTAACAGAGTTTTTTGTTACAGTTTGATTAACGTTTGTATATAATATGTTGTACATATATGAACTGTGATCGTTTAAAGAAAATAAGATTACCTTTGATATAAATAGCGTTGTTTCCCACGTACGTGACTTCACCATGAATTAAACCGGAAAAGACCAATTATCTCCGCAATAGCATCGTCGCCTATTTCTGCTAATAGCTATCAAACCCCGCGTAGTTTTAAATGTATAAATGTATATATATTGCAGTTACAAAAGAAAATTATGTAACGTCAACATTAATAACATATAACTTCTATTGTATTGCATGTTACTTCTATATTGTATATATATTTATATTCTGTGTATTTTTACTGATAATGCTTTATATATTCCACAAATATCTGATAAAAAAATGTAATATTACTGATAATTTTAGTATCTCCCGAGAATATTCGATAAATAGATCTAATATTTCTGATGATCGAGTTTTGTATATACTAAGAATATCGGATAAATAATATACTACAAATACATTATAGAGATATTATCTGTATATCTTATATATCTATAGTACATTCAGTATAAATTTAGTATATATGCAGACAGTACAGCTAAAAAGAACAGAAGAGATCAGCGCCGGCAATACAAATTACATATCCAAAATGGCATTGCTACGTATATCCGCTAATAAATAAATTCGCGTAACTCAAAATTATATCCTGAGAATATACGAGAAATAACATACTGTAAGAGATGTTATAGGAATGTTCTCAGTATATTATATATATAACGTATATTCACAGTATGAGTATAGAATATTCGAATGATATCATGTGCTGTGTGGGATGTCGGTCCCGTCCACAGCACCTATCAATTTATTATATTCAACTACACAAGATGGTTTCTGTACGATTTCTTGTGTACTGTACCGTTTTTTTACATCCACAAATTCTACCTTATGTATCGTAGAGATCATAAAAACTTCTTTTTTGTCCTGCCATTTTATCGCTAACATATTTCCGGCCGAGCGAAAGCACGCTTCACCTTTTTTCAATTTTTCATCCATTTTCGGCATTCCTTTCCTTCTCCTTTTGACAGTGCCACACGCATTTGTATAATTTTTGTGTAATACATCAAATAATGCCGGGCTTGTATACCAGTTGTCCACGTAAGGAGTGTGGCCTTTACCCAGATATGGCTCTAGGAGGGACATTACAATGCTTCCGGATTTACCATAATCCTTATTTTCAGGCCCTATAGTGGTATCAGCCCCCATATAAACAATAAAATCTTGAATGTAACCTGTCTTGCAGTCACACAGAACAAATGATTTTATGCCGAATCTATTCCTCTTCGATGGGATAAACTGTTTGAAAGACAGTCTTTGTATAGTAGCAGACTCTCATCGATACATAAGTTAGAATAAGGGTAGAAGAAGTTCGAAAATGCTGCTCGTAAATCATCAATGATTTTTCGGATTTTACGTAATCGATCGGAACTGGATACTTGATTATCACTAAAGTATAACATTCGCAGAAGTAAGAAGTACCGGTCTCTGCTCATTATATCGCTTTTCAATAATTTATCTCGGCTCCAGTGTTCTGCCAATGATAGCCTTTTGTTGCGGGTCATCAAAAAACATATTGCGATAAAGCAGTATAGTTCACTTAGATCTGTACTAGCTATTATTTCATTATTGTTTTTTTTTGTTGCTAATAGCTGTTCGTTTTTTCAACAATGTATTCTATTAATTCTTCGCTCACAAATAATTGAAAAAAATCTATAATTTTCCACGAGCTTCTTATCCCTGATTGTATTCCGGAATTCCGTGGATTGAAATGGTGAACATTGGGTTCGAATTTTTCCGTTGTCCATACCATATTTGATACGGCCGCACTTTCCACGCGATTCTCTTCGATTTTCTCAGACTCTGAGGTACTTAATACATTCAGGCGTCTTTTTTTGCGAGGAACTATTTCTGATTCGCTTTCATTGCAGCTATCCCGATCAATGCTTAATCTATCCAAGTTGTACGCCAGTTGCAATTCTCTTGATGCCATTTTGTGAAGGGCAAAACCTAGACACTTTATTTAAATGAAAAGTAACTTATAATACTTGTAAGAAGTGAGGATATTTTTAGACAGCAGGCGGACGTACCAATACAAAACTTCGCTGAAATTTTTTATCCTAAAGTTTGTAGTATTTTCGATTTTTTATTCCCTTATGGCACGTAACACAATAGGAATGAAAAAATGCAGATAGAACAAATATAATTTGTATGGTGTGTCGTTTATTCGTTTCGTCAAAAGATTTACGCATCAGTCACAAGAGGCGGTGCTATCCAAAAACTAGGTCGCGATTTGAGTATGTCGGATATATCCGGCGTTCGTCTCCAGAGGGCGATCATGTGGATGTCGGATATATCCGTCTTTCGGAGCGAAAGGGTTAAATTGTTTGTTATTATAAGTTGGAACAATTTCTTCTACAAAATTTTATAATCGGGGTATCGGCTTCTTAATAGACGGGCAAGCGAGAATTATGCACATTTCTTCTAATTCTACATAATGAAAGTTTTGATATTCTTCATCTTCATCAAGCGAATCCAATAAAATTAATCCTTGTGTAAATACCGCGCACATTAATTTTTTCTTATCTTCCATTTTTACGTGCTTATATTGCTTACAACAGCCAAAGTGAACGACTTTATTTGTTTTGATGTGAGCGCTCATAAACCAAAGAAAACGTTTGAAAACAGCGCTTATAAGCAAGAGCGCTTACAGCGCGTAAGCGCCCAAAGCGAACGCACCCAAAATCGTAACGTAGTATGCTTTTGTTACGTTACGATTTTCTCTGTGCGTTGACTGAAGTTTAAGATTACGTACGAGTTTAAGTTTAGAATCAGTACTTAACATAACGTAATGCATTACGGAAAAGCTTGTGCGGTGGCCCTTACTCTTTAAGTTTTTCTATGTACCACGGCCCTTAAGCCCGTATCAGACTACGCATTGAAGATTGAGATTGAAGATCGAAGATTGAAATTTGACCAATCAGGACAAAGAAATTTTAGTCCCTTTTGTTCTGATTAGTCAAATTTCAATCTTTAATCTTCAATCTTCAATTTTCAATGTAGTCTGATATGGGCATTAGAGGGACTCTAGGAGATCCTAAGCCGACGGGCGAACTCCGACGGGTTAGCGCCCTCATTTAAACGTAACAAAAAGGGTCGATAATACCGACATTTTTAGTTCCGCCATTACCAACATAATTATTTCAAACATGCATAATAGAAAACGCAATCTTTTGCATTGTGTTCCATATATTGAAATGAGACAATATTACAATATATTTTTACTGCTTTATATACAATAATTAATTGATAAATTACCAAACTTTAATTCATGCGTGAGAGAGTAATATACATGTATGCACTAACATTATCGCAATTTCTAATATCTTCTTTCTCTCGATTATACGCTTACTCTGTTTCTCTCTGTATCTCTCTTTCTAATCGCTCGCTTACTACGTACTGCATATCGCTTAACTTTATTGTTCTAGCATATTCGCTTACGCGTTTACTCGCATTTCTCTCTCTCTCTCTTTCTCTCTCTCTCTCCTTTTGTTCATTCATTATTCTTTCATTCTTATTATTATATTTTTGTATTTGTTCAAGATTTATTTTTCTATTTTATTCTTATCTCTCTACAGGTAAATAAATAAATTTATTTATTTTTAGTTTATATAGCATAAATAAGATATACAATACAAGTTATTTTCTTTTTTTATTTCACTATATAGTTAATACAATACATAATTACGTTTCACTATAGTTAAATACAACACATGCACATACAAAAATACATACGCACACGCACACATACATAATATTTTTTTTATTTATAAAATATACAATATCTTATTTATGCTTTATAAAATAAAGATGAATAAATTAATTTATTATCATGTAGGAAAACAAGAATAGAAAGAATAAAAGTCGAACAAATAAAAGATTATAATAATGGGAATGAAAGAATACAATAAAGAACAAACAGAGAAAGAGAGATGGAGAACGAATGAGGAGCAAGCGAGATAGCTAACATGGAAGACTTCCGAAGTTTCGCTCGCGAGGCTCGTTTTATCTATAATCTCTCGCGTTATATATCGTTACTGTAAAATTTTTGTTTTTCGCGCTTATTGATCCGAAAATAATTACAATGAATTAATAATATTTTATCGATTAAAATGATACCAAACACGATATAAACCGGGTAATTTTTAATCAATTATGTAATTAAAATTATGATTACTTATTTCATTAAAAATAATTCGATTTATGTCATATTTAGTGTCATTTTAATCGCAAAAATGTAATTAATCCATTACAATTATTTTCAGATATATAAAATGCGAAATACAGGGATTTTATTTTCTATAATAAGATGACATATACACGTCAAAGATTACTCTTTGATGTTTGTCATCTCGCTTGCTCCTTCATTCTTTCTTGCTCTCGCTTTTGTCGATTCTTCAGCATCGGGGATCTTTTCTTATGTACAAAATATAAACATTTTATAAAATAAAAACTGAAACTTACATTTTTTGGATGTTATTAGTATGAATATAATTATAATGGATTAATGAGATTCTTGCGATAAAAATGATACTAAACACGACATAAATCGTATAATTTTTATTACAAAATGGATTAATTCCGTTCCCTTGTTTGAAATAAAATAATTCCAAATTGCTCCTTCTGATATTTAATATTTTATTTCTTTTCCTAATATTTTCTCTATTGTGCGCAGGGCCTTACATAGACCGTGGTTTTAGTCAAACTCATTTGAATTTCCCACGCTCGGAGGCAAATTGTCGGGTAAGATGGCGGCGTTCATTTGGGGACGCTTTTGAGTCCTAAAGCCCATATCAGACTACGCATTGAAAATTGAAGATTGAAGATTAAAGATTGGAATTTAACTAATCAGAACAAAAAGGACTAAAATTTCTTTATTCTGATTTGTCAAATTTCAATTTTGAATCTTGAATCTCAATCTTCAAAGCGTAGTCTGATACGGGCATAAGGCCGGTATTCATAGTTAGTTCTTATATTTAAGACCGTTTTAAGCACAATCTTAAGATGTCCTAAACCAATCACAGAGCCGTATTAGCATCTTAAGACATTACTTAAGACGATCTTGAAATAAGAACTGACTATGAATACCGGCCTACGAACAAAGGCGATCGGCAATTTAGATATATAGATCAGTGATAGGCACTTCTCTCTCGGCGAAATAGTAGCGGCAGCCAATCAAATCGCTCATTCCAGTATGTATAGAGTTTATTTTTTTAACGTTTCGATAAAAATGTCTTTCTTTCCGGTTTGAGCATGGACATAGGAAATATCTGGACAGAGCGTATTGTCGCGGGGTTGTGGATAAAGGGGAAAGGGGATTAAAAGTTCTAGTGTAACGGATATGAACATCAAGATGGTAGGGCAGCTCAGAGTAAAGCCTATCACACACAAATTGGCATAGCTGCATATGCATAGCATAAGACCGTCTGGACCAATGAGCATGCTATGTAAATCAATATGGCAATTTTATTTCGATGCTCATTTCCAGACGGTCTTATGCTATGCATATGCAGCTATGCCGATTTGTGTGTGATAGGCTTAAGGGCCCAAGCACAAACTTTTGCATAAGCGCATAACCATAAGCATAAGGAAATTGATTGGTCCATTTCCTTATGCATATGCTTATGGATTGATTGGTCCATTTTCTTATGCATATGCTTATGGACCAATCAATTTCCTTATGCTTATGGTTATGGAGTATGTTTCTATCGAGGGTTCGATAGAAACCCTTATGCTTATGGTTATGCGCTTATGCAAAAGTCTGTGCTCGGACCCTGACCCGATTCGAACCCTCGATAGAAACATACTCATTCCTGATCGGATAAAATTATTTCGATATAAAAGCATTGGAAGACAATGGCTGCGGTCAAGAAAACACTACAAATGCTTCGAAGTGTTTGATTGACCAATCAACACAAAAAAAGTAAAAATTTCTTTATTCTAATTGGTTAAAGCAATGCTTCGAAGCATCTCTAGCGTCTTCCCGACCGCAGCCATGATCATATGATAAGACGCCGTAAGCGTTTATCGGGACGTGCGGTCAATATCTCGATTTTATATGATCGATGACTGTTGAAAAGCTGATGATTGGCTTTGCATACGATTGGCAGTGATTGTTCTTGTTGGTAGTGTTCAAACAGGTTAAAACAAGAGAACATTAGCACAATCATGTATTTCAGCGAAATGTATCAGCGAAATCATGTATTTCTTATAAAATAACGAATCGTTACTTTCTAAGTAACGGTAACGGTAATTCGTTACTTTTTTAAATTAGTAACGAGTAACAGTAACGAGTTACTTTTTACAAAAAATAACGGTAACGGTAACGCGATAAGCGGGGAGCACACACTTTTGCATAAGCGCATAATTATAAGCATAAGGAAATTGATTGGTCCATCTCCTTGTGCATAAGGAAATTGACCAATTTTTTTATGCTTATGATTATGCGCTTATGCAAAAGTGTGTGCTCCCCGCTTTACTTTTATAGAGTAAGGGTGCCATTACATGGAGCGCGGAAACGCGGATTAGCGTAACGCGGAACGAGAGTGAAACCAATCGCGAGCATTCTGCAGTTTTTGTTACGCTCGCGATTGGTTCCCTTCTCGTTTCGCGTTACGCTAATCCGCGTTTCCGCGCTTCATGTAATGGCACCCTAACATCCCAACCCTAACCATAAGCATAAGGAAATTGATTGGTCCATTTCCTTATGCATATGCTTATGAACCAATCAATTTCCTTATGCTTATGGTTATGCGTTTATGCAAAACTCTGTGCTCAGACCCTCAGAGTCGAGTCAGAGTCGGGTAGCTCCGTAAAGTTAGCCGGACCACTTTAACTTTTTAATAATTAAAATTATCTAATCGTTTGGTGGTCGTTTGGTGATGATTGGTAGCTTAATTAAAACGTTTGGTGGCCAATCGTTTTTTTAAAATTAAATAATTAAAATATTGGTGTAAAGTTAGCCGGACATTTTTAATTTTTAATATAATCGATTAAATCATCGCTTATTTGATGCAGAATCGTTATGTGGTCACAAATCCTTTATTTACAACGTTTGGTGGACCATAATTTATCCAAAAAGTAAAAAAAACCATGTGCGGTTAGGTAGTGGGGATGGCTAAGGGCCGTGGCACATAGAAAAACTTAAGCAGTAAGGGCCGTGGCACATAGAAAAACTTAAGCAGTAAGACTTAAGACGTAAGCGAATTGACCAATCACGGTCGAACAGTAAGGCAGCCATATTGAAACGTAAGCTACGCTGAAAATTCCGTATGGTTGAAATTCTTAAGTCTTAAGTCTTACTGCTTAAGTTTTTCTATGTGCCACGGCCCTAACTGGAAGCTGTAAAGTTAGCCGAACAAATATATTATTTACCAACCAATTTTGTTCAAATTGGTCTTAATTGAAAGACAATCGGTTGGTGGTGATTGGTAGTCTAACTACAACGTTTAGTAGTTAATTATTAGGCTACTACGATTATAAAACCATGTGCGCTGATCCTGCGCCTGCGCGTGCCTTCGTCGTGTAATGGCTCTCGCAGCCCAGCGCGTTGACGTGACGCGCGATATCCAATGAGAGCTCTGATTTTCGGAAAAAATAAAGCTCTCATTGGATATCGCGCGTCGCGTCATCGCGCTGATCTGCAAGAGCCATAATGCTGATATTACATTCAGACAAAATGTTTGTGGATTGGCAATCAGATAGAGAATTCCGGAGAATCTCGATAGAGACTCTAGAAATTCTCTATTCGATAATCAATCGTTACGTTCGACAAACATTTTGTCGTGTGAATGTAATATCAGCTTAAAGCTCGTATCAGACTATGCATTGAAGATTGAGATTCAAGATTCAAGATTGAAATTTGACCAATCAGAATAAAGAAATTTTAGTCTCTTTTGTTCTGATTCGTCAAATTCCAATCTTTAATCTTCAATCTTCAATTTTCAATGCGTAGTCTGATACGGGCTTACGGATAATATTAAATTTGTCGTGCGACAAACTTTTTAAGCATACTGATTGGTTGCAAAATAGAAAATTTCTTGAATTTCTAGAAATAATTTCTAGAAATTAGCTAATCAATGCGCTTAAAAAGTTTATCGTACGACGAATGTAATATTACTATAAAGCTATTGACGTAGCGATTGGCTATCGAGTAAAGAATTTCTAGAGTCTCTGTATATGATAATAGTCTAGTATACACCGATATACTTTAAGCCATTTCATTCTTTAGAGGAGTGCCGTTTGATTCTTTTCTTCTACCCATAGACATAGTATATCTAGACCGAGTGTTGAGAAGTGGGGGCCAAGGTGCACGTAGAAAAGGACATACTCTGTTTCGTGCCCCTTGCGTTCTCTCTCACTCGCATGTAGCATAGCGATAGAGCACGCTATGCTACGTGCGAGCGAGAGAGAACGCAAGGGGCACGAAACAGAGTATGTCCTTTTCTACGTGCATCTTTACCCCCACTCCTTAAATAAAGGCAAACGCTCGGTCTAGATATACTATGTCTATGCTTTTACCCGTATATATTATTTATGGGACGTATGTGTTATGTATTTAGGCAAGGAGTACATACTTTTGCATAACCCTGCCGAAAATGGTCGATTAAAACGGATTTAAAAAAATGTAATCCGAATCGATCGGGATTTCTGCACCGAAAATGCGGTATTAAAACCGATTGAAAATAGTCAAATCGAATTTAGTACGCATCAGGCGAGATTAATGTTGGATGATATATCTCCACCTCAATCCGAAATTATACGATTTCATAAAGTTATAATTAAACCTGTTTTAATGCAATTGAATTGGAATTTACCATAGTCAATTCATAGGTAAAAATAATCCCTTTTAATAAAATATTTTATCATTTCACAGATGAAAAGTAAATTGATTTTATGTAGTGTGAAGTCGGATTTGCTGTTATCATGAGTCACAATCAATTATTGAATCGGTGTTTCTACAATTGAAACGGACTCAGTTGTTAAAAACAAATATACGATTTCTCCGCAGAGGGTCCGCCTTATATCCCCGCTTGACCGCTTTCTACTTCCAGGTTGGCTCGCTTGACCTTCGCCGCGTAGCGGCGCCGCCCGGAACTACGCGCAGACGCGCGAGCGCGTGAGCCGCCAAGTTGCGGGTCGCACTATTGTATCACGGATTGTGCTTAATGTGACGACCTACGGCAGCCACAATATCCATTCGATTATTCGTGTTTATTTGGATTGACAACAATATGGGTTAGAATGTAATGATTTCAGATTGGAAATAATCCGCGAAAGCGATATTAAAACCGATTATAGTTTGTTCGGAATTAAAATCGATTATTTTTTAATCCGGGCGCGGATTGAACCGATTAAAACTGATTAAAACGGATTATGTTTTAGTCGGTTTTAATCGACCATTTTCGGCAGGGAAGGAACATGCGCACCACTCTTTATGGAATAGTAAAATGCGCGCAATAATAATTTGTTAAAAACATTTCTCTTACACTCTTTGCTAATAATTATCAACTTTCAATGTTATTCAAATTTCAATTATAACATAAAGAACAATAATTTGATAACTTCATGATAACTAATTAAAAACAAATTATTATAAAACGTTTCCATAAAGAGAGCACTACTATACTATATACTATCACTACACTATGAATTAATATGCTTAGTAGTAACTTTAGTTATGCGATTGCGAATAATATATAGATTTAAGAACCTTACAATTATGGAATCACGGATTACATAGTACATGTATAACAATTTATCTGGAATAACTCCTTTTAGTTATGAAATATTAAGACTTGAATTTTCAAATTAATTACCAGACATGAAAAATAGAGAGAAGAATGAGAGTCGCCACGCTGCCGTTTTTCGTGAGACACATTTTCTAGGTCATACACTAGCGTCACGTACATCCATTTTACGCCGCCTGGAACTACATGGCCACATCCACTTTCGGAGCCGATAAAACAGCCGATTGGTTCATGTCCGTGCTACATCCACTTTTCGATACTGTCGATTTTGGTTCATGTCCATGCTACATCCACTTTTTGATATTGTCGATGCTGGTAGTACACTGATCGTTTGACAAAGAGAGATGATTGCGCTGTGCGCTGCTATATCCCATTAATAGATTTTTAATTTGAGAGCCTTATTTATATTTAATTTTATTACACGCAGGCTGAAAAAATGCGTTTCCATTCCTTTTTTCATTACATTAGTTGCGTTTTTGGACAGAATACTGTCTTATTGTTTAAATCATGGATCAAATACAATAAATCAATCATTAAAAGTGGATTAAAAACCGAATTCTTACATAAATGCATTAGATTTAACATCATACCTCCGCATTTGTCTAACTTTCGTTTGAGTACCGACTTTTTCAGCCAGAAATCCGCTAATGACTTTAAACATTGTAGACATCTATTTAGTAAGAAGTTATTACGAATTGAACTGTCGGACACATATTCACACATCAGATCTGCACACACTCAGATTTATAAGCTCTCGCGCTTATTATACCGCGACATTCCATTATCTGTCTGCAATACTTTTTTCACCAAACAACAAGGACCACTGCACTCCTTTTTTATTAACCAGCGCGACAGACTTAGTGAGAAATTTGACCGCTTACTGACAAAACATAGTGCTAAGATTACCCTGCCGAAAATGGTCGATTAAAACCGATTTAAAAAAATGTAATCCGGATCGATCGAGATTTCTGCACCGAAAATGCGGTATTAAAACCGATTGAAAATAGTCAAATCGAATTTAGTATGCTTCAAGCGGGTTAATGTTGGATGATATACATCCACCTCAATCCGAAATTATTATATGATTTTATAAGTTATAATTAAACCTGTTTTAATGCAATTGAATTTAAATTTACCATAATCAATTCATAGGTAAAAATAATCCCTTTTAATAAAAAATTCCATCATTTCGCAGATGAAAAGTAAATTGATTTTATGTAGTGTAAAGTCGGATTTGCTGTTATCATGAGTCACAATCAATTATTGAATCGGTGTTTCTACAATTGAAACGGACTCAGTTGTTAAAAACAAATATACGATTTCTCCGCAGAGGATCCGCCTTATATCCCCGCTTGACCGCTTTTTACTTCCAGGTTGGCTCGCTCGACCTTCGCCGCGTAGCGGCGCCGCCCGGAACTACGCGCGGACGCGCCAGTGCGTGGGCCGCCAAGTTGCGGGTCGCACTATTGTATCGCGGATTGTGCTTAATGTGACGACCTACGGCAGCCACAATATCCATTCGATTATTCGTGTTTATTTGGATTGACAACAATATGGATTAGAATGTAATGATTTTAGATTGGAAATAATCCGTGAAAGCGATATTAAAACCGATTATAGTTCGGAATTAAAATCGATTACTTTTTAATCCGGGCGCGGATTGAACCGATTAAAACCGATTAAAACCGATTAAAACCGATTAATTTTAATCGGTTTTAATCGACCATTTTCGGCAGGGAAGCGCATAACCATAAGCATAAGGAAATTGATTGGTCCATAAGTATGTGCATAAGGAAATGGACCAATCAATTTCTTTATGCTTATGGTTATGCGCTTATGCAAAAGTATGTGCTCCCAGCTTTAGTTGCAGTGTTGCCAACAAATGGAAATTGTGCTGTGTACATCGTGTTGTGGTTATATGAATACTTATATATTTTTTACAATAATGAATAAAAATCAAGAAAAAAAGAAGCCGGCAACTTGGGCTGTCGAGGAAACAGAGTGTTTTTTAGCAACTATAAAAGAATTGCAAGTGATAACATTGATATGGACGGAAAGAAGTTCAGAACCTCAGAAATTTTTAAAAAAGTAGAAGAAACATTCAAGAGTAAAGGATATAATAAAACACACATGCAACTTTTAGATAAATTCAAAGCGTTGAAAAGTATGTAAATTAAAACATAATTATTACCATCTATTTACTATAACTTGCTAATGACTACATTTATTTTATAAATTTGACAATAAATTTTAATTCATCTTGCAATCGTAGATTTTATGTAATTATCTTTTACATTTAATGATTTTTTTGTTTATAGAACGATTTAAAGCTTCAATAGATGCTTTATCAGTAAGTGGCGCAGGAACCAAAGATAAAATTAAGTGCCTTTTTTTCAAAGAATTAAGTGAAATATTTGGCCACTGACCAATTGTAAATCAAAGTGGTGTAGATTCCATCATACTGTCTCCAGATCCAAGTACAATTTTTGAATGTTTAAATTTACATTTAATTGCGGCATTGTTATATCAAATTAATTATTATAAATATTTTATATACTAACACACTAACATCACACATATAAAATTAATCATTTAATAATGTATTTTTTTAGATGATGAGACTTCCGGTTGTGCAAGTGATCCCATACAGCACTGAAAGATTGCAAAAAGATTGCAAAAATATCTCATTGCAATATAGTAATATTGCAAATTGATTGCGCAATGTAGATGCAACATGGATGCAATGTCACAGCAACGTAAAAATGTCCGCCTTTAGCAAGATTGCGCTGTAATATTATAGCCATGTTGCAGCGCAATGTATCTGTAACAATAGATAAAAATATTTCTTTTCTTATTATTAAATATAATTTGAAGTATATTTTGTGATATAAATAAAAACAAATTTAATTAATATATATTTTATTATAATAATTATATTTTTTGTACTAAACGCAGATATACATTATAAACTTATATTAATATATTGCAGATATATATTATAAACTTCATGCAGGTATGTATTATGCATGTATAGTTTAATATTTTACATAAATATATATATACATGTTTTAAACTTAACGCATGTATATTTGGTATACTTTGGTATATTTTAGTATATTTTGGTATATTTTACGTAAATATGCATATTTTCTATGCAGATATTTTTTGTCACTAACAATATGATTAGTTTTCCTCCGTTTGAGTACGTTTGCTAAAATTTGAAAAAAGGAAAAATATAAAAGTTATGGCGTTCTAATACACATTAAATCAAAGTAAAGACATATTCGTAATTCCATTCAAAAGTATATATTTTATAATGAAATATTTATAATTTGTATGTTAAAATATTTCAGAATATAAAGTTAAAATATCTGGTAAAGTATTTACTTTTCAATTAATGTATCTTAATGCTCTTATAAACCGAATGACGAGAAGAATCAATTGATATAAAAAATTGATATGGTCGTATTTGAAAAAATAACTTTGATGTTTACATAAAAAATGGATTAAAAAAAATCTGTTCCACAATGTTGTGTTCCTCACAGAATCGTAAATCCATATAATTAATTTCTTGAAAAAAGTGAATATTCTTGAAAATATTTAACATGCTCCAGTTAAATAAACAAATTATATCAATAATAATATATATGCATATATTTACATTTCTCTTTGTGTCCTCAGAGGTGCTTGCGCAAGCCATTTGGAAATAGATTCTGCAAATTCCGCATCTGTAGTCTGGCTATATTGTGGGTGTGATCGAACTGCTTCTGCAAAATAAGAATATCACACATTCCAGTTTCTGAAAATATTATCTGATATACTAATATGCGTTCTAGGTTCCATGTATCTCCTTTTATCTATGAATTCATTGAATAATTTGAGTCAATTTTTTCTTAACTAAAATTTTTTGGACGTAATACTTTTTAATTTACATTTTATTAAAACTTCTTTAAAATAAAATAAAGAATAAGATTTAATTAAATTATCTATTATAAAATCTATTTACTTCCCCTCTCCCCTCAACTTATTGCTAAAAATCTAAAACTCTTCAATCTCTTATAACCCAAAAGACCATTGCTACATCGACATTTGTGTAAAGAACAAATCTACTCCAACTTGGTTTAAGATTCCGTAGATGAGAGGAACTTCGAAGACCTAAGACATCTTTTATAAAAATGTTAAACTTACAATTAGTTATTATAAAAATAAACATACGCATAATTATTTTCGCAATAATCAAATCCTTGAAAATTAGTTTTCCTTTCATCCCAGCCCAACTAAATTTTGCAGCTACAGTGTTCACCATAATTTTCTTTAAGATGTTAGTAGTCATAATATGCATAGTACTTCCGCCCACGAGTTTTAAAGTATTCACCTGAAAAAGATATATTGATTCATAGATAATATTAAAGCAGTGATGTAAATCTGGTACTAATGATTAATTAAAATGCATGAACACATAAGCGCAATATATTGAATCAAAAAATATTAGTTTTTGGTTAATAGCATATAGAATAAATATAGATATAGATTAAAACATATGTGAATCTATTTTCGAGAGGTACATGTTTGATCGCACTGAGAGCGATTTATAGCGAGGAAACATATATTTAATCAAAAATAGGTTTCGAATGTGATTAATATAAGTAATGCATTAATGATATAAATATTATGAAGTACATCCAGTTTGACGCCATTTTAGTTTTAAACCACAAGATTCGTTGTTCTGATTAATCAATTAAACGCTTTATTCGAAGTCTAGTAACCCAAGACAGAGCTTATGATGTCATTAATCGCTTTCAGAGCGATCAAACCTGTGCCAATTGAAAACGCTATATTTGTCTCAAAAGTTATATATAATTAGAATTAAAGACACTAGTACAAAATGATATTAAATTGAATTGGTTATTCTGAAAAAGTAATGTGACTTAAAATAAGATAAAATCTTTTGTACGTATAAATAAGTAAGGGTATAAAAATGTAGGTATAAAAATTTTTTTGCAGCACATGTCACTTTTTCTAAATAAATAATTTAATTGCTATGTTTATTAAATAAAATTTAATATCAACGTATTGCATAATAAAATAATTTAATAGAGATATATATAATATCATACCACTGTGTTTTTAAATTGTGATTCCTGCAGTTGCTCTTCGAAATTATTTAAGTCTTGTAATGAGACTAATGGGAATTGGATATTGCATTCAATACCGATTTCATTATCCTTAAATTGTATCTTTTCCTCCAATACATGTAGCATATTTTCAAATCTATCCATTTTATGCAGAATTTTGTTCAGTTTCAATAACACTTGTTTCATGAGCTCTGAAATAAACTATTTGTTAATTTGAGTGCTATACTTTGTACTAATAAAATAATAATAACAATAAAAATACCTGCTTCTCATTTACAATATTCCCAGACAGTACAAAACGTCCTCAGGATCATCCTGAATATGTCCAGGATGGTTCAGGATATTTGTAAGATGTTTTAAGATATTATTATAAATATATTTTATGAAAATTTAATATGCATACATGATTACTTTCGGTTATGTAGGCTATTTAATATAATTTAGAAATTTTAAGTATTGTAATAAGTATTAATGTCCTATAAATGTCCCCTGGTTAACCCCTGGATGTCTGTAGGATATCTGCTCTGTCTATTATATTGAATGTCCTTTGGATTTCCAGAGGACATATACATGTGCAATTAATTGTTAACATTAATTTCGTTTAATATTAATAATTGAATTTGATGCGCACATTTTCATATATTCAAAATTATTATTTATTTAATATTTCATGAGAAATGTTACTATGCGCAACATTCCAAAAACTTTACAAAAAATAGTATTCAACCGCTAGTTCGTTTGTTTACCGCTATGCGACGCGCGAACTTGTATTTGAGATTTGGTCATGAGAATTATATAAAGCTTGCAAAGAGCAACTAACAGGAAATTAAAAATATAATTATTTTTTATCAGTCCAATTTCTGATGCAATCCCAATATAGGGAATTCAGATATTGGATTGTTTTGAAAATATTACACGACTCAAACTCGGAAGCCAAACCTAAAATATTCATGTACAGCACGAAAACCTCAAATATTAAAGAATGTGAACTATTTTTAGTATTAGATTTTTAGTATTGGCAGTAAATAACAGAACGCAATCTTAATTTATATTTAAATTTTAGAATTTTTCCATTTAACGTATGAAAAATATCCCTAACATATCCTATAGAAATCCTTAAGATGTTCCACAGGATCTCCCTGGATTCTCCAGAGGCTAGTGTACGGCTATCATTTACTCTTCCTCAGGACATCCAGAGGAGATCCGAGGATTAAAATAGGATATCCTCAGGATATCCTACATGTATGTCCTGGATGCCCTTTGGACGTCCTAAGGACATCCTTGTGCTGTCTGGGTTAATTTTTATAAAGAAATTACCATGAGTAGAAGAATCTCCTTTATCATCACGTACATTTGTCGCTGTAACATATTCTTTCTTGTTTTGGACGAATGAACTTACTACATCTTTGTCTGAGAACTATAAAAACAATAACATTTATTCTCATGATTATAAAGAAAATGGTATTTATAGTTATATGTTAGTATCATTATTACTCACTGCACTAGTAAATATGTCATCGCATATCATATTTTCAATATGCTGTACTGATTTCTCTTTTAATGGTGTGCTGCTGGAAACAAACTTTTCCAGTTGCGGAAAAGGAAGGATTTTTTATTTTGTGTCGGATAATTTTCTTTATTTCCGATCAACTCTTCATCCTCTGAGGAAGAAAGTTTTCGTTTTGCTTTTATGCGTTTCCTTTTTTTGTTCCGTTCTCTTATTTCTTCAGATAACATACCGGTATCGTCTACATTAGATGTATCTTGTGCTAATATTAATTTTTCCATACTCTTTTCATAGGTATCTAAGTGTGATTTAAAACAACATATATTATATATAATTGTAATGAATAAAATACCCCCCTCCCCTCACACACACACATACGTATGTATACATAAAATTTTTTTTAACTCTATCACCTGCGCTTCCAAAAATTCTTTTTAGTGGCAACTCTTCCCAACCACATTGTTCTTTGAGCATTTCTCCGGTTATGATGGCTGTATTGATCCGACGTTGTGTTTTCAAATGACTGGGCCAAATACATGTTTCTTTAGTAGTGTTCAGCCATCTTGCAGGTATTATTTGTAACCTATCAGAGAATTCCACAATTATAAATTTTTTATTGGCATCCATGCTTATAAGCCAATATAAGTGCTTTGGATATTAAATATATATGTAGTTTGTAATATTGTAAGAAATATTGTGATATAACGCACGAAACTATTTTGCATGAATTAGAGGAAATACTGCAAACATATTGGGATCATCTCCATAAGGAATTTTCCATGTTTTACACCTTAACTCTGTAACGGGATAGGAATAGATATTATCATTATTCATTATCATTACTTTAATACTGAGCTCGTCAGATTTGCAAGGTAATTCATATAAACATTCTACATGCTTAAGCTTTTCGCCTATTAAATAAATATCACCATTGTTATTTTTGACTATATTAAGAATTACAATACATAAACCACTTAAAAAAAAAAACGGTTATCACTATCTCTGTTACAATTTATTTCAAATTGTTTACTTGACAATTGCAAATATTGTGATTGAATATCGTAGACATCATCAGATACTGGTCCATTATTGTGCACATTTTTACATGAATATAGTTTGTCGTTACTAAAATTATTTTTTGATACCAAAGAACAAACATTTTCAATTTCACTATATCTTCTAATTAATTGTTGTAATGGTTTTTCGTTTTTTCTTAATAATCTTTTGATAGACGTCATAAAATTTTCAAAGCGAAATGTGCTGAAATTATCTAGCGGTCCAAAGATTCTTACGTCTGAACATAAATGCGAAAGATTATGAACATTATGTGAGATATATTCTTGACCATATAATTTTTCAAAAGAAATCACAAAATGATTGAGCAAAGCTTCTGCATAATTTATAAATCTATCTCGGCACATACTTGGACTTGCAAGTATCGTTACAGCTACATGTAGAGTAATAAAATGATTATATATGTTTTTTCTTAATATGTGTCTCAATACAACCGATCCTGTATATAAAAGAAAGTTTCTAAATTCCACAGCTTTCCACAGTTTCACATCTCTCAAAGATCTAGGTCTTCTTACGAAGTCGTTTGGCATAGAATTTCGAAGTAAAATTAATAAATGTGATATCTTGTTGATTGATCTTGAAGTTATACGTACAGAAAATGATCTGATTTTCAGATGATCAGATTTATCCAAAAAAGTATCATCTTTTTTACAACTCCCAAACACAAAAGGTGCATATAATCTAATGGAGTATGTGATATAGGTAAAAATCTCGGAATGTTATTTAAAATAGAATATCCCGTTTGAAAATTTTTGTAGGCATTAACAGCGAATAATTCATTTGTCCTTAAATGGCACGGAAACGTTGTATTTGGGAAACAAGTTCTATTATGTATATATTTTCCTTTAATTGTACATTATGTACAACTATAAAACCCAGTGTGGCCTTTTATGCACAAAGCGAACGCTTTTCCGGTGCATCACATATTAAACCAAACAGTGTTATTTTTATTATTTTACTATTTTTGTGAAAACCTTGATTTATTAAACGAGTTAAATCATTTACTAAGCTTTGCAGAAAAACATTAGGATCTCGAAGTTTTTCATACCCAAAATAAGACCCAATAAGATATACCGCATTATTCTTCGTATTTAAGCATAAAATTAGCCATAATGAAGCATTAGACGATTTTCCTAATGGAAGACCATCAATATTTATGAGTAAATCAATTGACTCATTTTCATCACATTTTAATAACATTTTTTGAATAATATTATCTAAAGACCAATGAAAATATTCTCCTTCACATACTTTGCTGAGATCTGTTTGTCGTGGAGTCTGTAACAATGTTCGCATTTGTGATGGATAGTTATAAGGTGTGTACTTCTGCAATATTTTTAATAATGCGTTACATGCATTATGAGGGACTTCGTATGATACAACCCATGTAGCTATAGCATTTTGAAACTCTTTTTTATTATTTCTCTCAGTATTATTAGTAGTAACATTGTTTAAATTACGATCATCACCCCTTTGTACACTAGTCTCACATTGTTCATAATGTTTTGCACATTCATTATTTGAAAACAAAATCTTATTATCTATATCAACAATAGTACTATTTATATCAAACATGTGATTTTTCTTATTAACAATTTCAGGTACATCTGAATCACAAGTATCTTCAATACAAGTGTGAATAATGTGTACTTCTTTTGAAGATTGTTTAGAACATCCTGCGATGTCAATATTTGTTTGATCAGCAATAATTCGTCTAATGTGACGTTTCGATAGTAATTTTTTTTTTCGTACGTTACTCATATTTACTTACAATAACTACAATATTTTATTATGGCTTTTGAACTGAAAAAGAATTACACAATACGAGACATTAACCAAATATATAAATATCTAAATGATTATAGCTTAATAGGGATAAGAGTTGATATGAATATGAAAAACTTTGACGTTCTCAAGATTAATCCATATTTTATATCAAATTTGAACACAAAAAGGGAAGAAATAGGAATTATATAGAATCCAAATCACATACAATATGTAGAGATGATTCACAGACTTACCAAATGATGCGCCACAAATCAATAGTATTATAAGGCAGTCTGTAAAAGGAAATAAATTAGAATTAAAATAAAAGTGTTAATAATATACAAAACTATTTCGCAATTTCACTAATGGAAATAGTACTGATTATATAAAAATTGTACAGAAATCTTAGCATCGTAATAAAAATTAATGAAATATCCAGTAAAATTGTTGAATAGAATGCTCCTCATCAATTTTTTTAAATATATAGCAGTATAAAAATATTTCTTATCCAACACTACACTTAATAATTAAACAATTAAAATGTGGACTATTATAAAGTCCACACAGTAACAAAAATACTGAATATGAAAATTTATCATTGTGATGATTGGTTGTTCGGGAATCGACCTCGACGAGATCGCCTGAAACTGAGAGAAACGCTCAGAGATGAGCGAGAAGCGGTGTGTAACCCGAATCCGTAGATCCGCTGGAGGATAAGGAGATTTTCAGTAAATACTCGATGGCAAATTGTTTTCAATATTCGTTTAATTTTGAATAATAGGAGCGAGCGACGGCACGTATTCCGCGACTCCGACGGAAATCTTCAAAATGTCCTGTTAATGACTGCCTTCGACGCGTATCGGAAATCTTGTAGAGCTTCTTGCTAGAGGCTCTCGCGAGAACGGATATCTTGCATGCGGACGCCGGATGTTGCTTGGCGCGAGGCAGAGGACATTCGCGGAACGGTTAACGCGCGTCGACTCTCGGACTCCAAACAATTAACAATCACAAACTCAATAAGTATGGAGCGTGTAGTAATACAAACAATGAGGCGTCTTTCGCACTGAGTTCGATGCTCGATCGTATGCTAGAATGTCGGTTGAGAATTTACAACGAGAATGACGAGAGCGCATACGACACGAGCGAAATTAACAACAGCAGCGCGAATGGTCTATGAGTACCGCGACACGACACGAGCGAGAATACGACACGAGATAATATCATACGAGAAATGATGATCGATTGCTATCGACCAGCTCAAATCGTCGTCAGCGGCACGACTTAATAACGACGGAAAAGAGTCGCGGTCGACCGATTTCCATAATAGGATATTTTCGGCACCGAACGTTCGAGAATCTAGGTGATTGTCATACTTTTTCTTTGTTATGATCACGCGCCGATCGGCTGATCGCGACGATGTTTATTCTCGCTCGTGTTTTGATTGCGGCTCTTACCGTTCAGATTTGTCGGTTGAATTTACAGTTTAAATTTATCGATTAAATTAAACGTTTCAATCTTGAACATTGGTCAATAAATAATGTTGGTTAACTTTAAGTGCTGGAGAAAGTGTAAAGTTTTATTGACGAATATTGAATTTGTCAATGAAACTTTTCACTTTTCACGAAGTCAGGAAGGAAAAGAGGTAGAATAAAAGATTCATGATCAACTCCCAGAATGTAAGATGCAATATAACCTCAAAGTAGTTGAGCTTAATTAAAGAATAATTATAATTAATATTACTTACCTATTTTATCTTTGCTTCCAATCACAATAAATGTCTGCACTTATTGCACTTTTGCCTTATTGTAATTAAATTACAATACTAATTACAACATAAACGCTTAACGGGATTAACGAAAAAATTTATTTCAGTGAAAATAACCCAGTACACTCAGCAACTCAGCACAGTCAAGCGGGACGCGGGACTTCTTTCCCGCGCATGCGCGACAGTGGCAGCGAATGCATGCAAACACTGCGATACCGAAATTACTAAAATAAATAACAATCATATGTGATGTATATTTCCACATCTGACAAATAAGTTCATTTCTCAGAAGTTAATGACTGTTGCGTCTCTGAACGCGACTATAATAAATAATTACGCGCAGTATTTTGCAACGTCTCTGCAATAATACTGAAAGATTTTTACAATCTTGCTACTATCTTACGTCGAAATATGTATTATATATTACAATGCCTAATACCTACAATGTTGCAGAGCTATTACCGCGCAATCTGCAATATTGCAACATTCCTGCAATGTAACTGCAAGTTTCTGTGCTGTATGGGATGATGAATAAATGTCCGTAATTACATCAAACGATTGTGATGAATCACAGGCAGAAAAATTCATAGAACATACTAGGAATCATTCTAGTCTGTCGCCATTTATTCCTATTCGTCACAAAAGATCATCATCTTCTGATATGCTATATAGTCCATCACCAATATCCAACTGTTTATCGGAAGACAGCAGAACCACCTCAACACCTCCTTTAGAATCGCATGAACCTGATAACTCTGAAAAGCTATGCGCTTCTTCTTCGAAAAAACGTAAAATATGTAAAACACTTACATATCCAAGACGCGAAGGTTCACGATCTGGCTTAAAGAATATTATGGAAAACTTTACAGAACAAATAATTGAATCACAAAAAAAGCTACTCGCAAAAACTATTGAAGAGCAGCGCAAGCTTGATAAGGAAATGTTCAATCAATACAATCATATCTTTGTACAGCAAACTCAAATGTTGCTCACGGGACTGCAGAAGTTGAATTCGCCCTTTCCTACAAGTTATCCAACGTTTCAGCAATTTTCTGGGGTTTCAACTGTGCCAGCAATGAGACCGATGTTTACAGAAACTCAATTAAATCAGCCATATCCTATGCAATCAATGATTTCACGCCAGAACGAAACGCAAGCTTGTACAAAGTCAGATCAGTCCGAAAAAGCGACTTCCAAATTTACAATATTATCTCCAAATTCCATTCGACCAGAAATCACACACAGTCACTTTAAAATCCATCCACTTTACTTCATACATCTACTACATCACGAAGTAAAACATTATCTTGTTCTGTACTTGAAGATGATAAAAACACCGAGTATGAAAATGTTGAATATTTAGAATATGCTCAAAATGACTAAAATAGTCAACAGTGCAAAAGAGTATATAATTGCTAAAGTACAAAGATTACCCATTACATATTTTTTAAGTTTATCCTCGTTTTGTGCGTATTATTTTAATATGCTACTGTTACACATTTATTAGTTGTTTATTTTATAAGTAACCTTCGAAGATTTTATATTCTACTAAACAAACTTTAAGATTTGATTTATATTTTAAATATATAATAATGTTATATAAAATAATTTTGTTATAAAATATTCTTTATTATAATGTACTTTTTATTTTATAGTCTTTCATAACTAGTCTTTCACATACTAAGTAAGTCTTTCTACTATAAAAAATATTAATTTTTTTATACAAATATTAATATTGAAACATTGTAATACATTACATACATATTAAATACATTCTAAAATAGATACATCATACATTGAGTTATAAAATTACAAAATATTATTGATTTTATAGAAATTATTGATTTTCAATGCATGCAGAGAACTAGCCCTGTATATTAACAAAATGATCTCCATAGGGGAAATTGTGATAAATGATTCATTAGTACATTTCTAATGTTTGACGTATCCAAATTATCATATTCGCGTGACTTTGTTCTTTCTGGTTGTGGAAAAGTATATCACATTCACCAATCTCTTTCATTCATGCATGTCTGAATTCTTGCTTGTGAGATTCCACAATATTATGAAGCACACAGCAAGCAGCTACAACTTGGGGCACAAAAGTATAGTGGACCTCAATCCTCTTTAAAATGCGACGCCATCGCGTTTTCAAGCGTCCAAATGCTATTTCTATATCTACACGTCCAGTGCTTTAATAAACATTAAATGATTCTTCTTCCGGCGTTAGACGTCTGTATCTGGTATACCCTTTCAGCAGCCATGGAAGCAGTGGATATGCTGGATCTCCCATTATCATAAAGGGTATTTCAATATCATTTAGTGTCACTGTTTTCTGAAAGATTTATACAAGAAATATATAATTATATTAATATTTTGATTTAATTAATATATTAATATTTTTATTTAAATTTGAATATTCTGTAATAATATTTTTTCTATAGTCTTGAATACAGCAATTTTTGACTTCTACTCCAATATTGCTAATATAATTAATTAGTTAATTTAGTAATCTATGTCTAACTATTTCTGTCCATCATTGTGAGTAGAGAATTAAATAATTTAATTTTAATAATAAGATTTGTTATCTCACCTGTGGTATTAAATGTTTGTAGTACCGAAATAAATTTGACTCTTTGAAGACTGCTGCATCGTGTGCCGACCCAGATGCATGGCAATTAATATTTCTAAATCTATTAATTTAAAACATTGTACGTGAGTACATAAAATATATCATTATAGAGTTTTATAATAATTGCATAACTTATTACATGTACCTTAGTGTATTGTTGCGTCCCTGCGGGTCGTCTAAGGCGGTTATTCATGAATCTGCTGTATTCGTCTCCGGGAGAACGTTGCTAAGCGTTGTTGTTAAACAACGGCGGACATCTTGGGGGAGATCGGCCATCTTGAGTCTCGCGATCGGATGTTTTCCGGACGCCATGACAGATTTGGTCCTGTGCTGTCGTACCGAGAGGACGTTTCCTCCGACGGCTGGTTATCCGCGACTAATTCGAGTTGTCTTATTGTACAATATTCTCCTTTACGTGTTCTTGTTATTAAAGTTCTTTTACTTACAAGTGCGTATTCATTTCGGGCGTGAGTGAGCGCGAGAGTGAGAGTGAGACCATCGGGGAGCGCAACATTTTGGGGGCTCGTCCGGGATTGAAATCGACACTGATATAAACAATGAGTACGGTACATTCACCAAGGAGAACCCGAGCGAGGGCGGAGACACCATCTGCAGATGATGTGAGGTCTGCGCCGGAAACAGCATCGCTTGGAACAATACTTGAGGAGATGCGAAAGATGCGCGAGGAGCAGGCACGGAGGGAGACGGAGCTCACGGCGAGGCTGCGGCAATTAGAAGATGAACTCTTGCGACAAGGAAACGAGCTAAGTCCTTCAATTTTAAGAGCCGGGAATTCGCAGGGCGGAAACACGGGAGACGCGGGGGAGATTAACATGCGCGCGGAGTTGGGAATAAAATTGAAACCCGATACATTTGATGGTAGAGTACCGCTGCGGAAGTTTCTCTCTCAATTTTCTCTCATTGCGCGAGCGAACAAGTGGGATGATGCAACACAATCTATGGTGTTAGCTGCTAGTTTGCGGGGAAAAGCGCGTACGGTATTAGAAACGATCGAAAATATAGAAAATTTAAATTTGTCGGAGTTGAAATCAAAACTTGAACTTCTCTTCGGGGAGGGAAGTTTAACTCAAAATTATTATTCCCTTTTCACAAATAGAAGACAAAAATTTGGAGAAGATTTAGCAACTTTTGGTACTGAGATAGAGAGATTATCCCGTTTGGCTTATCCGGAATGCCCGTACGCAGTTCGGGATAAAATCGCGTGTGCTCAATTTATCTCAACTTTGTCGGACAATTTTGTTAAACGTACTCTTCAGTTGGAAGGAATTACTTCGTTAAATTTAGCAATTGAAAGAGCTAAAGCGGTAAAAATTATACAAGAGGAAGATTTTGGAAGGAGGAAAGAAAGGAGGTGGAATACCGGTAATTCAGAAAAGCAATGAGAGAGATGAGAGGAACCACGCGCGAATTAAGAGAAAAGATGAGAAGGAGAGGCATGAGTATTCTCGGAGAAATAAGTAGCATAAAAGTAATTTTAATATGGGAAATAAAGAATGTTGGTCTTGCGGGAAGAAAGGACATTTTCGTTCTGAATGCCCTGAAGAAAAGGGAAACTTGAATTAGTTGAACTTCTTGGGGTGAGTTCAACTTGCGGAAAAAATACCCCGATTGTTCACAGTTTTTTAGATTGTAATGTTAAAAGAATTGAACAAGGTAATTTTTGTTATTCTGGAAAAATAAATGGGAAAGATTGTTCCTTTAGGATAGATACGGGCTCTGACGTTTCTATTTTAAATAGTAACTTAATAGGAAAAGATATGGAAAGGATTGAGATAAAAAAACATAATTTAAGATATCCAACAGGAGAAAAGGTTTTAGTGAAATGTAAAGTTTTTTCGAAAGTGAAGATAGGAAAATATTTTGTAAAAATTCCAATGTTCGTAGCGGAAATTAATGATGGATGCTTGTTAGGAGTAGATTTTCTGAAAAAGATTAATTTGGAAAATATTTTTGATGTTGCTTTCAATGTGCCAAAATTTAAGGAGGAAAGAATTTTGCAGTGTTCTCGTATTGATAATTCTTCTGAAAAAGTCCCATTTATTTTAAAGGAACTATTTGAAAAAAATTCAATTAATTTAGGAGGAGTTCAAAAAGAAATTTTTACCACTTTCCTTAATGATTATCAGGATGTATTTTCTAACGATAATGTAGCTGGAAATTGTAATGTTGTTCAACATGTGATAAATGTGAAAGACTCTCTCCCCATAAAACAGGTACCTCGTCGTATTCCTATTCACATAAGGGAGGAAGTTGATAAAATTCTTGAAGATATGAAAACGCAAGGAATTATAGAGGAATCACAAAGTGCTTGGATTTCTCCAGCCGTAATGGTGAGAAAGAGGGATGGTACTTTAAGATTCTGTGTGGATTATAGGAAATTAAACAATGTGACGGTAAAGGATTCGTATCCCCTTCCTAGAATAGATGATATTCTAGACCAGCTCTCAGGTAACGCTTGGTTTTCTACACTTGATCTTAAAAGTGGTTATTGGCAATTAAAAATTCGTCCAGAGGACAAAGAGAAAACGGCTTTCTCTATCGGCAGAGGATTATGGCAATTTACAGTAATGCCTTTCGGTTTATGTAACGCCCCTGCTACATTTGAGAGATTAATGGAAAAAGTTTTAAAAGGAATTTTATCAAAGAAATGTTTAGTTTACTTAGATGATATAATAATTTTCGGAAAAACTTTTAATGAAATGTTAGAAAATCTTAAAATTGTATTTTTACGATTACGGGAAGCAAATTTAAAAATTAATCCCAAAAAATGTGTTTTATTTCAAAGAAGTGTAAAGTATCTTGGGCATGTAATTTCGGCAGAAGGCGTTACTACGGATCCTGAAAAAATCGCTGCCGTAAGAGATTGGCCGGTGCCTCATACGAAAAAGCAATTGCGAAGTTTTCTCGGATTTTGCTCGTATTATCGAAAATTCGTAAAAGGTTTTTCTTTAATCGCTAAACCTCTATTTACACTTACGGAAAATCAAACTAAATTTGTTTGGGGAGATGATTGTGAAAATGCTTTTGAAAACTTAAAACAAATGTTGTCCTCTTCTTTGATCTTATCTTTTCCAAAAGAAGAAGGTGAGTTCTTGTTAGACACGGATGCTTCAAATATTGGAATTGGTGCGGTATTATCTCAGAAACAGGAAGGGAAAGAAAAAGTTATTGCTTTCTTTAGTCGTGTGTTTAGTAAGACTGAACGGAACTACTGTGTTACTCGCCGTGAATTGCTGGCGATTATTGACGCTATTAAGTTCTTCCGTCATTATCTTTTAGGTCGGAAATTTTTAATTCGCACAGACCATATTTCTTTGAAATGGTTAATGTCCTTTAAAGATTTAGAAGGACAACTGGCTCGTTGGTTGGAAAGACTTCAAGAATATGACTTTGAAGTGGTTCATCGAAGAGGAGAATCACATAAGAATGCCGATGGATTATCCAGACGATTGTGTGAGACTTTTGGATGTAAATATTGTACTAAGGTCGAGGAAAAAAACGCAGTTGAGAATGAAAAAATGATTGCTCGAATAATGCTTGCGAGGGAAGATTTGGGAAACTGGCGTAAAGAACAGGAAGAAGATTCTGATATCGCAATCATTCTTCGAGGGAAGAAAGAAGGAATACGTCCACCTCGTTCTGAGTTAGCGGCTCAAAGTATTTCTGCTCAACTATATTGGATGTATTGGGATGCTTTAGTTCTTCAAGATGAAATTCTTTACAAAAAATGGGAAGCTCCGAACTTGAAATCTAGTTTTCTTCAACTAATTGTTCCTCGTAAACGAGTGAAGGAAATTTTGGAAGAAGTGCATGATTCTCCATCGGGAAGGCATTTTGGAGTAAATAAAACTCTGGAGAAAGTTCGCAAACGCTTTTATTGGGCGACTTGTAAACAAGATGTGGAGGATTGGCGCAGGTCATGTGAAATTTGGATTTCCAAAAAGGGGCCCATAGGAAAAGGAAAGTCTCCAATGCAGATTTATAATGTTGGGAATCCTTTCCAAAGAGTTCAAATGGATATTCTTGGTCCGCTTCCGACGACTTCATCTGGGAATCGATATTTGATTGTCATCGTAGATTGCTTCACTAAATGGGTGGAAGCTTTTCCCTTGAAAAATATTAGAGCAAGAACAGTGGCAGGGATTTTCGTCAATCAATTTATCTCCAGATATGGAGTACCTGCGGAAATTCACACTGATCAGGGAAGAAATTTTGAATCGGAATTATTTTCGGAATTGATGCAACTTCTTGGTGTTAGAAAAACTCGAACTACCGCTTTACACCCTCAGTCTGATGGTCAGGTCGAACGGCAACATCAGACTATAATTAATTATTTGGCAAAATATATTTCTCAGGATCAACGAGATTGGGATCAGTGGATTCCCATGTTCCTTTTAGCCTACAGATCTTCGAAACATGAGACTACTGGAATGACTCCTGCAGAGTTATGTTTTGCTCGAGACCTAAGATTACCTGTGGATTTGATACAAGAAAGTGCTCCAAAGTGTCTAAAAGAGGAGTCGCTTCCAATAGGAAATTTTGTTACAACCTTGCGAGAAAAATTAAAGGAAATACATTCTAGAGTCAGAGAAAGAATGAATATAAGATCTTCTCGAGTGAAGAATTGGTACGACCGTCAAACTAGAAAACTTCTATTTCAGGAGGGACAGAAAGTCTGGTTTTATAATCCCCGAAGAGTTAAAGGCAAAGCTCCGAAGTTGCAAAGCAGTTGGGAAGGACCTTTCTTCATAGTTAAAAAACTTAATGATGTAGTATACTGTATTCAGAAAACATCTAAACATAGGAAAAAAGTAGTTCATGCGGATAGGTTAGCTCCTTTTATAGACAGGAATGTAGGGAACTAATTTAGGTCAGAGCCCAATTCGAGAGATAATTTTGCCCGGAGAGGAGGGATCGAAAACTTTTTGTTCCGGGAAAAGTTCTGCCCAAAGAGATCAAATACGGCCGAAGCTCCTCCGTCTGGACATTATTTTGATAGAAGACTGCCTCACCCGCGGTTTTTGAGCCATGGTTTTCCCGTCGGGTCATAGGGCGAATGCCGAGGCAGGGGCTTGAGGAGTCCTCTTTTGAGGATGTCGGGTCCATGGTAGATAACCCCCTCTTGTCCGAAGATTCGCTCCCTTTTGAGATGCGGAGATGCAGCAGCTTTGAGTATTTCCGAGAATAAAGCGAACTACGGGGGACGGCTACTGTAGTTTCAAGATGTATCAAAGTCGATTGGGTTCTGGATTTTAACGGTGCTCGGTAACCTGCAGCAGCAGCTCAGGGTAGAGCAGGAAACCGTTTCTGTGCCCTGGAGTCGACGTTGGATGTTCTTGTCAAACGGGTTCGATGACAGTATCCTGTATATTCCTGGAGGTGTGATTGGGGCCGATAGATAATGGCGCTCGGTAACCTGTAGCAGCAGCTCAGGGTAGAGCAGGAAGTCATTAAGGCACCCTGGAGTCAACGCCTTGGAAGAAGAGGACAACGATCAACCCATTTAATTTGGAAGAGCCCTCATTAATTGTCGGGACAACAATTTTGAAGAGGGGGAGTAGTGTTGCGTCCCTGCGGGTCGTCTAAGGCGGTTATTCATGAATCTGCTGTATTCGTCTCCGGGAGAACGTTGCTAAGCGTTGTTGTTAAACAACGGCGGACATCTTGGGGGAGATCGGCCATCTTGAGTCTCGCGATCGGATGTTTTCCGGACGCAATGACAGATTTGGTCCTGTGCTGTCGTACCGAGAGGACGTTTCCTCCGACGGCTGGTTATCCGCGACTAATTCGAGTTGTCTTATTGTACAATATTCTCCTTTACGTGTTCTTGTTATTAAAGTTCTTTTACTTACAAGTGCGTATTCATTTCGGGCGTGAGTGAGCGCGAGAGTGAGAGTGAGACCATCGGGGAGCGCAACAGTATGATCAACTACTCCTTGCAATATTATTGATGGTAATCCTTTCCTATTAATATAATCTCTATAGCCATTTGTAGGTGGTAACACAGGAATGTGTGTTCCGTCAATAGCTCCGATGAGTTGTGGGATGTGTGTTCGTTCTTCATATACCTGAGCAGTCATTAGACATTCAAATTCGTTAGACATCTTGATCCACAATAGCTGTAGTATATCATTTATTGCCTCAACAACTTTTTGAATGCATCTCCATACTGATGTTTTGTAAATTCCAAATAAGTTACCAACAATTCTGTATTCGCAGCAGCTTGCAAGATAAAATATGGTAACTGCAATTGCTTTTTGTACAGAAATTGCTTCTCTAGCTACCAAAAATGGTTCTGCAGGTTGCAGTCTGTTTTGTAACTTGTCACATATGTAATCAAATACAAATTTTTTCATCCTATAGGTTTCGAGCCAATCTTCATCTAAATATTCTGTCAGCACTATTCTTTCCCAAAGGTCAGAACTTCTGACTTTCATCCAAAATCGCGGAGATTGTTTTAAATTTTGCATTGCAATCATCATTTGTCCAAATGCAAGCAAATATGTATTTATGATAATAAATATTGTGCGCCATAACCTTCGTATTGATTTCCTTCGCCATTTTTGTAAAATAAGGAATAATTTCTGCATATTACTTTGATACTGCGAAATTAACATTGTCGCTCTCGGATCCATAATATTTTGTTATAAAAATTTAACTTTAATATGTCAGGATACTGACAGTTGTAGTTGTACTTTGTACAGTTGGTAATATCTAATCTTATCGCAACCCTAGTGTCACAGTATATACAGTAGCGCAACTCCCTGTCGGCACCTTTGATGTTAGTGTTGGCCAAAACGGAGTGCGCATGCACGAAATAAGTAAGTTGGTCGGTAACATCTGAATTTCTCTCTCGCTCACTCTCGTTTTTCGTTCTCTCTCTAACTCATTGATACATATGTAGCAATACATAATAATCCAAAATAATGTATTTTAATAAAAAATATATACAGATAAAATGTTAATAATATATTTAAAAAAGGAAAAAAATAAAATAATAAAAAAATAAATATAATTATGCTAATATACAATATATTACATAAATAATTATGCTATATGCAAAATATATTACATGAAATAATAAAGAGAGCAAAAAAAAAAAAAAGAAAATATTATTCAAAAAATCTTAAATGTATTATAAAGACAGTATCAAGAAAACATATTGTTCGAGAGCAAGACGAAATTAGAAAAGAGTGTGCGAGGATCTTTTGGTTCGCGGAAAATAAATCTCGCGAGTACAATTCACGTTTTTAATTATAACAAAATAATTAACACGATTACAAATTATACAAAAAGTTCATGATAAAAGCTCGGTCGGTTATAGGCGGTTTCACAAAAAAGAATAGCGATTGTCGTAAGCGGTTTCACAAGAGAATAGCGGTTGTCGTAAGCGGTTATCAAAGCGTGTCGAAATGCGGTGTAACTATATGCGGTAACTAAACGCGTAAGCGAGTGTCTCTCTGCGGTGTAACTATATGCGGTAACTAAACGCGTAAGCGAGTGTCTCTCTGCGGTTCTCACGAGCGGGCCCTTTTATAGCGGTTCTTTAATCTCTCGCTGCCAATGAATTTGAACCTCCGAGTTCGGTTCGAAGATTCGACGCGGCGCCAAACTTTATTGGCCGCCCCTTGAAATATCGGCGCGAGATGAGATTCGGGGCGAGTGATAGGCCGGTGGCCCGTACGTCACGGGCTACGTCACGGCCTCGCGCGTGCCGGCAGCCGTTTATCGCGCGGCTAACCGACAAAGTTGTTTGCGTGTTTTCGTGTAGAACTTATTTGTCACATGGGCTTCAAAAGTCAAAAAACACCAAAAAACCTTAAATAATAATAGCGATAAGAACATTGTTTTTCGACTTTGATCGCGATGGAATAATAATGCGAAGCCCATGTGACAAAGAAGAAATTAATTTAAATGAAATTTAATGCAATCTCAAACATTCCCGCCCGCCTCGGCACTCCGTGCCGAAACAAATTCGCGTGCCAAGGAACAGGTGTCACGACTTGGCCCATAAAGTTCGATTGATTAGCGCGTTCGATCTGGAATGCGTGATCGAGTGAAGCGGGGTGGCGAGCGGGAGTGCGGGGAGACGCGCTCATTCAGAATGTGTTGTGTATCGCGTCGCGTAAGGTTACGCACGAGTGCGGTGTTATTGAGTTTATGTGATGAATGAACAATTTACAGTGAGAAATTAATGCAAGTGAACAGTTGAAATTAAAATGTGTTGGCAGAAGGCCATGCATTCGTGCGTGCGGTTGTAAATTTGACTATTTTTTTTAAAGTGCGGTGATTGCGTGGCAGCGAAGATGAAAAGAGAGAATTAATGTAAGTACAAAGTGAATTTTGACGAAATGTAAGCGTGAACGCGGCGCGGCCCGTCGGATTAAATTCTATTCTACATTTATTTTTTATTTCTTATAACTAGTGTACAAGAGTGCGGTTTTCTGTGGTCGGTTATGTCTCGGTGATGCTGGGCAGCAGTACGAGCTTGGTGAGTGATCGGATGAGCTCTGTGGTGGGTGTCTGGATGGTCACCACGCGCACGATGTCGTCGTCTCCGGGATGCAGCTTGATGATGCGGGCGAGGGGCCATCGGTTTGGCGGGGTTGTCTCGGAGCGGAGTAAGCACAGCGTGCCGATGTTGGGAGCCGCCTCGGATCCCAGCCACTTTGGTCGAGAGGTAAGTCCGTGCAGGTATTCTCGGGACCATCTTTGCCAGAAATGGTCCCTCAATTTTTGCACCAGTTGCCATCGCGATATGTGTGTGTCCCTTTGTTCGGTCCGCGATGGCTCCGGTGTGGCGAGAAGTGGGGCGCCGATGAAAAAGTGTCCGGGTGTCAGTGCGGTGAAGTCGTCGGGGTCATCGGATAAAGCGTGGAGTGGCCTTGAATTTAGGCAGGCCTCCACTTGTGCGAGGAAGGTGCTGAACTCCTCAAATGTTAAGGTAGCTTCCCCGATGACTCGCCTTAGGTGGTGTTTAGTGGATTTGACAGCCGCCTCCCAGAGCCCCCCGAAGTGCGGCGCGGCGGGTGGGTTAAAGTGCCATCGCACTCCCTGTAAGCTTGTGATGTGTGCGATGCGACGGCCGTCGGACGATGATGCCTGGAAGAGTTTTCTCAGTTCGCGGTCTGCTCCAATGAAGTTGGTGCCGCAATCAGAGTACAAGTCCGTGCACAAGCCGCGTCGTGAAGTGAATCGGCGGAAGGCGGCTAAGAAGGCCTCGGTTGTATAGTCCGAGGCCAACTCTAAGTGCACGGCTCGCGTACAAAGGCACACGAAAACGGCGATGAAACCTTTGTACGCTCGATGTCCTCGCCCTTTAGACGTCCGGATTTGGAACGGGCCGGCGTAGTCCACGCCGGTGCGGAGGAACGGGCGTCCAGGAGTGACTCGGCCGCGAGGAAGATTGCCCATCTGTGGTTGCGGTGCGGTGGCTCGCCATCGGGTGCACGTCACACATCGATGGAGCAATTGTTTGACAACGGCCCGTCCTCGCGGAATCCAGAAGCGTTGACAGAACAAACCCAGCGTGAGCTGTACTCCGCCGTGTAGTGTTCTTTGGTGGCATGAGTCTATCAGAAGTCGAGTTAGCCATGACGTTGATGGGGCGATCATCGGGTGTCGTTCGTCGTTTGACAGAATGGCGTGCTTGAGTCGCCCTCCGACTCTCAGCACGCCGTTGTGATCGCGGAATGGGCTCAGCTTTGATAGAGGGCTGCGGTGGGCGACGATGCGGTTGGCGTTTATAGCGGCGATTTCGTTGGCGTAGTGCAGTGACTGCACCACGCGGAGCCATCGATGCAGTGCTTCTTCGAGCTCGGCCGGTTCGAGAACCGGCTTTGGTGTAGCGTCGCCTGGAATTTGTTCGTGAGCGGTAGAGCGTCGCCATCGAAGGCACCATGCTGTCACCCTGAGCAGCCGTTGCAGGGAGGAAAATCTGCGCAAATTTTCGGGCTCAGATTCCTCGTTGGCGGCGGCGTGGTGCGTGGACGCTTTCTTCTCGGGCGGTTCGCCCTTGGGAGCCTCCAGGTTCTTTTCCGGCCAGCAGCGTTCGTCCTTCAGCAGCCAGTTGGGGCCAGTCCACCACAGCTGATGATGTACCAGCTCGCTGGGAGCTATTCCTCTTGATGCGCAGTCGGCCGGGTTTTCTCGTCCAGGTACGTGTTTCCACTGAGCCTCCGGGAGCAGCGTCTGGATCTGGGCGACTCGGTTGGCCACGTACGTCTTCCACCTCGAGGCGTGTCCTTGAATCCAATAGAGGGTGACCTTGGAGTCGGACCATAGAAATATTGGCGCTGCAAAAAGACTCAACACAATGCGGAGATGGTGAGTAAGCGTCACTAATAAAGATGCAGCGCAAAGTTCAAGGCGCGGTAACGAAATTTGTTTAATTGGAGCCACTTTGCTCTTTGCAGCTAGGAGGTGGATCGTCGCGGTGCCGTCGGTTACGGTGCGGAGATACACGGCGGCGGCGTAGCCTCTCTCAGAGGCATCCGCGAAACCGTGTATTTGGAGGGTTGAGGCTTCCTCTCCCGTGCGAAGCCAGCGGTGAACCCGTATTTGTTCGAGTTGCGGAAGCTCCTCGAGGAGGAGTTGCCACTGTTGGGCATCGGATGGCGGAAGCGGAGCATCCCAATCCAGTCCTTGTAGCCAAGCGGATTGGATTAGGATCTTCGCGCGGATAATGACTAGAGCGAGCCAGCCTAGCGGATCGAAGAGACGAGCTGTTTCTGCGAGGACTCGCCTCTTCGTGTATTCGGTGGTCGCGCGGGGTTGGATCGCGAACGTGAAATGGTCGTTGCGCTCATGCCATCGGAGACCCAGGGTGGGATGGAGCTCATCCTCCCAGGTGTGCTGAGCCTTGAGGAGCCGGTGCTCCTGCGGGACTCCGGTGAGGATCTCCTCGCAGTTGGAGGCCCATTTTCGCAACGGGAACCCGCCCGCCTTGCAAAGTCCGCGGAGTTCGTGCTGCAGCGTTGCTGCCTCTGACTTCGTGTTGGCGCCCGATACGATGTCGTCGACGTAACAGTCTCGTCGAAGAGCGGCGGCACCGAGAGGAAAGCAAGACTCTTCGTCGTCGGCAAGCTGGCGCAGAGTTCGAATCACGAGGAACGGCGCACACGCGAGACCGTATGTTACTGTATTCAAGCGGTATTCCTGAACCTCACGCGTGTTGTCGCGACGCCATAGCACGCGTTGGAAGTCACGGTCGTCGGGGTGCACGAGAATTTGGCGGTACATCTTCTCGATGTCCGCCACGATGGCATAGCGATGCCACTGCCAGCGGAGGAGGACGTCGGCGAGCGCGGGAAGGAGGTTAGCTCCCACTAGGAGCTGCGAGTTCAGCGATTCTCCTGACCGGATGCTCTGCGACCCATTGAAGACCACGCGAAGTTTGGTGGTGATGCTTGATTCGCGCAGCACTCCGTGATGTGGTAGGTAACAAATCCTGTTGTCCGTGTCAGTTGTGGTTGACCCTTCATTAATTTCGCTCATGTGTTTCAGTTGCTCATACTCCAGCATGAACGAGCGGTAGAGGTCGCCGAATTGAGAGTCCCGGCTGCTTTTCCGCTCCATTGCGGTCAGCAGTCTCTCGGCTGGCTTGCGAGTTTCTTCGAGGTTCCTTGGGGTAGTGGCGAACGGCAGCCGAACGACGTACCGTCCATCACTCGTGCGTGTGTGCGTTTGCACGAAGAAATTCTCGCACCTCTCTTCCTCAGGTGCGAGAGCGGTGGGAGCGAGCGGCACTTCCTCTTGCTCCCAAAAGCGGCGGACCATCGTTGTGAGGTCGTGATCTGCGGTGCACTGGAGTGTGTTAAGGTGTCCATGCAGCGTCGCAACGCTGCATCCTCCCGACAGAATCCATCCCAAGATGGTGTTCTGTGCCATGGGAGCTTGCCATGGGTCCACCCTTGCGGATTTCATCCTTGAAGATTGCCGAGCAAATCTCGGCTCCGAGAAGCAGCTCGACGGGGTCGGTGGCCATGAATTCAGGGTCGGCTAACGGCAATCCCTGGAGATGAGGCCATCCTTTGCGTTTTTGCGGTGTGGAACTTCGATACGAAGAGAGGCGCGGAAGCACGAAGGCGACAACGGAGCACGTCTCTCCGGTCACTCTTGACGTGACTTTGAGCGCTACCTTTCCACGCGAAGCGCCGGACAGCGATCCGCCGATCCCAAAGATCGTCACTGAAGAGTGATTTCGCGGGAGGCGTAGGCGTTGCGCCAGCAATTCGGTGATGATGGATACCTCGGATCCCTGGTCGATTAAGACGCGAACGGAATGAGGCTCTCCGTAGCGGTCAGCGACTAGAACGCGCGCGGTCGCGAGAAGAATCGCTTTGCGGTCATCGCTTGGTTTGATTGCGGAGAGTGCGGTTGCGTCGGTGGTCTTCGAGGTCGCGTACGCATCGTGCAACATCGAATGATGCCGCCCCTTGCAAGACCAGCAATTCCTGGTTGATTGACACCTTGCAACCGGATGACTGCCGAGGCAGTTGTAGCACAATCGATGCGCTTCGACGAAGGACCGACGTTCGTTGACGGGCTTCGCTTTGAACTGCCCGCACACCATGAGCGTGTGTCGCTCCTTGCACAAGGCGCACTGTGCCGCGTTGGATTCGTGTCTAGTGAAGTGAGTTTTCGCGGGCTTCGATGAGTCTCCGGAGACCTTGACGGTTTTCGGTTTCGCGGCGTTAAGCGTGAGCATTCGCTTAGTGATAAAATTTAATAATGTTTCGTGATTCGGAGGCTCGAATGAATCGCTCGTAGATGATTCCCACTCGAGCCTAGTGCGCGCATCGAACAGTTCAACGACCAAGTGATTAAATATGTAACGGGTGTACTTTTTATGAGCTCGCGGATTCGCTCGGTCGTGATCAGGGCTCGTAGAAAGTATGTGAGACACACGATGTAAATAAATTTATAAAGAACTATTAATTTATTAGGCCTCTATCGGTGCAGAATAATAATACAGAATGGCCCCGCGGAGCGGGGGTGCGGCGGATAGTAATGCGTTATTGACGGGGCGCGGTTGTTATGAATTGCGCGATCTTTACAATGAGGTTCGCTGTAGTATACGCGGCGCGAATATAAACACGCCAGATAGGCGGTGCGAGGCGCGTGGTCGGTTTGTTGTGACGGCGCGCGTGGTTCACAAAAACGTGTGAATCGGTTTAAATCGCCGAGACGATTTCTTATACGTATGCGGTACTATTAATATCGCGTATTCCCAGATGTTATGGGATGCGTGCGATATCGAGAAATCTCGAACGGGCAGCGAACTCGCTGTCCCTTGCTCGCACGCGGAGTACGGATTGACCAACGGTGTTGAGAAAACTCAACGGGGTGGCGAACTCGCCAACCCACGGCTCGTCTGGTCGGATCGGTCGGAAGCTAGATCGTTTCTCGAGAACTCTCGAGAGAAGCGATCTCGGATTGCTAAGGATCGTAAAACGGTTCGGAAGCCGAGAATGCTCGGCGGAGGCTGCGAACTCGTCAACCTCACGTTCCGTCGTGTTTGCGATTTATTAGGATCGGATCAGGAAAGTCTCGAGCGTACAGCTCGAGCGGATTCGGTTTCTGGTACGATTCTGGTAAATCTGGTGCCTGGATCTAAAAAGGCTGCCGTTATATATCCGAGCGATTAACGGTAACCGCGTCGTTCGCCCCCGGGTGGGGATAATGACGTATTGTTTTTCGGCAGGTAATTCGGTAATACGTCACCTCCCCTGGGCGAAACGGCGCGGCGTTTCGGCGGGTGTCGCTCGGGCGTTCACGGCAGCGCTCGGCGGTATTCGGCTTTCCGAATCTCGGCGGCCGTATAACGGCCGTACCGTTGTTTATCGTAACGGTGTATTTACTGTTTAAAAATGGGCGCTCGGCGCCTCTGCCCCTGCCCGGCCGATGTTCGCCGGGCGGCAGACTTCCGGCGGTCTACTGCCGGGTAACAATGCGTCAGAATGGGGGGTGCATTGTTACAAATAGGTCCATTCTGTGCGATTCAATCGGCCGCCCGATGCTCTCTTGCGCGTTCACGGCGGTCGTTACGGCGTGATAAACGCGGCTCAGTTCCTCCGCGGTTTCGCCCTTCATTTTTGATACGGCGGAGAATGTGGCAAAGTTTGACCGAATGAGTTCCTTTTTATTCTCAAAGTGCTTCTTCAAGATTGCCCAAGCGAGCTCGTAATTCTCCCCGGTAACCGCTAACGGACGTATCAATTTTTCCGCAGGTCCTTGCAGGCACGAACGCAAATAATGGAACCGTTCGATGGGAGAAACAGCGGAATTTGTACCGATCACGGACAGGAATAAATCGCGGAAGGACGGCCAGTCTTCATACGCGCCTGAGAACGGAGGTAACTTGATCTTTGGCAACGCGGTTTTTAACGAGCGATCGCTACTTTGCTGCTCGTTAGACTCCGCCGAAGGAGGAGGAGCAGTTTGGTGCTGCTCAGCATATTCGGCGAGCTTGCCGCGTTGTTGAACGTAAGTATTTTCTACGGCATCAACAAAAGTAGTCGCGTACTCACTCTCGCTGTATCTCTCCTTATAGCTGGTGCGGATGAGCTCATGCTGTGTCTCGAACTTGGCCCACAGTTGATCCAGGATCTTGATCCGGGCCTCGATGCTGCCGAGGTTGATGCCAGCTGCGCCTAGTTTCCGTAGATTTTCCACCGACCTTGACATGCGACCATGAATGTCGCGTTGAGCTTGCAGCAAATTATTTAAGTCTGCGCACATTTTGTAACGTTTGTCTTTCCTTTTTCAGATCTCACTCACAAACTCGCGGATGCCGGTGATGATCCGGCTCGAAGGACCAGAAAATGTTCGAGAGCAAGACGAAATTAGAAAAGAGTGTGCGAGGATCTTTTGGTTCGCGGAAAATAAATCTCGCGAGTACAATTCACGTTTTTAATTATAACAAAATAATTAACACGATTACAAATTATACAAAAAGTTCATGATAAAAGCTCGGTCGGTTATAGGCGGTTTCACAAAAAAGAATAGCGGTTGTCGTAAGCGGTTTCACAAGAGAATAGCGGTTGTCGTAAGCGGTTATCAAAGCGTGTCGAAATGCGGTGTAACTATATGCGGTAACTAAACGCGTAAGCGAGTGTCTCTCTGCGGTGTAACTATATGCGGTAACTAAACGCGTAAGCGAGTGTCTCTCTGCGGTTCTCACGAGCGGGCCCTTTTATAGCGGTTCTTTAATCTCTCGCTGCCAATGAATTTGAACCTCCGAGTTCGGTTCGAAGATTCGACGCGGCGCCAAACTTTATTGGCCGCCCCTTGAAATATCGGTGCGAGATGAGATTCGGGGCGAGTGATAGGCCGGTGGCCCGTACGTCACGGGCTACGTCACGGCCTCGCGCGTGCCGGCAGCCGTTTATCGCGCGGCTAACCGACAAAGTTGTTTGCGTGTTTTCGTGTAGAACTTATTTGTCACATGGGCTTCAAAAGTCAAAAAACACTAAAAAACCTTAAATAATAATAGCGATAAGAACATTGTTTTTCGACTTTGATCGCGATGGAATAATAATGCGAAGCCCATGTGACAAAGAAGAAATTAATTTAAATGAAATTTAATGCAATCTCAAACACATATATATATATATATATATATATATATATATATATATATATAAAGTTATAATTACAAATATAATTATATTAAATATCTGTAATCGCTTCGTAATCGCTTTGTATAAAAAACTCTGATAAATTGCGCAATCGTACAATAAATAACATATAATGTCATCTATTCTGTCAAATAAGGTAGGCAGTAGGCATTTAATTGGGTATTTAAATAGTATGAGAGAGAACGAAAGAGTAGAAAAAAAGAGTAAGTGAGAGAGAAATTTAGATAGCGTTACTGGCCAACTTACTTATTTCGCGCATGCGCACTCCGTTTTGGCCAACACAAAATCGGGAGAGTTGCGCTACTGTATATACTGTGCTAGTGTAAGGGCCACCGCACAAGCTTTTCCGTAATGTATTACGTTAAGCACTGATGTAATCGTAACGTAGTATGCTTTTGTTACATTACGATTTTCTCTGTGCGTTGACTGAAGTTTAAGATTACGTACGAGTTTACGTTTAGAATCAGTACTTAACGTAACGTAATGCATTACGGAAAAGCTTGTGCGGTGGCCCTAACTCTGCTCAACTCTGATTCGGTGGAAACAGGCAAGCCAACCCGACTCTGACCCTACTCTGACCCAACTTTGACCCGATTCGAACTCTCGGTGGAAACATATTCAATAATAATGCGCGCGATCAGCGAGCGACCAGCGCGCAATCTATTGAATAGATATAAAGATAATAGGGAACCAAAAAATAAC
>CAJQTV010000232.1:0-273347 GCA_907163055.1 Formica aquilonia x Formica polyctena | reverse complement strand
TCTGGAAATGTGGAGGACCCAGGTTCGAACCCCGAGAATTTCCACTCGCCCGGAAAAAAAATAAAAAAATAAAAAAATTTAAAAGGAAAAAATTTAAAATAAAAAATAAAAAATTGTCTCGTAGACGTTCACGTGTCCCCTCCCCCTTTTAAAATAATTAAAATTATCTCGTAGACGTCCACGCATCCCCTCCCCCTTTTTTTAAATAATAAAAATTGTCTCGTAGACGTCCACGAGTCCCCTCTTTTTTCCATAGGTACCTGTGGTGGGCGTGGCCAGACAGGCACACAGCAGGGGGCCGGGGTCGGTGGTGGGGGTTTGTTGTGTCTAGCTATAGTTGCCCCTATACTACTAGGCGAATTAATTTATCTTTCCCGAGAAAGGGGTGAAACGATAACAAAGAACTGGATCTCGGCAGTAAACAATTATCGTTTAACGCTTGAATTTCGGATGGAAAATTACGTTGTTGCACGTAACGGAGCCAAAACAAGGAAGCTTCTTTGAGTTCGGCAGCGGATAAGCACGTCGTATTCGCGGTCGTATTGGTCGCGCGACATTTAAGGTTATTAATAAAACGTTGCACGCGTGCCGTGACTCGAATTAACTTCTTCCACGTAGAGACTTCGTTTGGCAATTTCCACTCCAGAATCTGTTGAGCATGACAAACGATCGTATTTCGCCATTCGGTTTTGATTATCTGACGATCGGCATCAAGTTGACCTTTTAATTTATCATGTATCGGCCACGCGGTAGAAGGAGAACGCAACCAGGCAGGGCCAGCCCACCAAAGTTCGAAATCGCGGAATTCAGCGGGTGACAAACCTCGCGACGCGCAATCCGCTGGATTTTCTTTAGATGGAACGTGATTCCATTTAACCGACGGCAGCCGGGTTTGTACTTCCGATACACGATTCGCCACATAAGTAGTCCATCTTGATGGATGGCCTCGTAACCATGCGAGCGCGACAGAAGAATCTGTCCATCCGTACATCGGAACATGCTGCAAATTTAACGATCTTTGCACGAATTCTAGCAATCGAGTTAATAAGACTATGGCATTCAATTCTAGACGCGGCACGCTAATCGTTTTAATCGGCGCTACCTTTGATTTTGCAGTGATTAAGACTACTGAAAATTCGCTGAGCGATCGGAGAATTCTTAAATAAACGACAGCGGCGTATGCGCGATTAGACGCGTCGGCGAACCCGTGCAACTCGATAGCCAGATTTTCCGGATGCATTCCAGTCCATCGCGGAATGCGAATTTCTTTTAAATTTATTAATTCCGCGCAATATTTTTTCCAGGACTCTAACAAGTCCGCCTCGATAGGAAAATCCCAATCAAGTTTTCTTAGCCACAGTCCTTGAATCATAATTTTCGCGGTAATTATTACCGGAGAAACCCATCCCAGTGGATCGAAGAACTTCGCGATAAATGATAGTATCAAACGTTTCGTATTCATATTGCCCGAAGGTGACTCGATTTGAAAACGAAAAGAATCTTCTCGGGGTATCCACTCAAGTCCGAGCACTTTAAGCGTATCATCCTTATCGAATGTACGAGCGATAGCGAGTTCATGCTCTCCCGGAGGAATGTCTGTTAATAATTCTATAGAATTGGCAGCCCATTTGCGTAAATGAAAACCGCCTCGCGCCATCAATTTCGTAAGCTGATCGCGACTTTCCTTTAGCGACGGAACTTCATCGGCGCCAAATAGAACGTCGTCGACGTAAATAAAATCTTGTACTATTGCTTGCGCTTTTGGAAAAGAATGACCTTCGTCGAGCGCTAATTGATTAATAACGCGCATAGCTAAATACGGAGCTGGAGCAGTACCGTATGTAACTGTAAGCAATCGATAAGATTGTATCGGAGAATTAATATTAGATCGCCAAAAAATCCGTAAAAAATCGACATCGTCTCGATGAACGCGGATCTGTCGAAACATCTTTTCGATATCGGCGGTGTACACATAACAAAACTGACGCCAACGAAGGATAATCGATGACAAATCGCGTGGTAATTTAGGCCCGGTCATTAAATGATTATTTAATGTAGAACCGTTACTCGTTTTGCACGACGCGTTAAATACTACGCGAAGTTTCGTCGTGCTGCTAGACTCGCGTAGTACCGGATGATGCGGTATATATACCGCTTGGTAAAGCGTCGGATTTTCGTCGGAGACAGGTTCCATATGACCCATAGATTTATATTCATTTAAGAAAGAATGATAGGGTTTCGCGAGATCCGGATTTTTTCGAAGGCGTTGTTCTAATTTTGAATAAAGAAGCGCGGCAGTTTCGCGCGAAGATCATATATCGAGCGGAGGGTGGGTTTTAAATGGTAACTGTATTACATAGCGGCCGTCTTCGGCGCGCTGATGTGTTTCGATAAAATGTTGTTCGCATTTTTTATCTTCTTCCGACAACTGAAGTTCGGAAGAAATTTCCTCGATCTCCCAAAATTTTTGAAGGAGAGAATCGAGCGAAGGAATCGTTACGCAATTCAATGAAGTCGCGGAACTGATGATTGAATTAGAAATTCCGGTAGGACCGGATAATATCCATCCTAAAGCAGTAAGCTGGGCCGTCGGAGTTCCGGTCGGACCATGTTTTACCTTTTGCTTTAATAACGATCTATATAAATCTGATCCGATGAGCAGATGGATCGGATGATTGCTAAACGGATCCGGATCCGCGAGAGATAATTTCCGTAAATGCGGCCAATAATCTACGGTTTTAGTTCTTGAGCCAGCGTATGACGTAATTTTTTGATATACGAAAGCCGTCAAAGAAAAGGTTGAGGAACCTCGCCCGTTACAAGACTCGAGAGTAAGAGACACCTGAGATTTCGCTACGCCACTGTATCGTTCGCCGAAACACTGTACGTGGAGGCTCGCGCGGGAACGTTTCGTGCGCATAGTTTGACACAACGATTCCGAGATAAAGCTAACAGCCGAGCCTTGATCTAACAACGCACGAACTTTAAAATTACGTCCTTCGATGGTACGAAGTATTACCCATGCGGTGGCTAGTAACACGTTCGGCGGATTTTTCAGCGGCGAATGAATCGTTTGAACGGAAGCGACGGCGGTCTCGTTCTTTATCTCAGGGTCGGCTTTGCCGCTCGGTTGAGCGTTAAGCGTTTTGTTTTCCGAAACAGAATTTTCACTAATCTTCTATACCGGTATATTCGAGTCACGATGCAAGAGCGTATGATGTGCTCGTCGGCACAAATTACAACGTTTTTTACTCTTGCAAGAGGTCGGGAAATGGCCGACTTTTAAACAATTAAAGCAACATTTATGCGATTTGAGAAACTGAGTTCTCTGTTCGACGAATTTACGCTTAAACTCGTCGCATAACATCAAATTATGATTGCCGGAACAATTCAAACATTTTTCGGTGGCTACGTTATTCACCGAGGCCCGATTTGAGCCTTTATTTTTACGAGACGAAGTATCGGCATTTAACTTAGAATGATCGGTAAGACCTCGAATTCGCAGCGTCATAAAATCGCGAATCTCTTCATACGTCGGAGATGCGGTTGATTTACCGCGTTGCAGATTCCACTCATTACGTGTGCGTGGACTAAATTTTTGCGAAATAATATAGACTAATAAGTCATCCCATTTTTCAACAGGTCTGCCTAAATTTGTTAACGCGGCTAATGACGCGGCAACGGTATCGCGTAAACCTTTGAGTTCGACAGCGGATTCCGTTTTCATAATAGGCAAATCTGCGAAAGCATTAATATGGGCATGAATAATCGCGTTTTGATTATCGTATTCTTCGATAAGTAATTTCCACGCACCATCGTAATTTGTGTCTACAATCTTAACATGATTAATTAATACCGCGGCTTCGCCCGTGACACTGGCTTTTAAATAATGTAATTTCTGCGTATTCGACAGCGATTCTTTCGAAGCGACGAGCGATTCGAATATTCCGCGAAAGTTTTTCCATTCCAGTCGACTCTTCGCCTTGTATTGCGTGACGTTGGCCTTGCCCATTTTCTTAAAGTTGGGGAATACTCGCTTCATAGAGCTTATTGTAATAGATTGCTCGATGAGGAGGCCCTGCAGTGAATCCGTCATGATGGTAGGCCAATAAGATGAAGCCTTTCAGCAACAATTTACCACTCGTTGGTCGTTGATGTGCTGAAGCGTGACGACAGTCCGTCGCACGCGGATGTGCGAAGACGCACTATAATTTTCACTTAACTGTGCCGCGCGCGAAAGCGTGCGACAACTATGTGTAAATGCGGATTACGCAGGATGCACTCTGAGGTGCGGAGTACTAAAGAGCACAAAGATTGCACTTAAGCTGTGCAAAGCGATAAGAAGCGCGAGATTTGCGCGCCACCGCGGATTACGCAGGGCGCAAATAATAATGATACCTTGTGCTTAAGAGCACAACTTTAACAGTGCAAAATGATGCAAAGTTGACGGCGCGAACTTTATTTTCCCGGGAGTCCTTTCAACGCACTCGCGTTATTATTTGCGGCAGCGGAATGCGGATAAATGTTTTGATATCGCGCACCGTCTCCGTCTCACGCGACAGTTTTTATAAGTGCTGTTATCTTAGCGTGTCAGCGTTCTCACTCGCACTCCGCGAACTGATTACCGATTCACTATCTGTTTTTCCAAGATCCGGCTCGAAGGACCATTTAATGTAGCCGCGCCTTCGATTTACACGTCCACATTAACAGAATTTATTTGTTTCGCCGATCAGGAAGACAGGACATAAATGATTTGAGCGGGGTTAGTTTGTGGAAAAGTATTTATTTCTTTCGACACCAACTCCCGGACCGTCTTAGGTAATCGTACGCGACAGCAAGATATAATCGGACACGAGAATTATACTTCTAACTATAATTATATGAGCGTTAGACTTTCGATGTGCTCCCGGTGAAGGCTTGCGACGAAGTCTAACGCTCATATAATTATAGTTAGAAGTATAATTCGCGTGTCCGATTATATCTTGCTGTCGCGTACGATTACCTAAGACGGTCCGGGAGTTGGTGTCGAAAGAAATAAACACTTTTCCACAAACTAACCCCGCTCAAATCATTTACGTCCTGTCTTCCTGATCGGCGAAACAAATAAATTCTGTTAATGTGGACGTGTAAATCGAAGGCGCGGCTACATTAAATGGATGTTCGAGAAAGTAAGAGTTTTATAAATTATATTATTAATTTTGCTTCTCGAACGTTCTAAAGCGAGACGTTATGATCGAAGCCTTGTTTTCATTCCGTTTTTGTGATTTCTTCGTATCGTTCGATTCTGACAAACACCTCGTTGTCGATCGCCGATTGGCTCTCGGAATCGAACGATCGAAATTCCGTTTTTTTGTGGTACACGTATCGACCGGGACTATTGTCCGTGGATCGAAAAGAAGGGCTTTTCGTTAGGGACTTCGTCGCAAGCCTTCACCGGGAGCACATCGAAAGTCTAACGCTCATATAATTATAGTTAGAAGTATAATTCGCGTGTCCGATTATATCTTGCTGTCGCGTACGATTACCTAAGACGGTCCGGGAGTTGGTGTCGAAAGAAATAAACATTTTTCCACAAACTAACCCCGCTCAAATCATTTACGTCCTGTCTTCCTGATCGGCGAAACAAATAAATTCTGTTAATGTGGACGTGTAAATCGAAGGCGCGGCTACATTAAATGTGGTGCCGAAACCCGGGAAGATATGTTATAGAAATATTTTATATTATTAAATATATTATAGAAATTATACTATTAGATATATTTTAGAACATATTTAAATATATGTGCATGCATATATTCATACCACTTGCCACTGTTCAACCGTTTTTGCCGCTCCTTGAAAGGAATTCAATTCATTTACTAATTCTGTCCACTTTTTCTGAGCTTCTTCTCTTCCATGTAGAGTATTAAATTTTCCTTCCGCAAGACCCTTGTTTAAATGAAAATAATCTATCATTTTTGTTAACTGTAAATGTGATGCCCTTGCAGTTCTTGTTTTTATGCTGTGAAATAAAAGTCTCTCATTAAATTTTATCATATGTGATTTGTATATTGTATATATTTTATATTTATCAAAATACATACTTATAGATATGTGACATTTTCCAATTGATGAAGTTGTTGTGTTTGCACTTTGTTAAAATTAAAAATCACAAACTAATCTATAAGAGATTAAGCGAGAAAGCAAAGCTAAATATTCTTTCCGAAAGAAAAATCGTTCGATATTTTCCGGAAAGATGTAAGGATGATGGACTTATTATAAACATATAATACAACCACTATATACACTATATACACTATATTTATTTACAACAGTCTTGCTCGACAGCGAGAATTTTATTCTTCTCCGCGAGACACACTCGATAGCGGCTGTTCTCTCTCGCTTCCCACCAACGATAACTCAACCCAGAGTTACCACAATGCTAAGGTGTTCATAAATTCCCTCAAAAGTGACTAGATTTTAACTGCTTAAAATCTGACAACGTTGCACATCTATCGAATTATTTCGATGCATCTGTAACGAATTTTGCATCGATTATAATCGTTAAGGCCATGTTACAAAATCACCTACAATTACGATCGTCGATCGCGCAAGCGACAATTGTCGGTAGCTAACGATACCGGTTGTAGTCGGTAAAGAGTTACAGAATCCCGCTACTGGAGAAGGAATTATAAAATTTATCAATATTCAAGAATTCACGATAGGTTCCCGAAAAAAGAAAATCAACGCTAGGAAATCTGAAATACCATCGGGTATTTACTCGAGTTTGCACGATATTATAGAAACTGTGAATTACTCTGCAAAATCCGTGGGTTCGCATATCCATTGGCAATTTGGAGCTATTATCGGACGCAAAATTATTATGAAACTTTCCTGCGACATTACGAAATGTGATATGATTCATTATGTAAATTTTTCCGAAAAACTTTACCGAATACTCGGCTTCGATACACACAATAAGCTCAATGTTAGTGTTGTGGAACGTTTACCGTTATGGCTCTTAAATGAAACCGACTTCAATATACAGAATGACGACGAGAAGCATGGTAAAATTGAAAATAATACCGGTACACCAGGCGTTTTACCTTCCTGGATTTATGATGTTGAAATTTATACATCACCATTTTATGTATTTCCGCGCAAACGCGTAATAATAGCCGCCGAACCAGCTAGTTTGTTGCGCGATATCCCCGACAAGCTCTTTGTCTACTGCGATATTTGCGAACCCTATATTACTGGCAATGTACAATCTCCTCTTTTGCGAATAGTCGCACTCGATGCTGGAAATGACTACGCGTTCGCGTCTACTCAAATAAAGCATTTCTCGCACACTCAATACATGGCCCTGCGTCAAACGTCTTTTCGTACAATCGAGATAGATATAAGAGATCAACTAGGACAGAGTATACCATTCGAATTTGGAACGCTGACAGTGACATTACACTTTAGGCGTATCGAGTAGATAATATAATAATTAGAGACTTCGATAAAAAATTAAACGTTAATGGATTATTATTCAACGTATTACGACGAGCTACAAAACGGCGGCAGTCGCGGCGGTGGAATTCCGCGAGTTTTCGTCGGATCGCCCTATCAAAGAGGTCACGGTATTGGTAGTTTTCTCGGAGGATTGTTCAGACGAGTACTACCTTATTTAACCAGAGGCGTACGGACTGTGGGGAAAGAAGCTTTACGTGCCGGTGCTAATATAATCGAAGATGTTGAAAACAATATGCCGTTTAAGGTAGCGGCCAAACACCGATTTGAAGAATCGCGCGACAATCTTAAGAGAAAAGCTAAAGAAAAAATAAGTAGTCTGATGAAGGGTTCGGGTTATAAGTCGGATGCAAAAATGCATGTAGCTCAGTTTCCTTTCGGCGGGCTCAACACGCGCATTGCTAAATCCGCGACGTTACGTAGACGACGCCAGGCGCGTAAGAAAAGTTTGTCAAAGCGCAAGACGCGAGGGTAAAAAAGAACAAATACAAAAACATCAAAAAATAAAAGAAGAAAAAATCGCACAACGGTTAAAAGACTTAAGACATCCGCGAAACGGCGTAAAACTGGTAGAAAGTGCACCGTATCCGACATATTTTCTTAAACGATATATATTCTAAACACATCTAACAGTGAGAATTACAGCGACGACAAAGTCTTTACAAAATGGATGTAGTCGACATACAAGGTTTCCGCGATGCCAATGCGAAGTTTATCCCCAAGGAAGTTGCTATTATCGCGCTTGACGCTCCATTCGTCGGACATTGGATTATGATGCCCCCTCATTCATTTGGCGATTTACCAAGAAATGTAAGACATGAAAATAACTGGCTTACACGAAATTATCACGGTATCGAATGGTTCGACGGTGAAGCTAATCCGAAATATTTTACATCGCAACTACGTGAAATAACAAGACAGGCACGATACATTTACGTCAGAGGTACCGAAAAAGAAACCTACTTGCGGAATCTACTCTCCAGAAATATATATCCCATTAAAAAAAAACCTCACAAAGGTAAAAAAAATACGCCAAGTATAAATCTAAAAAATAATTTATATAAGAAATAAAAACTAAATATGAAATCAATAGTTAACTAGCTAAGTATTTAGAAGCAATTCAGTTTGTGAGAATTTGTAATTTGAAATAGTATTTGTCATAAAATCAAATTTGTATTTATAGAAATGTTATACACAAATTCTCTGCATAAAATTAAAACGCATTATATCTTTATTAAGAGAAACCTGAGTTTCAAAATAAGTTTAATAGAAATAAGAAAATATAAAAAAATTTTAATTAAAAAAACTTGTGAACCGTGACCAACAATAACATTCGAGACATACAAAGCACACGTACGCTCGCATACAATCCTATTAATTTTTCACCCCTATATTCACCCCTTTATCCACCTCCCAGCTACTCTCCTGTATATTGCCCTGAGTGTCCTTCTCCCAAACCACCGTTTTCCTCCCACCGTTCGTTTTCTTCAATATCTACTATTGTTCTCGGCGATACCCCTACTCTTTCTCAGTCTTCCGAGCAGTGATGCCACAATTGAGACGCGAGCAACACGACTCCGTAATGGTGGGGATACACACACAGGCGTAAACCGTGTACATGTAATGCGCAGAGCGCTCTGCGCTTGCATTACATGTACAGGGTTTACGCTTGTGTGTGTATCCCCACCATTACGGAGTCGTGTTGCTCGCGTCTCAATTCTGGCATCACTGCTTCCGAGGACGATGATTTCGAGAAGGCTATCCAGGATTTCTGCGATGAACTCCCAGACCTGGAAGCCGCCTCTTCCTATCAAAATTAATCTCCTGCTATTTTTTCATTAATTCTTTGATTTTCTCTCTTTTATTGCTATATTATGTAATATACTTTTGTGTACTTTTCGCAGCGGTGAAAATAATTTTTTTGTAAATAAATATTAAATTATATGTAAATTTTTCATTGTATATTATATCATATTCCCTCAATATATAAATAAAGATGTTTTTTATTTTAAAGCAACCGGGTGAAAATATTTTTCTTCCCTTCCTTTTTTCCCGGCGTCTCTGTGACGTCATAGCCTCTGCCCTAAGACTCCGTGTCAAACAGTCTCAGGTACCCAAATATATTTCAAGACCCTTTCTATCGTCTCCAGCGATGTTGTTACCGTATGTCTACCTGTGCAGCGGGGCTCGCCCGCTCGGACAAGCGTACCCGTACATGCACGCAAGTGTTCGTTACCACTTCATACCATCAAGTTTATTCTAGCGGTACCTTATCCAATTTTTCTCTTTTCAATAGGAAGGGTGGAAGAGGGTGGGCGACATATAGCGTATATCTCCCGGTTTTCCTCTAAGGGGGGCGATGGGACGATGTTGTATACCGCACGATATCTTTCGGTTTTCCGTAAGGGGGAGGGGAGGCTGGGTGCCTTATACCTAGACGCATCTTCAGTCTCGACGGTCGCCATTTTGTCGGTTATCGTCACGTCTGCTTTCCGTCAGACATCTTGCCCGCTTTCTCCCACGCACTATTTTTTGGCTCGTTTTTCTAACCCGCTTTAAATCGACGGAACCGACGGAACCAATCGGAGGACTGGGCACTATGGGGAGAACCAATCGGACCGTCAGGACCCCTATCTTAGCAGTGGACTACTCTCCACAAATACTACGTTTAACTCCTATTCTAATAAGTTTTCAGCTAGCCCAGCATACTAGGACCCTGTTTGAAGAGGTGGAGGACCCAGGTTCGAGCCCAAGCATGTTCACGCGACCGGAAAAAATAAAAAAATAAAAAAATTTAAAAGAAAAAATTTAAAAGGAAATAATTCAAAGGGTAAAAAATTTTTTAAAAATTTAAAAAATTTAAAATGAAAAATTTAAAAGGAAAATTGTCTCGTAGACGTCCACGAATCCCCTCCATTCTTTTTTTTCACAGACACCTTTAGAGCGGAGGGCCCCAGACAGTCACAGCAGGGGGCCAAGGGTCGGTGGTGGGGGTTTGTTTTGACGCCCCATAGTGCCCACTATCTACTGGTGCCTATCACGATTATAAAAAACCTACAGATGCAAGCAATTTACTATTAGAATTCTGTAATGAATACCGCATCCTACAAAAAAGAGGATTTTTTTTTAAAGATAAAAATTATTATGTAAAAATCCGAGCAGTTATTTGTGATGCTTCTGCAAAATCTTTTGTTACTGGAACGAAAGGGCATAATGCATATTTTGGTTGCGGAAAATGTTGTGAAGGTGATTATTACAATCATAAAATTGTTTTTTTAGATGAAAATGCCCCGCTAAGAACTAATGATTTCCGCAATCGGAAAAATGAAGAACATCATGTTTCCATTTCACTCTTTGAAGATTTGCCTATAGATATGATTCATATTTTTCCATTGGATTATATGCATTTGATATGTTTAGGAGTGATGAAAAAAATGTTGCATTTATGGATTAAAGGAAACCATATATCACGATTACGTGCAGCAGATATAGAGGCATTATCTATAGATTTAATAACATTACGTAAATTTATACCGATAGAATTTAGCCCTCATCCACGAGGTTTAAATGAATTAGATCGTTGGAAAGCAACAGAATTGAGAATGTTTCTTTTATATTTGGGACCAATAATTTTACACAAATACTTAAAAGAAAATTACTATAAACATTTCTGTATTCTACATACTGCCATACGTATTCTATGTCATACAAAAGATTGCTTGCGCAATAATACATATGCACATGAATTATTAATATATTTTGTTAAAACGTTTAAAATATTATATGGTGAAGATAATATAGTCTACAATGTTCACAATCTAATTCATCTCTGTCAAGATGTTAATATGGTTCCCTCGATACATTTAGTGCATTTCCTTTTGAGAATTACATGAAAGTTATAAAAAAAATGTTGCGCAAATCAGAAAAACCGCTATCGCAACTAAATAATAGAATCCATGAACGCATAATTAAATGTACAACTAATTATTACAGTTCCAGTACTGATGATAAGCCGTTACTTATAAAGCCAGATGGGAGAAGATCCCTTTTACAATGTCAAGATACAAACAATCAATTATTCAGATCGTATAAAAAATAAAATTCAAAGATTTTACACTAACAACTAAATCTCCTAATAATTGTTGTTATCTAAAAGATGGATCCATTTTCTCTATAAATTACCTCGGCTTAAAAGATGAATATCCAATCGTCTTGGGAACAAAATATCTTATTGTTAATATTCGACCGATATCTATGTATCCTTGCCATTCCCAAAATCTAAAAATATATATAACAAATAGTAAAACATTAGATCTGGAAACAATATCTGCAAGAGAAATAGACAATAAAGGCTTAGAAGTTTTTTACAATGGCTATAATTACATAATGCCTTTTTTGCATATACAGGGTGTCCCGCAACGTGATGTCCACAGTGAAACTGTGTATTCTTTGTGTCATTCTAAGTCAAAAAGTCTTAATACACATATGCCCTAAAGTCGCTTGTTTCGAAATTATAGCGAAAAAATGCAATAGCAGTTATTTCTCACACTAATGCGAGAAAAGCACCTTTATGACTTACCTTACCGCACTAGTAGTGCGGAAATAACAGGCATTACAAAAAATATTGTATGTATGGCATGTGCGGAAGACAACGAACTACGTCGCGCATGAAGTTGCCGCATGAGCGAATGCGGCAACTTCATACTCGACATAATTCATTGTTTTCCACACTTGCCACACAAGATAATATTAATAAATTGACTGTCGTTTTAAGTGAAAACATCGCATAAACATAGCTTAGAAATTTCTCTTACCTGCCAATCATGAGTACATTTTCCAATGAAGAATATGCCAATATCCATTTCTTTTTTTAAATCTCTAGTCTATACGGATAAGCCAGTCAATCGGCAGCAGTTATTAAATAAAATAACAGACGCTTGTAATAATATACGTAACAATGCGGAACTTCTTTTGCGTTCTACAACATCAATAATTCAAAGAGCAGAAGTGTGTGTAGACCAAAATGGTGGTCACTTTGAACAATTTATAAAGTAGTTTATAAAGTAAATTATTGTTTAATTATCGTTTAATTATTGTTTAATTATCAATAAATAATATTATCTTTAATAAATAATATTGTTCTTATTTCATGCAATTTTGTTTTTTCGCTATAACTTTGAAACAATCGACTTTAGGGCATATGTGTATTAAGACTTTTTGACTTAGAATGACAAAAAGAATACACAGTTTCAGTGTGGACATCACGTTGCGGGACATCCTGTATAAGCCTTGAGTATAAAGATTAAATATTTAATAAAATCAAATTTAATTAATTAAAAACATTTTAAATATAATTATTATTTTCACAAAAATATTTTTTAGGTCATGTATTACATCATGTTATATTTTATAACGATTGGTGTTTGACAGTACCACAATTGTGGACAAATCTGGAAAATAAAACATTTTTATGGCCTCTAAAAGAAATAAATATGACAAAAGCAATAATAAAAAATATTCCGCCAAAAAATAACTGGATTACACGCACTTACCGACGCATTATGGGACCATATAGTAATTATAAACAATTAATTATATTACAAGATAAATAGTCTTAAACATTTCCTTTAATGTTATAAAATATAAGTTATTATTTTCCATAGAAACGTATGAAATAGCTCGAAAGATGGAAAAAGAGGCTATTTATATCTCCTTCTCGGAAGAAGGGCAACTGAAAAGGCTTAACCAACCAGCAGAAAACCTGCAAAAAAGAATAATAAAAAGACCTCTTTTTTATGATGAGTTGGACGATTCTAGCGACGATAGTAATTTATATTTTTTTATTATTCATTTCGGTAATTATTCAGAATCACGGCACCACCTGCAAATGGGCTGCAAATTTTTTTACTGACTTTTTATGTTTAGAAAGAAATATAAATAACCATTTTTAGTTGGGGAGGCCAAAAAAAAAGTTATAGACCAAAAAAGGGTAATTATCAAGCGACGCGGTAGCGTCGCGACGCCAAATATATGAAAAAACGATTTTCTTATGCACAATGGTTTGCCTATGCACAGGGGTCGCGACGCTACCAAGTAGCTTATCCGGAGTTTTTACTCTTAATAAACTTTCGATTAAAATACCTCAAGAAATACCAGAATTGTGACATTTATTTTTTCCAACTTTCAGACTCACGTACGTATGCTCGCACGCACACACGCAAAGCGAGTTTGTCCCTCAAGGCGCGTTTGCAGCGCTCATGTACGATTATTTGCTTGAGTGTGCAAATACGCCTTGAGAGACAATGTGTATGTGCGTGCATACGCATATGATACGTATCAAGCGGTACGCGGTAGCATCGCGATGTCAAGATATAATAACGTTATAAGATTAATGTTCGCGACGTCAAGATATAATAACATTATAAGGTTAATGTTATATTTGAATCTGCTGCAGAAAATATATTTGGTCCTATCGAGTAAGTAGATTGAAATTTTGTATATATATCTGCTTATATATGTTTATTTATTGTTTTATAAGTATATTATTTCTGGATTATATCTGAATATTGTCTAAATTATAGCGCTTATTTGCAGGATAAAGTAAAATCAGTCAATCCTTTCAAGAAGGCCGGTATACTTTTAGCTGGGATTTCTTCAGCTGGGATTGCATACGGTCTTATACCGAACTTTGCTAAACAACGTAACATATTGGGTTATAGAGATTTGGCAGTAACAGACAGTAAGTACAATATAGTAGCACATATAAAACATTCAGTAGCACATATAAAACCAGATATGTAAATTAAATTAAATATTAAAATTCTGTTCTTTTCATTGCACACAGATAGAGGGAAGTGACCATAAAGCACTTAACTTCGGATGGACATAAAAACGATTAATAACTATCGAAGTAAAAGAAATATTTACTATTTATAATGAGGTAAGGGGAATCCTTGCTCTTATGTTAAGTGATCGAACTGAAGTTGAATTCAATGTGTTGAATAGCTTGAAATTTGTGAAACACGAATACCGAAAATAAATTTAAGCTATAATTATAACTATATAATTATAGCTTAAATTTATTTTTGGTATTCGTGTTTCACAAATTTCAAGCTATTCAACACATTGAATCACGTGTAATATTATAATAGCATGTTGCAATGCGAGATATACATTCATAAGTTTTATGAACATTATCAGAGAGAATTCACTGACATTATTACATTTTTGATAAAATCGCAGGAATTTACAAGTTTTACTTCACAAATATATAATCAAAAATATAATAATGTCAGTGATTTCTCTCTGATAATGTTCATAAAACTTATGAATATATATCTCGCATTGCAACATGCTATTATAATATTACACGTATGCAAAGGAAGCCAAAGTATTCATACGTAGTATTTATTTATTATTCTCAAAGTGGATCTTACTGCAACAAAATTTTGATTGTTTTAATTTATTAATCTGTTCATCAGTACACATACATAGTATGTATACTTTGGCTTTCTTTATACGTATAACTATATTACATTATTTAAGAAAAAGAAAAACCTATGATAATTATATATCACATTGCACAATATGCTATTACAATATTAGTTATACATATGCGAAGAAAGCCAAAGTATACATACGTAGTATTTATTATTCTCAAAGTGAATCTTATTGCAACAAAATTTTAATCGCTTTAATTTATTAATCCGTTTGTCAGTATATATACGTAGTATATGTATATATTTTGGCTTTCTTTGCATACATATTGAAAGACAGAAAGACGAATTAAGTGTGACTTGAAAAAAACTATATTTAATTATATGTTTGTGTAAAATAAAAAGAACAATTATAACTTTTATATATATATTAAATTTTTATTTAAATATTTTATCTATAATTACACAGTCAGCCACATCTGTTCTAACAGATATTGCCAAGTGCTTGCTACAAATTATTGTCAGCAGAAAGGCTACAAATTTGGTGCAAGAGTTGTTATTACCGATTAAGCTGGCAGATTGCCGGCAAGAACCAAGCAAAGCTTGCTAACATAACTAGACAGCAAATTGGCGGCAGAAACCGAGCAAAGCTTGCTGACATGACTGACATCAGATTGTCAGCAAAAACTGAGCAAGATCTGGAGTGCGCAATCTGATGGCAAATTGGCAGCAAAAAACCGAACAGAATCTGCAGCTTATTACAAAGTATTATAAAATAGTTTAGTCGCTTATCGCTATGCGGCGCGTTATTCATTATCTATACCCGTATTCAAATTCTTGTCATGAGTGTATATAAAGCCTGCAAAACGCTAATAATATTATAATATATATATTTCTATCAGTTCAATTTTTGACACAATTCTTATACAAGAAATTCAGATATTGAACTGATTTTTGGCAAATCGGACAGATAATTGTTCGATTTTCACTTATTCGAACAATTTCTGTCCAAAAAGATCTTTAATTTTGTAAATTAAATTATTTAAATTTACTTATACGTTTTAAAACATTAATATATGATTTTATATAACAATACTGTAATTTGTATATTGTGTTTCTTATTTTTGCCATCAAAAGAACGTCAGAAAATGGTCTCCCGTAGATGTGATATATTTTAAGTCTTATGAGACCTAACTTAGGATGTCTAATTATCTAATGGTCATTTTATGACCAAAACTTATCATCATTTTATTACTTAGGGTTGAGACTTTAAATCCATTTAAATATACTATTTTATATGAATGGCCAAAAGCTGCAGAATTTGTTCGGTTTTTGCTGACAATCTGCTGTCAGATTGTCCTGCGCAGATCTTGCTCGATTTTTGCCACCAATTTGACGTCAAATCATGTCAAGCTTTGCTCGGTTTTTGCCGTCAATTTGCTGTCAGGTTATGTCAGCAAGCTTTGTCACCAAAACACAAGCTTAATGCGGACACAGATGGCACTGGATTTGTTACCAAGTTTTGAGCGAATTTGATGCCAATTTGGCAACAATTTGTTATCAAATTGCTTACTGAATATATTTTATAAAAAAAGAGAACCTATATAATGAATATACATATATTTCATATTACACATATATCTCGCAATTGTACAACATGCTATTATAATATTAGTTATATGTATGCAAAGAAAGCCAAAGTATATATATACATAGTATTTATTATTCTCAAAGTGGATCTTATTGTAACAAAATTTTAATCGCTTTAACTTATTAATCCGTTTGTCAGTATACATAGTATATATATTTTGACTTTCTTTGCATACATATAACTGATACGTTATCTTATAAAAAAAAACTTATGGATATATATCTCGCAATTGCACAACATGCTATTATAATATTATACGTATGCAAAAAAAGCCAAAGTATATATATTCAAAAATAATATATATGTGCTTATATTATATTATCTCACAATAATACAGTATAGTTTTATTTATGCAGAATTGGCATCGTTAATTTTATTGGCAATAAAATATTGTGTAAAGTAGCTCAATTTAATTGTACTTATAAATTCATTCGCTTATTACTGTAACATCATACAGTTGAATAATGGTCTACATGATGTTACAGTAATACAAAAGTGAATGAATTTATAGGTATAGTTAAATTGAGCTACTTTATACAAGATTTTATTGCCTATATAGGATTCAATAAAATTAACAAATGCCAATTCTACATAAATAAAACTACTGTATTATTGTAAGATAATATAATGTAAGCACATATATATTATTGTTGAACATTATATACTAAAAATAAAATTAACAAATGTCAATTCTACAATAAAACTTTATTATTGTGATTTACTTATTATTATTAAGAAATTTATTATCGTTAGATATTCTACATGAATAAAAAATTATATTATATTATTAAATATTATATGCCAAAAACGCATATATATTTTTTGCAGAAAAAATATAAATTTTTACAAAAAGCAATGAGATCACCTAAAAAAACCTCACAAAGGTAAAAAAAAATACGCCAGGTATATAAAAAAATCCCAACTTGTACGCAAAAAAAGTTTATTATTTATCCCTAAAAAATAACTTTTAAAAAAATTTTTCCTTGAAAAATAATTTTCATACAAAATAAAAAACTAAAAAATGATTTTCCTCTAAAAAATAAAAACCTTTAAAAAATCAAAAATCAAAATTAAATATGAAATCAAGTTAACTAGCCAAGTACATAGAAGCAGTTCAGTTTGTAAGAGTTTGTAATTTAAAATAGTATTTGTTTGATAAAATCAGTCTTGCATTTATAGAAATATTATAGATTCTCTCGAGAAAATTAAAATGCATTTTATTTTTATAAAATTACGCTATTATGCCCCCCCCCCCCCGCCCCGCCCCCAAATAAATATTATATATAATATATAAAATAGCACAATTATATTGCGGATTTTATTACAAATAGTACATAATAAAACTACTTAACCCTTACTGCAATAACGTCGATCACATCGATCACCAATTTCGAGTTTAAAAGTGCCCCGTGTCAAACTGATCGACTTGTTTTGAAATTAATCATAAGGTTTACCAGATAGGCCTGAAACGAAAAGGATTAAAATTAAAGTGACATACAAATACTTGGCGTGCCCATGTCGCATTATAAGTGATATATTTTTATTAATATATTGATAATGATTTCTGATAGTTTTTATTTCAGATCGGGCACTCCAAGTATTTGTATGTCACTTTAATTTTAATCCTTTTCGTTTCAGGCCTATCTGGTAAACCTTATGATTAATTTCAAAACAAGTCGATCAGTTTGGCACGGGGCACTTTTAAACTCGAAATTGGTGATCGATGTGATCGACGTTATTGCAGTAAGGGTTAAGTAATTTTATGATGTACTATTTGTAATAAACTCCGCAATATAATTGTGCTATTTTATATATTATATATAATATTTATTTGGGGGTGGGGGGGGGGCATAATAGCGTAATTTTATAAAAATAAAATGCATTTTAATTTTCTCGAGAGAATCTATAATATTTCTATAAATGCAAGACTGATTTTATCAAACAGGCGATATGTGCGTGTCCCTTTGTTCAGTCCGCGATGGCTCCGGTGCGGCGAGAAGCGGGGCGCCAATGAGGAAGTGTCCGGGTGTCAGTGCGGTGAAGTCGTCGGGGTCGTCGGATAAAGCGTGGAGTGGCCTTGAATTTAGGCAGGCCTCCACTTATGCGAGGAAGGTGCTGAACTCCTCAAATGTTAAGGTAGCTTCCCCGATAACTCGCCTTAGGTGGTGTTTAGTGGATTTGACAGCCGCCTCCCAGAGCCCCCCGAAGTGCGGCGCGGCGGGTGGGTTAAAGTGCCATCGCACTCCCTGTAAGCTTGTGATGTGCGCGATGCGACGGCCGTCGGACGATGATGCCTGGAAGAGTTTTCTCAGTTCGCGGTCTGCTCCAATGAAGTTGGTGCCGCAATCAGAGTACAAGTCCGTGCACAAGCCGCGTCGTGAAGTGAATCGGCGGAAGGCGGCTAAGAAGGCCTCGGTTGTATAGTCCGAGGCCAACTCTAAGTGCACGGCTCGCGTACAAAGGCACACGAAAACGGCGATGAAACCTTTGTACGCTCGATGTCCTCGCCCTTTAGACGTCCGGATTTGGAACGGGCCGGCGTAGTCCACGCCGGTGCGGAGAAACGGGCGTCCAGGAGTGACTCGGCCGTGAGGAAGATTGCCCATCTGTGGTTGCGGTGCGGTGGCTCGCCATCGGGTGCATGTCACACATCGATGGAGCAGTTTTTTGACGACGGCCCGTCCTCGCGGAATCCAGAAGCGTTGACGGAGCAAACCCAGCGTGAGCTGTACTCCGCCGTGTAGTGTTCTTTGGTGGCATGAATCTACCAGAAGTCGAGTTAGCCATGACGTTGATGGGGCGATCATCGGGTGTCGTTCGTCGTTTGACAGAATGGCGTGCTTGAGTCGCCCTCCGACTCTCAGCACGCCATTGTGATCTCGGAATGGGCTCAGCTTTGATAGAGGACTGCGGTGAGCGACGATGCGGTTGGCGCTTATAGCGGCGATTTCGTTGGCGTAGTGTATTGACTGCACCATGCGGAGCCATCGATGCAGTGCTTCATCGAGCTCGGCCGGTTCGAGCACCGGCTTTGGTGTAGCGTCGCCTGAAATTTGTTCGTGAGCGGCTGAGCGTCGCCATCGAAGGCACCATGCTGTCACCCTGAGCCGCCGTTGCAGAGAGGAAAATCTGCGCAAAGTCTCGGGCTCAGATTTCTCGTTGGCGGCGGCGTGGTGCGTGGACGCTTTCTTCTCGGGCGGTTCGCCCTTGGGAGCCTCCAGGTTCTTTTCCGGCCAGCAGCGTTCGTCCTTCAAAAGCCAGTTGGGGCCCGTCCACCACAGCTGATGATGTACCAGCTCGCTGGGAGCTATTCCTCTCGATGCGCAGTCGGCCGGGTTTTCTCGTCCAGGTACGTGTCTCCACTGGGCCTCTGGGAGCAGCGTCTGGATCTGGGAGACTCGGTTGGCCACGTACGTCTTCCATCTCGAGGCGTGTCCTTGAATCCAATGGAGGGTGACCTTGGAGTCGGACCATAGAAATATTGGCGCTGCAAAAAGACTCAACACAATGCGGAGATGGTGAGTAAGCGTCACTAATAAAGATGCAGCGCAAAGTTCAAGGCGCGGTAACGAAATTTGTTTAATCGGAGCCACTTTGCTCTTTGCAGCTAGGAGGTGGATTGTCGCGGTGCCGTCGGTCACGGTGCGGAGATACACGGCGGCGGCGTAGCCTCTCTCAGAGGCATCCGCGAAACCGTGTATTTGGAGGGTTGAGGCTTCCTTCCCGTGCGAAGCCAGCGGTGAACCCGTATTTGTTCGAGTTGCGGAAGTTCCTCGAGGAGTAGTTGCCACTGTTGGGCATCGGATGGTGGAAGCGGAGCATCCCAATCCAGTCCTTGTAGCCAAGCGGATTGGATTAGGATCTTCGCGCGGATAATGACGGAGCGAGCCAGCCCAGTGGATCGTCAGAGACGAGCTGTTTCGGCGAGGACTCGCCTCTTCGTGTATTCTGTGGTTGTGCGGGGTTGGATCGCGAACGCGAAATGGTCGTTGCGCGCATGCCATCGGAGACCTAGCGTGGGATGGAGCTCATCTTCCCAGGTATGCTGAGCCTTGAGGAGCCGGTGCTCCTGCGGGACTCCGGTGAGGGTCTCTTCGCAGTTGGAGGCCCATTTTCGCAACGGAAACCCGCCCGCCATGCAGAGTCCGCGGAGTTCGTGCTGCAGCGTTGCTGCCTCAGACGTCGTGTGGGCACCCGATACTATGTCGTCGACGTAACAGTCACGTCGAAGAGCGGCGGCACCGAGAGGAAAGCGAGATTCCTCGTCGTCGGCGAGCTGGCGCAGAGTTCGAATCGCGAGGAACGGCGCGCACGCGAGGCCGTATGTTACGGTGTTCAACCGGTACTCCTGAACCTCACGCGTATTGTCGCGACGCCATAGCACGCGTTGGAAGTCACGGTCGTCGGGGTGCACGAGAATTTGGCGGTACATCTTCTCGATGTCCGCCACGATGGCATAGCTATGCCACCGCCAGCGGAAGAGGACGTCGGCGAGCGCGGGAAGGAGGTTAGCTCCTACTAGGAGCTGCGAGTTCAGTGATTCTCCTGACCGGATGCGCTGCGACCCATTGAAGACAACGCGAAGTTTGGTGGTCACGCTTGATTCGCGCAGCACTCCGTGATGTGGTATGTAACAGATCCTGTTTTCCTTGTCAGTTGCGGTTGACCCTTTGTTAATTTCGCTCATGTGTTTCAGTTGATCATATTCCAGCATGAACGAGCGGTAGAGGTCGCCGAATCGAGAGTCCCGGCTGCTTTTTTGCTCCATTGCGGTCAGCAGTCTCTCGGCTGGCTTGAGAGTTTCTTCGAGGTTCCCTGGGGTAGTGATGAACGGCAGCCGAACGACGTACCGTCCATCACTCGTGCGTGTGTGCGTTTGCGTGAAGAAATTCTCGCACCTTTCTTCCTCGGGTGCGAGAGCGGTGGGAGCGAGCGGCACTTCTTCTTGCTCCCAGAAGCGGCGGACCATCGTTGTGAGGTCGTGGTCTGCGGTGCACTGGAGTGAGTTGAGGTGACCATGCAGCGTCGCAACGCTGCATCCCCCCGACAGAATCCATCCCAAGATGGTGTTCTGTGCCATGGGAGCTTGCGGTCCACCCTTGCGGATTCCATTCTTGAAGATTGCCGAGCAGATCTCGGCTCCGAGAAGCAGCTCGACGGGGTCGGTGGCCATGAATTCCGGGTCGGCTAACGGCAGTCCCTGGAGATGAGGCCATCCTTTGCGTTTTTGCGGTGTAGAACTTCGATACGAAGAGAGGCGCGGAAGCACGAAGGCGACAACGGAGCACGTTTCTCCTGTCACTCTTGACGTGACTTTGAGCGCTACTTTTCCACGCGAAGCTCCGGACAGCGATCCGCCGATCCCGAAGATCGTCACTGAAGAGTGATTTCGCGGGAGGCGTAGGCGCTGCGCCAGCGATTCGGTGATGATGGATACCTCGGATCCCCGGTCGATTAAGACGCGAACGGAATGAGGCTCTCCGTGGCGGTCAGCGACGAGAACGCGCGCGGTCGCGAGAAGAATCGCTTTGCGGTCATCGCTTGGTTTGATTGCGGAGAGTGCGGTTGCGTCGGTGGTCTTCGAGGTCGCGTACGCATCGTGCAACATCGAATGATGCCGGCCCTTGCAAGACCAGCAATTCCTGGTTGATTGACACCTCGCAACCGGATGACTGCCGAAGCAGTTGTAGCACAATCGATGCGCTTCGACAAAGGACCGACGTTCGTTGACGGGCTTCGATTTGAACTGCCCGCACACCATGAGCGTGTGTCGCTCCTTGCACAAGGCGCACTGTGCCGCGTTGGATTCGTGTCTAGTGAAGTGAGTTTTCGCGGGCTTCGATGAGTCTCCGGAGACCTTGACGGTTTTCGGTTTCGCGGCGTTAAGCGTGAGCATTCGCTTAGTGATAAAATTCAATAATGTTTCGTGATTCGGAGGCTCGAATGAATCGCTCGTGGATGATTCCCACTCGAGCCTAGTGCGCGTATCGAACAGTTCAACGACCAAGTGATTAAATAGGTCCATCCCGTGCGATTCAATCGGCCGCCCGATGCTCTCTTGCGCGTTCACGGCGGTCGTTACGGCGTGATAAACGCGGCTCAGTTCCTCCGCGGTTTCGCCCTTCATTTTTGATACGGCGGAGAATGTGGCAAAGTTTGACCGAATGAGTTCCTTTTTATTCTCAAAGTGCTTCTTCAAGATTGCCCAAGCGCGCTCGTAATTCTCCCCGGTAACCGCTAACGGACGTATCAATTTTTCCGCAGGTCCTTGCAGGCACGAACGCAAATAATGGAACCGTTCGATGGGAGAAACAGCGGAATTTGTACCGATCACGGACAGGAATAAATCGCGGAAGGACGGCCAGTCTTCATACGCGCCTGAGAACGGAGGTAACTTGATCTTTGGCAACGCGGTTTTTAACGAGCGATCGCTACTTTGCTGCTCGTTACACTCAGCCGAAGGAGGAGGAGCAGTTCGGTGCTGCTCAGCATATTCGGCGAGCTTGCCGCGTTGTTGAACGTAAATATTTTCTACGGCATCAACAAAAGCAGTCGCGTACTCACTCTCGCTGTATCTCTCCTTATAGCTGGTGCGGATGAGCTCATGCTGTGTCTCGAACTTGGCCCACAGTTGATCCAGGATCTTGATCCGGGCCTCGATGCTGCCGAGGTTGATGCCAGCTGCGCCTAGTTTCCGTAGATTTTCCACCGACTTTGACATGCGACCATGAATGTCGCGTTGAGCTTGCAGCAAATTATTTAAGTCTGCGCACATTTTGTAACGGTTGTCTTTCCTTTTTCAGATCTCACTCACAAACTCGCGGATACCGGTGATGATCCGGCTCGAAGGACCAGAAAATGTTCGAGAGCAAGACGAAATTAGAAAAGAGTGTGCGAGGATCTTTTGGTTCGCGGAAAATAAATCTCGGGAGTACAATTCACGTTTTTAATTATAACAAAATAATTAACACGATTACAAATTATACAAAAAGTTCCTGATAAAAGCTCGGTCGGTTATAGGCGGTTTCACAAAAAAGAATAGCAGTTGTCGTAAGCGGATTCACAAGAAAAGAATAGCGGTTGTCGTAAGCGGTTATCAAGCGAGTGTCTCTATGCGGTGTAACTAAACGGTAACTAAAAGCTTAAGCGAATGTCTCTCTGCGGTTCTCACGAGCGGGCCCTTTTATAGCGGTTCTTTAATCTCTCGCTGCCAATGAATTTGAACCTCCGAGTTCGGTTCGAAGATTCAACGCGGCGCCAAACTTTATTGGCCGCCCCTTGAAATATCGGCGCGAGATGAGATTCGGGGCGAGTGATAGGCCGGTGGCCCGTACGTCACGGGCTACGTCACGGCCTCGCGCGTGCCGGCAGCCGTTTATCGCGCGGCTAACCGACAAAGTTGTTTGCGTGTTTTCGTGTAAAACTTATTTGTCACATGGCTTCAAAAGTCAAAAAACACCAAAAAACCTTAAATAATAATAGCGATAAGAACATTGTTTTTCGACTTTGATCGCGATGGAATAATAATGCGAAGCCAATGTGACAAAGAAGAAATTAATTTAAATGAAATTTAATGCAATCTCAAACATTTACAGATTAACTTCTACAGAACAGATTAGCTTCTATAAATATATGTGCATTTTACAATGATATCAAATACATTTTTTTTAATTACCAATATATTTTTAATAATTATTTTTAATTTATAACAGATAATTCTTAAAACAGGTAACAGATAAATATGTATATATTTACCGAATGTCCGACTTTTCTGGTTGTGTTGAATGATGTTGACGATGACCATATGTACGTGCCGTCGATCCTCCAATGCCGACGTTCCAATTTTGAGAAGGTATGTCTCTGCGTGTTCCGGAATTTCCACGATGGTCCTGAAACTCTATTAAAGCATTATCAGCATAGCTTATTACATTCTCTACGTGTTGTGTGTTATCATTTTGTGTGAGTGGTTGTGACGTTTGTGATACGTGAGTATTATGAGACAACGAGCATGATGGTTGAACGTTTATGTATGATTGAGTATGTGTATGTGCTTGATCGTTATGTGCGGTTGAATGATCGTATCGCGTTGATCGAATGATTGAAAGTTCGCATCTAATTGAGTAATTATGGGTGAATGAATGTTTGTGTTTGATTGAGCAGATATATGTGATTGAATGTTTGTTTCTGGTTGAACGTATGTGTGCGATGATGTGTAATGTGTAAAATAATTGTTATTATTATTATAATTGTCATTATTTGGATAAATAGAATCTTCCTCTTCGAGAGTCATCCTTATATCGTGGATATCTTCTTGGACCTCCACAGCACTGGTTGTTGTTGCGACCCTTTTTGGTTTTGGAGGAGCATCATCCGAAGACGTCGTTACATATCGCGACGGTTTGGAGATGACTCGCTTCGGTCGTTCGGACATCTCTAGCTATGTAAGTACAAAAATATATATGAACATATTTTAATACATAATATGTAGAAAATTTATGTAGTTGTAGCAAAAAGCGAAATGAGTTTTTTGAAAATAATTTTTCTAACCAAAAACATTAAAACTATTTGTGGGTAGTATAGAGGCGTGTTCGCCTTCGGAAGATGGCGCGAGGGATAGGTAGAGCGTAAAGAGGTGAAGTCAATCACGAGACTTCTTTTCTAAGGGTAACAATAAAATATATTTACAGTTTCTATGTACAATTTACAATTAGTTAATTGGTGGTGGCCCTGAAAAGGGCCGTTTATGGGGTAACGCTGAGGGCGTTCCCGCCAAGTGATACGAGGCTCGGTGGTGGTTATTCGGAGGGAGCCGATGTAGGGTAGCGTAGGTGAGGATACGCGTCTAAGTGCCGGTGGAGTTCCGGATGGCGTGTAGCTGCGTTCCTCGCGGGCTGTCTCCGTCTGCGTGGCCGACCGAGTCCCGTGTGTTGGCTTCCCAGTCGCTGTCCGATTGAGTGGAGTTGTCAGCCTGTGTCAGTGGTTGACACTGCGTGCCCCTGTGCACTCGTGTGGCCGGCTGTGATTGCGTACCGCAATCTTGGTGTCGGATCGGTAAGGCTGCGAGTGGTGACAGCAGCGGCGGTAGACTCCACGGTGTTGAGGGAGATGTGTATCGCCGTACCCGGACGTCCCACTGGCTCAAGAAGAAACGTGGAGGCCGGGTGTATTGCACCGGCGCCAGCTCTATCGGATGTAGTCTCCCCAAACTGATTATCACTGTTGAAGTCACAACAAAGAGTTTTACCGAGTGATCCGATCATATTTGTCAAAATTCAGAAAAGTCCTTATTCGAAATAAATACCATAATTACCCTTTTTTGGTCTATAACAGTTTTTTGGGGCCTCCCCCAACTAAAAATAGTTATTTATATTTCTTTCTAAACATAAAAAGTCCGTAAAAAAATTTGCAGCCTATTTGCAGGTGGAGCCGTGATTCTGAATAATTACCAAAATAAAAAATTAATTTATATGTAAATTTTTTTATATATTAATTTATATAAAACAAAAATTAATAATTAATAATAAATAAATTTATATTTTAATAAATATTTTAATATATACATATATACATAAATTTACATAAACATAGATTTGCTCTTTTTCTTATCCATGTAATAATGATACGTCGTAATTCTTTTTCAGATACAGAATAAGATTTATATTTTTACCAACACAAAAAAATTAAAAATTTATTAATTTAGATTTTTAATTAAATAAAGATTTTAAAGAAATATGTTACACGTGTAATTATTTATTATAAAATTATAAAATATAAACATTGTACATTATTATTATATTGTTATAAGATCTGTTAGAAATTAGTGGGGAGACAGTAAATCGACACACGTTTTGATACGTACAAGAAACCGTTTTTAATTATGATAAGGAAAGACAGCGAAAATATACGACTGGTACGATCTCGCGGAGACACACGCCGGAAGTAGTAGCAAAACAAAAGCTAGCCTCGAGCCGCGCGATATGACGTATCGATATGTGTATCGAGGTGTAGGGCGCTACGAGCCGAGACTCGTAAGACTGGCGTCGAGATTCGAACAGCGCGCTAACAAAATCCATATTATTATATCATTATAATTTATATATTATTATATCATCATTATATTTTTATTTATTACATTATAAAATTCAATGATAAAATTGTATTAACGTTGCGTTTAAATAAATAAAATTATATTATAATAATTAAAAATGAAGAAACTTATAATCTTTATTCTTGCATTTTAAAACCATATAAATAATTCTATTTAAAAAATTTTTTATTTGTTTATTTAGAAATTCAATTTGTTTTAATAAAACTATATAATTTATTTTTGACGTAAATGTATTTTTCCTGTCATATTACATATAAGAGAGAAAGAAAAGGATAAAGAGAATGATTTTAAAAAGCAAAAAATTAGATATACATTTCCTTATATACATAATTTTTAACGTATCTGTTATTTCGTTGATTACCAAGGCAAACTTTTAATGCTTGCCAAGAACAAACTCGCTAAAAAGCGACATAAAGTTGCCCATGATTAAAAATATCTTTACGAAGATCTAGACCGATTCTATCAAATGTTTGTCCTTGTGATTTGTTAATTGTCATAGCAAAAGCTAATTTCATCGGAAATTGTCTTCTGGAAAAAGTAAAAGGATATATATTTTCGCAATATAATGTTATACGATTCAAAAAAACAATATCTTCTGCTTTATCACCTGTTAAAATCTTACACTTCAATAAATGATTTGCAAGCTCTATAACCATTAATCTAGTACCATTGCAAAGACCTTCATTGATTAAGATTTCTAATCAACATAATGATACAATTTGGTCTTAAACGCAATTCATGAGGAGGAAGAGATGGCGGAGATAAACTATTTAAATATTCTAGTAATAAAGCTTCACCAATGTTACCATTGGTAACACCATCTTTATGCCAATGTGTTGAAAATGAATGGGGCGTGATATTACCGCAATTCTTTTCATCTGTATTATTTTTTTTAACCGATACATTTTATATTATCGTTATCTGCAATAGACCGAGAATTTAAAGTGAAGTTATTGGTTATATGTTTCATTCAACATGGCACTCTGCGATAGTACAGGTGTTGCTTTAAGGGGATCCCAAAGGGTCTGTTTTACCGATAAAAACTTTATTTTGCAAAATCTTTTTGTTGATTATAGATATCAAAAAATCCTTTTCCACAATTAAAGTATACATAATAACGGAGGGCGGAGTTTAACATTTCATATGAAAAGTGGAAAAAAATGATAAAATTACAGTTTAGTTATCGGCCTGTGCCGTCAACATTTACTGAATATAAAAGATTTGTAATCTGCACGTGCCTAATCAGTGAACCCCGCACTCGGCATTTCATCAAAGAGTATAAGTGAGCTTAGAGAAGTGAGTTTAGAAGCTTTATAAAAAAGATTCTGCAAAATAAAATTTTCGTGCATATGTGTGTGTGCGAGATGGAGGCTCAAGAGTAAAACAGAGCAGTAGATTAGTTGCGTGATGTCGCGATAGACAGATCTGCAATCGTACATGACAAACACAGACATAATCGTACTATCTTCGTCTCTTTCATGCGTGTGAGAGTAATATACATGTCCGCACTAACATTATTGCAGTATTTTTTTTCTCTCAATCATACGCTCTGTCACGCTCTGTCTCTTTCTAATCGCTCGCTCGCTATGTACTACGTATCGCTTAGCTTCATGCTCCTCGTATATTCACTTACGCGTTCACTCGCGCTTCTCTCTCTCTCTCTCTCTCTCTCTCTCTCTCTCTCTCTCTCTCTCTCTCTCTGCTCGTTCATTATTGTATTCTTTTATTCCCATTATTATATTCTTATATTTGCTCAACTTTTATTCTTTCTATTCTCGTCTCCTTACATAAAAATAAATAAATGTATTTATTTATTTTTATTTTATACAGCATAAATGAGATATACAATACGTTATTTTCTTTTTTTATTTCACTATATGTAGTTAATACAATACATAATTACGTTTCACTTTAGTTAAATACAACATGCACATACAAAAATACACACGCACACGCACACATACATAATACTTTTTTTATTTATACAATATACAATATCTTATTTATGTTTTATAAAATAAAGATGAATAAATTAATTTATTATCATATAGGAAAACAAGAATAGAAAGAATAAAAGTCGAACAAATAAAAGATTATAATAATGGGAATGAAAGAATACAATAAAGAACAAGCAGAGAAAGAGAAAGAGAGAGAGAGAACGAATGAGGAGCAAGCGAGATAGCTAACATGAAAGACTTCCGAAGTCTCGCTCGCGAGGCTCGCATTATCTATAATCTCTCGCGTTATATATCGTAACTGCAAAATTTTTGTTTTTCGCGCTTATTGATCCGAAAATAATTACAATGAATTAATGATATTTTACCGATTAAAATGATACCAAACACGATATAAATCGGATAATTTTTAATCAATTATGTAATTAAAATTATGATTACTTATTTCATTAAAAATAATCCGATTTATGTCATAATTAGTGTCATTTTAATCGCAAAAATGTTATTAATCCATTACAATTATTTTCAGATATATAAAATGCGAAATACAGAGATTTTATTTTCTATAATAAGATGACATATATACATCAAAGATTACAGATAAAGGGAGCCTGGCGAGCGAGACTTCGGAACTCTTTGATGTTTGTCATCTCGCTTGCTCCTTCATTCTTTCTTGCTCTCGCTTTTGTCAATTCTTCAGCATCGGGGATCTTTCCTTATGTACAAAATATAAACAATTTATAAAATAAAAACTGAAACTTACATTTTGGATTTTATTAGTATGAATATAAATATAATGGATTAATAAGATTCTTGCGATTAAAATGATAGTAAACATGACATAAATTGAATTATTTTTTATCAATCATGTAATTATGATTACTTATTTCATTAAAAATTATATGATTTATGTCGTGTTTAATGTCATTTTTATCGCAAGAATCTCATTAATTCATTATAATTATATTCATACTAATAACATCCAAAATGTAAGTTTCAGTTTTTATTTTATAAAATGTTTATATTTTGTACATAAGGAAAGATCCCCGATGCTGAAAAATCGACAAAAGCGAGAGCAAGAAAGAATGAAGGAGCAAGCGGGATGACAAACATCAAAGAGTTCTGAAGTCTCGCTCGCCAGGCTCCCTTTATCTGTAATCTTTGACGTATATATGTCATCTTATTATAGAAAATAAAATCTCAGTATTTCGCATTTTATATATTTGAAAATAATTGTAATGGATTAATAACATTTTTGCGATCAAAATGACACTAATTATGACATAAATCGGATTATTTGTAATGAAATAAGTAATCATAATTTTAATTACATAATTGATTAAAAATTATCCGATTTATATCGTGTTTGGTATCATTTTAATCGGTAAAATATCATTAATTCATTGTAATTGTTTTCGGATCAATAAGCGCAAAAAAAAAAATTTTACAGTTACGATATATAACGCGAGAGATTATAGATAAAGCGAGCCTCGCGAGCGAAACTTCGGAAATCTTTCATGTTAGCTATCTCACTTGCTCCTTATTTGCTCTCTCTCTCTCTCTCTCTCTTTCTCTGCTCGTTCATTATTGTATTCTTTTATTCTCATTATTATATTCTTCTATTTGCTCAACTTTTATTCTTTCTATTCTCGTCTCCCTACATGAAAATAAATAAATTTATTTATTTATTTATATTTTATAAAGCATAAATGAGATACACAACAATAAGTTATTTTCTTTTTCTATTTAACTATAATTAAATACAACACATGTACATACAAAAATACACATAATTAAATACTTTTTCTATTTATAAGATACACAATATCTCATTTATACTCTATAAAATAAAGATGAATAAATTAATAATTATTATTATGTAGGAAGACGAGAATAAAAAGAATAAAAGTCGAATAAATAAAAGAATATAATAATGGGAAAGAAAGAATACAATAAAGAACGAGCGGAGAGAGAGAGAGAGAGAGAAAGAGAGAGAGAGAAAGAGAGAAAAGCGCGAGTGAACGCGTAAGTGAATATGCGAGGAGCATGAAGCTAAGCGATACGTAGCACATAGCGAGCGAGCGATTAGAAAGAGACAGAGCGTATGATCGAGAGAGAAAAGATACTGCAATAATGTTAGTGCGTACATGTATATTACTCTCACACGCATGAAAGAGACAAAGGTAGTACGATTATATCTGTCCTTGTCATGTAAGATTGCAGCTCCGTCTATCGCTACATCACGCAACTAATCTACTGCTCTGTTTTACTCTTGAGCCTTGATTTCGCACACACACATATGCACGAAAGTGTAGGATTGTAGAATCTTTTTTCTAAAGCTTCTAAGCTCACTTCTCTAAGCTCACTTATACTCTTTGATAAAATGCTGAGTGCGGGGTTTACTGATTAGGTACGTACAGATTACAAATTTGTTATATTAAGTAAATGTGACAGAAGCCGATAACGAAACTGTAATTTCCTCATTTTTTTTAACTTTTCATATGAAATGTTAAACCCCGCACTCCGTTATTATGTGTACCTTAATTGTGGAAAAGGATTTGTTGATATCTTTAATCAACAAAAAGATTCTGCAAGCTTACTAATATTCGCGTTCTGTCGGTAATCCGGCATCCTCTTAACTGACGGCGAAGGACTAACTGACGCTCGCTGCTGCTTGTTCTTTTATGCCCGGAGAGTAAAGAACGCCGACAGAAGAGTAGCGCTTATCTTTTCGGACTCGCGGCTACCCTATGATCTAGCCGCATACGTCAAAATCAAAGAGTGCGCACGCGATAATAAAAATCTCTCTTAGCGGCGGCTCGCTAAAGGATTCGTCGCTACTTTATGATCTAGCCGCAATATCGAATGCGATACTACGCATGTCGGTATATATAATACGTACTTAAATCCTATATCTCGGCCGTCCTGTAAGACATTCGTCCTCGAATGTTAATTGTGATTTTCTATTCTTTATTTTTCGGTTCCTTCTTCGTCCTCGCTTTCAAGTTCATCTGTATCATCGAAATGCAACCAAGGTTTCATATAATCGGCAGACGTAGAAGTTTCTTGCGGTCCTTCATGTTCACCTATTTTCGCAACTGTATACTGATTATTACGCATTCCCTTAGTTACACGATAAGGGCCTAAAAATTTACTACGAAATTTAAGTCTCGGACCGAATTGAGTTCTCTTAATCGCGACAAGATCTCCGTCCGCGTATTTTAATGCTACTTTTCGTTTTTTGTTCAAAGTCTTTAAATTTTCTCTTTGGATCTCGGCTATTTTTTCTTTGGCTTCCTGTCGGATATCATCGCGTTCCTCTTCGAACATTCGCGCCCATTCGCTTTCGATCATTTCGCGTATTTGTGTATCTTCTCTTAATCGCATGTGAATGCCAAACATTAATTGGAACGGTGTTCGGCCCGTGCTTCTGTTCGGCGTAGTGTTCAAATATCTCTGAGCAGTATCGATAAATTTAAACCATTCTTCTGGTTTTGGGGCCGACAATTTAGTTAAAAGCGGTATAAGGGTACGGTTTACCCTTTCGACTTGCCCATTACCTCTAGGTATTCCCTTGGTAATAAGAAGATGCTGAATTTTTTCCTCGGTACAATATTCTTTAAACGCGCTTGATGTAAACGCCGTACCGCGATCTGATATGATTCTACGCGGGTTTCCAAATACAACGGATTGTTTGCACAAACGGTCGATTATTTCGGCAGCATCGGTCGATTTCGTAGCATATAACCACACGAATTTATTAAACGCATCAACTATGACGAAAATATGACGGTAATTTTTTTTTGTGCTTGGCATTGGACCTAAGTGACCCACATGATAGGTATGTAACGGAACATCTCCTTTATCAATTACATTCAAGAATCCTTCTTGTTTACCTTGTTTTCGTTCTGCTAGAATGCAATTTATACAACTCGTTACTACTTTTTCGATTTTCGATCGCATAGTCTTAAACCAATAGTCTCTTCGTACAAGCATTTCCGTCTTATTAACGCCAAAGTGACCTTGCTCATGCGCTTGTCTAATTATCGAATTTAGTAACGTCTTAGGTACTACTAACAATAATTCGCCATCATTATCTCGATACAGTATGTAACAAGCCGCTTTCGCGAGGCGGTGACGGATAACTCGGTCGGGATCCGGGGCTCGTGAAAGGGTATCGAGAGACGAACGAAAGTGATGGTTAGGTAAAATATAATTTATTGCGTGTTGTGGTGTATATGTACGGCGTGTGTGTTTTATGTGTGTGAGCGTGTATAGGTGTGCGAATGTATTATTATGCGTGCGAGACGAGTGACGAGGGAGTGAGTGCGCAAAGGTATAACAAGGATGGGTGGAGCGCAGAGTATCGAATGTATCGTGGTGTGCGTGTGTGTATCGGTCGCCCGTACAGCGGTACGGCGGTGTGCGATGTACAAATGCTTATAATCGTTGGTATTTAGATAGTATATAAATGCGTGTACAAGGCTGAACGGATCGTGGCGCGGTCGTATCGGGTGCGGTTCAATGCATTCAATGCAACGCGCGGATGCGTTGCGCGGTGCGCGATTGTGGCGGATCGATGGAATATCGATTACGGATCGCGGACAGTGGTTTTTGGTAGAGGCCGTTAGCTCTCGGGCGGTAATTTCGGTCGGCCCGGTGGGCGGTCCTTCGCCGCGTACTTATTGATGGCTGCTATCGATCGGTGTCGCGGTAGGGATGTGAATCATCCCCCGACGCGGGACTTAGCGCATTCCCGTGAACTTGGCACACCATATCTAAAAATCTAAAAGTTTTTTTAGAGTTCTGACATTCTTTTGAATAGTTCTAGAGTTCTACATAAAAATTTTAAATAGTTCTGGTGATTAAATATAAAAAAATCGAATCCGAAGATATGGTGCGCTAAGTTCACGCAGCGCACCGAATCATGAAAATCAATTATTTCTTCAGAGTTCTAGTTTGTTTTACAATAGTTCTGAAGTTCTGTGTCAAATATATCAATAGTTCTAGCAATTAAAAGCAAAAAATCGATTTTTGAAAACTCAGTGCCCAAATTGCAATTCGCATAAGAAAAGTAAAGTGTATGTGTAAAGTTATATTATTTCATAGAAATTCATAAATAATTAAGAGTTCTGGTTTTATTTTCAATAGTTCTATAGTTCTTGATAATTAAACAAATAGTTCTGGTCATTAAACCAACAGAATAATTTGAGACACTAACTTCACGCAGCGTCTCACTTTATCCTATGACATTTTTCTTATCAAAATTGAACAGATTCATAGTTCAACATGAGTTCTAAAAAGAGTTTTGCCTTTTAAAAGCAAAAAAAAATAAAATTAATTAGATTGTAATAAAGACAATCGCATCTCTACATTTTCGAGTATAAGGTGAGCTGGTCAATTCTCACGAGTTCTGTTTATTCTAAAACAGTTCTCGTATAGTATTGGGCATGCGAATTGTTTTTCCAAAGAGTTCTGATAATTAAAAGAATTAGAAATTTTTTTAAACAATTATTTCGTTCGAAAAACGTATATTTTTCGAATATAAAGAAGAGCTAGTCGATTTTCAAGAGTTCTGTTTATTCTAAAACAGTTCTCATATAGTTTTAGGCATGCAAATTGTCTTTCCAAAGAGTTCTGATAATTAAAATAATTAGAAATTTTTTAAACAATTATTTTGCCCGAAAAATGCATATTATTTCGAATATAAAGGTGAGCTGGTCAATTTTTAAGAGTTCTGTTTATTCTAAAACAGTTCTCGTATAGTATTGGGCATGCAAATTGTTTTTCCAAAGAGTTCTGATAATTAAAATAATTAGAAATTTTTTTAAACAATTATTTCGTTCGAAAAACGTATATCTTCGAGTTTAAAAGTGAAATGTCGTTCGTTTTTCAATAGTTCCATTTATTTTAAAGCAATTTTAATATAGTTCTAAACGAATTAATGCAATTTCTAAAGAGTTCTAATCGTTAGAAACGTTAGATGCTTTATAAATAATTTATTTTGTCTGAAAGAAACTACTATCTATGAATATCATCAGAACTCTCTGGGGGGACAATGTACATGCCAAGAATTATATCAAAATTGTTTTATTGTTAAAATAAGCAGAATTCTCGTAAATCTGTTGGTGTCTTAAAAAGATTTTTTTTAGAGTTCTGGCATTCTTTTGAATAATTCTGTATAGCGTTCGTTGAAGCTCTACAGAAAAGCCTTCTAACTTTTTCTTGTAAAACAATTATTTTTCAAATTAATACCATTTTTAATATTTAAAAATCAACTTTTTATATATGACGTGGACACTCCCGAAGCTAAGTGCTGCGCTTCTTAGTTACGCACGCTTATCCTTCGTTGCTAAGGCGCGCGCAGTAGGTGGAGTGTGCGTATCCCCTCCACTGTCGAGCCGGTAAACCGAGACCTCGATGTGTGCGTGCAAAAAACAACTTCGTGCTAGATGCTGAGATAGATTAACGTCGCACACTCAACTATCTTCTGAAACGTACTTTGATTGTATGCAGTGATATTCTAGATTTTCTCCTACGATTGACTATTGCTATTAGGTAATTAATGATCCGTTATATAATATATAATTTCTATTATTTCTTGCAATAATTCTGTATTTTACATTCTTTTATTTTAATTTATATTTAATAGAAAAAGCAACAAAAATGAATGACAAGGATATGTTGTTACAAATCTTAATAAATCCATCTTTTCGGACAATTGATTCAAATGGGAAGATTTTACCTCCACATAATGAAGTTTATATTAAAATCTCAGAGGAAATGAAAAATCAAGGGAGCAACATTAATTCGAAACACATACACTATATTAAACACAAATCGAGGAATCTTCCTGTCAGAAGTTTTACACATTTACAATATTAACAATAACAAAAGACAGATTGTACAACAAGACGAATCAACTAACATATCTCATACTGAGTTACATACCGAACACAAGATATCTGTATCGTACAAAGTAATAGTATCCGCTGACAAATGGGAAGCAATGAAACCTGAATCCCTTGTTTACGGCGATAAACAATATGTGACGCTAAAAAGACGTGTATGGACACATATTATCGCAGAAAAAATTTACGCTCAAACTAATATTCCATGTGCCATTACGTTTAAAAGCGGTAGGATTTATAAACGTTCATCTGCACAATGTTATGTGCACATTAAAGGACATTGCAACGAATGCGGTGCTATAATAGACGGAAAATTGTTTTCAAAACCTGTTGCAGATAGAGATAATATTTTTGAATTCTTGGTAACAGATTTTGATACGAAAGTTATCCATAAACGAAAAAGACCTCTAGCAAGATACTTACGCCAAAAAGTTGCTGCTCACCTCGTTGATACTAATAAACCTGCATCAGTTTGGCGAGCTGAACAAGCAAAATTGTTAATGAAATTTGGTGACGAAATACCTCCAACTATACCATATGAACATGTTCTACGCAAAGCGAAGCAACAGGAGATCGATAAACGCCTTGGCTTGGAAAATACAAATCCAATTATTAATTTATGCGTTGCCAAATATGAAGAGCAGATCGGTTCAATACGTGCAATAGGAATGGATCCTTTCTATTGCATGTATTGGTTAAAAGAACAATTAGAGATGTATAAATCAGGATACCGCTCTTTGGATAGCTATATGACAATTGATGCGACAGGTAGTGTGGCTAAAAAATTAATTGTATATGGCAATATAACATCTGCGCATATATTTTTATATCAATGTGTTCTTGCATTCGAGAATAGTAATAATCCAAGTATACCAGTTTTCCAAATGGTATCTTCGAAACAAGATGCATCGATAATTACGTATTTTTTATCCGAAATTATAAAATCAGGTGCTCATATGCCACGAATAGCAACGTCTGATTTCGGTAGAGCTATCTTAGTTGCTCTAGCAAAAGCTTTTGCAAACTGTGCCAATCTAAAACACTATTTATAAATATGTTTCCAAATTTGTTTTATGAAAGCAGACTTATCGCCCGATAACAGCAATATAAAAATCCCAGCATGTTTTTTACGGCTTGATGTTAGTCACCTAATAGGAATGGTCGCAAAATGGGATTGTTTACGTGAAAAAACAGCAAAAGTTCGCCAATTTTACATTAGGTCTATTGCTCAAATATATCAAATGTCTGATATGCAGGATATTACGTACCTATTAAAATGTATTTTGACAATAGCTTTAAGCCAAGAAATAAGCGTGAATAATTCGAACGATCCAGTACATTCAGAATTATGCTTGCGGCATGTCAACCGTATTATTAAACAAGGGGTGCTTGTCAATGATGTATTGGAAAATGATGACGAAGTAGAGAAAGAAGAAAATTACGAAACAATTTCAGCATCTGATGATGGAATATCTTGTTGGAAAACGTGGTCTCAGAAAATATTCCTCAGACAGTACAAAACGTCCTCAGGATCATCCTGAATATGTCCAGGATGGTTCGGGATATTTGTAGGATGTTTTAAGATATTATTATAAATATATTTTATGAAAATTTAATATGCATACATGATTACTTTTGGTTATGTAGGCTATTTGATATAATTTAGAAATTTTAAGTATTGTAATAAGTATTAATGTCCTATAAATATCCATTGGATAACCCCTGGATGTCTGTAGGATATCTGCCCTGTCTATTATATTGAATGTCCTTTGGATTTCTAGAGGACATATACATGTGCAATTAATTGTTAACATTAATTTCGTTTAATATTAATAATTGAATTTGATGCGCACATTTTCATATATTCAAAATTATTATTTATTTAATATTTCATGAGAAATGTTACTATGCGCAACATTCCAAAAACTTTACAAAAAATAGTATTCAACCGCTAGTTCGTTTGTTTACTGCTATGCGACGCCCGAACTCGTATTTGAGATTTGGTCATGAGAATTATATAAAGCTTGCAAAGAGCAACTAACAGGAAATTAAAAATATAATTATTTTTTATCAGTTCAATTTCTGATGCAATCCCAACATAGGGAATTCAGATATTGGATTGTTTTGAAAATATTACACGACTCAAACCCGGAAGCCAAACCTAAAATATTCATGTACAGCACGAAAACCTCAAATATTAAAGAACGTGAACTATTTTTAGTATTAGATTTTTAGTATTGGCAGTAAATAACAGAACGCAATCTTAATTTATATTTAAATTTTAGAATTTGTTCCTTTTAATGTATGAAAAATATTCCTAACATATCCTATAGAAATCCTTAAGATGTTCCACAGGATCTCTCTGGATTCTCCAGAGGCTAGTATTCGGCTATCATTTACTCTTCCTCAGGACATTCAGAGGAGATCCGAGGATTAAAATGGGATATCCTCAGGATATCCTACATGTATGTCCTGGATGCCCTTTGGACGTCCTAAGGACATCCTTGTGCTGTCTGGGTCACCACTGCTAAAGAACTGGCAGAACAATCTGTTGATGGCGACGTACTCAATGCTTTATATAATCCAACTGCTGCATCTAAATTAAAGGATCTAATAACATTTATACCTCTGTGGACCGGTATAATGCGCCCACATTTTAAAATAGGCGATACAGTGGCTAAATCGTCGCCAATTGAAGGAGCGTTTTCTAATTTGAAAAACATAGTCTTTAAAGGTAGGTTACCAATGAGAGTGGATAAATTTGTAATCCAACATCTTAACTATCTCGATGGAAAATTAAAATTAGCATGCGCTGAGCATAATAAAGTTAAGAACATAATCTCAGACTCTGAGACAAGACCACAATCAGATTCCACAGTTTTTGCATCAATCGAAGAAAAAACACGAAGTTCAACGTATACCGTGTCTAATAAAACATCATTCAGTACAACGACAAAAGATGATACAGTTACAATAAATAATATTACAAAACAACTTTCATTAAATGAAATAGATAAAAATGCATCTAGTCCATCTTGGACTAATAATGAGGTTAATAATGAAATAACTGAAACATTTACATCATTTACTGTTTCTTCATCGCTGCTTGAAAAAAAGACAAAATTGAGCAATAGCACTGTTGCATCTGAACTAGAATTTATTGTACCTTATGCTAAAACCTCCACTCCATTAAAAGAAGACCCACAGAAGGAAAGATGACAGATCAGTACGTGTGTAAATGTAGTCGAGCCTGATGGCGCAAATTCTACGCAATATTATTGGCAAACTTTGATCACTTATAACTCAAAAACTATTGTAGCCTCGATATTTTTGTATTAAAATTTTTTACTCCATTTTGCCTCTAGAATACGCTGTTAAAATATTGTACGGAGGTTGTGAGACACCCTGTATAAATAAGAATTATTTTTGTTTTATATACAGTATGAAACAATAAATATTATATCTTAGCATTAAAAGTTGAACTTGTATCCATTTCCGGAAACCTTTACATGCGCTACAGATGGGGAAGATGAGTAAGCGATTCTTAACAAATTTTGCTGTCGTTCTGGTTGCTGCTCTTGTCGTTGTAACTGAATTTGTTCAGGCACCTGTGTACAGTTACTATTAACAAAAATCATACTTAATACATCGCACACATACATACGATAATTATTATTTTTCTCTATGTAAAATAATTTAACAGCAATAGACAATTTTATTTATCATTTAAATAGAGACAGAAAAATCCGATGTTGTCACTAATATTGTGTGACATTTATTTTAATTTCCATTTTTATTTTTATATATAATATAAAAATTACCTGCTCTGTCTGAACCTCGTTGAGCTTGCGCAAGCTGTGCTTGTCTAAGAGCAAGCAATTGCGCTAATTGCAACTGGTAAACAGTATTCGGTTGATATGCATGCAAATATGATTGTTGTGGCTGCTGCAATTGCTGCATGTATGCTAATGCAATAGCGGGATCTGTAACGGTCTGATAAGCTAATGGTCCGGTTGCAGATGCTGCAAAAATCTGTTGTTGCGGAACTGCACCATTCGCGATAGAACCAAATGGATAATATTCTATAATTAAAAAATTTCTGTCAACCCGTCGCAAATTTATTCAAAAATTAATTTTTCGTTTATTTTTTCCATCTTCGATTTGTATAGAATTTAATATGTAAAAATTATATATATCTTTAGTATACCTTTTGTACAAAGTTATATTATCATCGTAATAAAAAAAGAATTGGGTATAGTATTTTTTAAACACGAACCTAAGCCAGGATTTCTGTAGGCGAAGGCATGCGCTAAACTTGGCAAAACTTTTTGCGCTAACTGAGGATTGCTGATGCTAGATGCGAAAGATTGATGAGAGCTCGGCCCGTTGAATGCGAACGACGTTTGCGTTAATCCCGGTCGGATAAAACTGAAAGAGGTATGTTGTTCGGAACTTCCTATTACGTTCGGCTTTACAATTTGAACGGGTGGCTCAGCTATGACGAGGTAACACAATGCACTGACAACAATCGCGTGTTTCTGCAAATTATAATTTTGTAAGATCAATCGAGATAATAATGACATGAGGATAAATATGGTATTTAAATATTCTTTAACATTGAATGTATAATAGTCAATTAAAAAATCTTAAAAAAAGTGTAGCTTGTGTAACAGAAGAGAGAGAGAGAGAGAGAGAGAGAGAGAGCGCTGACACTCTTATCAATTATCATTTTAAAAATGTCATATATTTTTCATTTAATTAATGTACATATATTTTTTTTCCCCTAATATGTCACAATTATTCTCATTGATTCTAATTGATAAAAGTAGCAACACTTTATAAAATATTAAAAACTGACTATAAAATTATTATAAAACCTCTCTTGTAAAAATTATGAAGCGCATGTAAAGCTAATATATTTGATTTACGATACAAAACAATATACTCTTAAATTTTCTTTACATCATAATCTGCTATTCGTTACTCACCAACATTATGAAAAACTATACAAATTATCTCTTAATGTGATATTCGTATAATAGAAGCACAGTATTATCGTCGGCGAGAATCACGATGGTATTACAATCCCAAGAAATTCTGTGGGGAGCTATATACCACGGAAGCAATTGGCATGAAACGTGAGTAGCATCCGAACGACATCATTGTAGCAGATACTTTCTCCAGGATACCGATATTAAACAATTCGTGAATCGCAATCAGATGACAAATAACAGTTTTCTCAAAATATGATAGACAAAAATCATGGAACGATAAAAGCTTTATATAACAGAAAATTAATTGTTTTTACGTTATATAAGTGGAAACCGGAATTTCAAGTTTGAAATTTATTTTCATCGAGATTAAGATCATTGATAATGGAGAAAGTTGCTTTCAAAATGCTTAACACGACAACAATGTAGCCGCACGATGAGTATTAATTGCAATCAAGTAGACGATAGTGTTAAGTATTTCACTGGTAACGGTTTTATTTCTCTCTATTACATGAAATTCGTGAAATAGAATCATTACAGTGATTGTTTGTACTACAAAAAAACATGAACATTACTAATTTAACACTGTTTTACCTGTATACCGTATAAATAGCATGTTAATATACTAATAACATTTTTAATACGAGCGAGATTTTAAGTTTCAAGTCCTTATTTATAATACAACTGCGATATTATATTTATTGCCATATATGTATTACAAAATCTTACATTATACATCATAGCTGTCATCCTAATTATTTGACCATAGGCATATGTTAAAATTGGTAGTCTGAAAATATATATTTGAATGGACAATGCTATGATTCTAATAAATGACTGATTTGTGAAATAATGGAGATTTGTGTGATGTCTGGATTTTCTCCTAGATCTCTTCATATGCTGGAGAAATACGATTGATAAAACATGCCCATAGCGCTAGTCGCAAATAACGCAAAACAACTCCACCATGTTGCCAATCCTAAGATACCTCTGTAAACATCTGTGGTAAAGATCTGTAACAAAAAAGATATATTCTTTTATATTATAAAACATCGCAGATTTAATATTATCATATTTTTTATAAAAATTATATCATTAATATTTTTCTCAAATATAGAGATATATCACCTGCTTCAATGAACTTAATGCAAGTTGAAGTTCTTCAGCAGTTTGTACAACAGTCTTATCAGTATTATCATTGCTAATTGTAGACAAATGTAATTTCGGTAATTCGTCCGCTGGACACTCTTCCTCTAGCGTCCCTTTTAAGATACCTTCCCAAGTAAAACCACCTAATTCAACAAGAAATACAGGGGCATTATTGCATGTTGTATATTTCATAAAAAACATTTCTCTTACCGAGCGTTTTGTACAGAAATGTAAAAAATAAACACATAATTATTGGAACAATAAATTGTAGCGCAACTACACATAGATAATAATATACAGCTGCAATCTGTAATATATAAAATAAAACTCGTTTTTTATTAGATATTTATAGGAGAGAAAACTCTCTTTTTTAATATAATTACTATTTTTATTATATGACATTGTAAATTATACAATCATTATGATATACCTTTTTCTGTAAGTCAACATTAGTTATTCTACCAGCCTCTTTTTTCTGAATTTCTAATCTTTGAATTGCAAGATTTAAGTAAGATTGCAAATATATTGGCATTAGTACAATCTTTAATAAAACAGCAACGACGATAATAATCAATCTCATACTGTCAAAACTTGCAGCTGTCATTCTATAATAAAAAATCTTTAATTAATTTTTATATTTATCTAATTTGATTTAGATATATAATATATGTTGACTTACAGTGGACTAGTCATACCATTAAATATTCGAACAGTCAAATAATCCCTGCTGATAGGTGTAATCCATAAGCTCACCAGTAGTAATGGTGAGACATAGCTGATATTTGCTATTAACAACAATAATTTGTAGTCTTTATAATACCTGCAATTATTTTCATATATAATATATAATCAGCATTCAATATTGATTGAACTGAATAAAGTTTATTGTAACCTCAATGTATCCCAATGCATCTTTGATACCCTTAATCCTGGGAAAGTGTATAACGATCCCAATAGACCACACCATATGGCAAGGAAGAACTTTACAACTATTTTTGAAGCTGGCCCCCTATATTAAATATAAGTCCTCCATATTTATCAAATAACATTATAAAAAAAAAGATCAAATAATTATTATATAATCTCCAACATCTATTCTTATTAAATAAGTTAATAAGTAAAAGCTAGTGTTATATTAAACTATATGTACATTATTTTATACTATATTAAACTTTTAATTATGTTATTTACTGTTAGTAAATACATATGTAATTACATGAAAAATAAAAATCTGTTACTAGAGTATCCTATCATTAAGAATATTCTATTTATTATACAAGTAACCAATAAAGATCCAATAAAATCATTAGTAATGATGAATTATGTAATCAACTCACGTGGAAGAAAGTCCTTGAGTATCTAAAAATCGAGAAGCGCTATGATTGAAACTTGTATATGCCTTTTCCAAGCCAATTTCCAATTTATTTTCATCAACTATAAGCACCATCATAGCAATGAGAAAGTACGCAAATCCAGTAACAATACATGTAGATCTTTCACCTACACTTTCCTCTCCTTTGAAATATTGTACCCAGAGGGAAAGTAGCACTTTACTATAAATTATATAAGGAAAGCAAAGCTACACATTTTCTGTCTCCTATAATTTTTTATCTTAAATATGAAACATTTAAGATTCTCTAATAGTGATTTTAATCCAAAGGATACAATGCAAAACCCAGAACTACCAAACACCACAGTACACTGAGATTAATCTCATCTTTGATTGGATATAAGTAATTGTATGCCTGTAAACAATAAAAAAAAAGAATGTAGATAATATTACAAAATATACACTATATGAGTTATAAATATAACATTAATTAATAAACTAATTATATAGAAAAAGATATATTCATATCACACACACACATATATAGGTATCCAAGTATTAGATGAGCAGTGATTAATAAGCACACTAACCTCTGTCAGTATATAAACAATAGAAGCATATAGAGAGAAATCCAGCAGCCATTGATATTCCATATAATATTTTAAGTGCACAATATCAAGCGCTGTCACTTTTGCACTTTCGAGCTGAATATCTAGATTTCTAGGAATATGAAACACATCTCCCACTTTGCCATTTTCACTGTGTTTTCCTCTCTTTGGTTTCTCCTTCGGCACGCCAGCCAATGTTCTAAGTTGTTGATCTGTCGGATACAGATATCGTATCAATCTGTGCAAATGAAAAAAAGTAATGATAGATTTTAGTACATTACTAAAAAATCTGTCCACAACTTGTTTTTTGTAAGTATCCAAATGCATGCAAATACATACCCAGTAGAACACAAGATCCATCTTGCGAAAGAAAAATGTGGACTTAATTTTTGTATGACACTGACCATTACAAGAGTGATGACTAATTGTGCTCCTAACAAAGCCTGAAAGAAATATATAGGTCATATATGTATAATATTCTGTCATCATATAGAGAGTAAGTAAAAAACAAACATGACAAAGAGCATAACTTTAAGAAATACATAAAATATACTGTAAATGAACTAATTTTTTAAGGTTACCATGTTCAATTAGACGTTCTGGCTGTTGTCAAATTCTCACGAACAAGACTGCTCCATTGGAGAAAGAATGTTTCGAAAATTTTAACAGATTCTAAAAGAGACAATGACCAAATATATCCGATTTGCCACGAGTAATGTTTGCTCTACCATCTTAAAGGGCATGCTCCGTCCGCGAGCTGGTTTTATAAATAGTTATAGTCTGGCGACTACATAATACCGAACGAATGCATCAAATTGCCTCGCATGCGGATGCGAGGTTATTTCCAGTTATCGTCGCTCTATAGCCAGTAGCCAGTAGTAATGCCAGAATGGAGCCTACTCTAGCAACACGCAGCTGTAGTAGAGGGGATAACGCACACAAGCAAAAATCGCGTATATATGAGCTCGATGTTTCGGCTAACTTCGGATAGCAGAAAAGGACAGATGATATACTATTGGAATCTGACAGATACCCCAAATAGATCTTTTTACTTGTTTATTGGGATATGACAGACTCCAACTAGATATTTTAAATTTTACTTGGGATCTCTCAGATCGCAAGTAGATTTTTTACTTGAAGTATAATAGACCCCAAGCAGATTGTACCCTTGCAGCGAAGAACACAGAACATATATAATATGTCATATACGATACCTATATATAATATCTAAGAATATCAAAAAATTAAACACGATATACTACCATGTACTGATATCACGCATATAGGATATAAATTGAACGAAATTTTTTATTTAAACTAGAATATTTTATAAAACATTAATTAAAAATTATTATATAACACGCAATTAAAAATTATTTTTCTAATTATTTTTGAATGCATGCGGAAATATGTTAATTTGTTATTATATATAGTTATTATATATAATTATAATATCTAATATATATAATATAAAATAATTTCTACGTCACAAAATTACATAATTACACAAATAAGGATAAATGTTTTGCAATGTGATATATACATATTTATGTCGCGGCTGATCTTTCCTGTATAATTACCGCGCTCTGCCCACAGGCACATATATATACATACATACAAACAATAATAGTATAGTAATAATACTCAATAGCCGCGTTCAGCAGAGAAAACGTTCAGTTATCGTCTTGTCAACACTCGACGTTGATTCGTTGGTTCTAAAAGTAAGAACCAATCACATTCGATTACTACTAAGCGGTTTTCTCTGCTAAACACGGCCATTGCGTAGTTCTTATTTGGTCACATCTGATAACGCTCAAAATCTCGGAAGAAAGTCTATATATAATCAAATATAAATATATGTATAATTAATACATATGAACTTTTTTCCTTTTTCTAAATCTAGAAATAGAAAGTGATAGACGAAGAAATATTTATCTTTATATCTTAATATGCTTATTGCAGATCGATAAAAATAAGTAATAATACAGTTTAAAAATATGGACACACATACAAATTAGAGGATTGTAGATAAATACGCGACAACGCGAAATTTTGTTTCTAATCTAATTTTACCTCAGGAGGATTTTAACTCACTCTCTTTTTTTAATTACATGTTCTACAATTTTTATTTTATAATACTTTTTGATAAATCTAATAATTTTAGTGTTGTTTTAAGTTTTTTGGTGAAAATTATTTGTTTCATTTTTTGCGATTTTCTTCAAAACGAAGCAAAAACAAGCAAATCTCTAAAGGACTTTTTGTCTTAGTTTATCGGTCCCCTACACGCTCCTAAAGTTTTGACATTTAAATTGGGGACACCCTGTATACATGATAAGGAAAAACTGATGGCAATAGCATTTTAATACAAATTATAATTACACTTAATTTTAATAATAGAATGCTAGAGGAGGATAATTTATTTTGCAAAAAAATACTCGACAAATCATGAAATTTCCCAGAAACGCATTTTCCATGCATTAATGAATTTATTTGCATCTTGGAAATTCCGAATCCTTGATTACGTAATGGTCAATATGTGATTCTTCAATGTCTTGTAAACAGGCTTCGAATTGTCCAATTAGCTGCTCATTATTAAGCATATTTATAATAACAATGACGTAGCGGTTGGAAAAATTATTTATCTTAATCGACGATCGAGCAACCACTTTTATCTTCTAGAAATACATCATCATCTATTACCATGACATAAATTAATAGAGAATCGTCATTAACATAATTATATAATCAATATTATAAAAATATATATTAATTTCTGTTTATTATTTATCACACACATTTCGGCATATATTTTACACTTTGTAAAAATTAACGATAAATATTGTATTTTAATTTTAAAAAGATATAATTACACACACACACACACACACACACACACACACACACACACACACACACACACACACACACACACACACACACACACACATATATATATATATATATATATATATATATATATATATATATATATATATTGTGTGATATTATTTTTATATTGGCAATTTCTAAAAGTTGTAAATAAAGTGAAAGTATATGTTTAATTTATTTCCAATAATCGATTAAGCAAACTTTCAATTTGAAATGTAAACATTTTTTAAATCAATGCCGGTAGATGCGTGATAGATGCATAGAAAAGTGTTTCTCACTTGTATAACGCGAAAGTATTACAATTATTGCATTTTATATTTATAATAACATATTAGAGAAAAACCGCAAAGAGAGAGAGAGAGAACCTAAAGATAAAAAAAAAACGTTACGATAATGTAAGAAACTTATTAAGATCTTTGTTTTTCCTCTTAAGACTAATTTTATCGCTTATTTACATATTTGCTTGATCATCTCTCGCGTCGCTTTTGCTCCTTTTCTTTCACAACAAACTATCTAAATCTAAGAAATAACTATTATTTTATTATTTTATTAATACATGTATTTCGCCGATAATAACAAAGTTTCAAAAATTTTGTTCTAGGTTTGCCATTGCTATCAACTTAACCTGCGGATATACATCCTTAACAATTTGAACGCGAAGCCGGAGGTATAAAACAATGCGTTCATCAGTTCATGAGATCATATGCTGTGCAGTGCGCGATAAGTGTGGATCGTGAAATAACAGCAGGTTTGTAATATATATGTTCGTGCATATTTCCGTGTTTGAAAATATTGGTGAGCAATATTCCTTTTTATTCGCGATAATAAAAACAATGTAAATACAATCGAAAATTTATGAACGTGCATAGTGAAAAATCACGACCGATTTTTGTGAAAATTCAGGAAAAAATTCCACGAAAGATTTTTATCTAACATTGTCACCAATTTTTTGATAATGGCTTTTTTAATTTAATTCAATTCGACAATATGATAATTTCGCATTTATTTATTTACTATTGAATAACAGTTCGATAAAGAAATGTTTTTAAATAAAAAATATTACTTAACTTTATTATTTAAATAACAGTTTCATTATTTTTTTAAGTTTTTTTTACTTCATAACAATCATTATAATTGAAAAACAAACTAGTTGTGTTAATAAATATATAAAAGTTTCTATTTGTAATATAGTGTATTATAATTTATCCGTTTTTTGAATCGTAAAAATAAGTGTCATTAAACAGAAATGACAATGCTGTACAGAAAAGTGTATGTAGAATTTCATGGCCGCTCGAGTATGAGTAACGTCTAAATCAGATACAAATTCGACCTACGTATTGCATGCGCATTACATTTCCGGATATTCTTTTCTGGGACAATAATTAATAATTATTATACAAAAACATAATCTAAAAATGCATAATCCCATGAAACTTTATTATTTATATTCTAAATGCACTTTACATTTTATATTATACATATATGTATTTTACTATTATATATTTATTATTATATTAAAAATCCTTGACAGTGTGCAATAGGTAATAATACAATGATTGATAAGCATCTTTCTCTTTCTCTTGTATTTTTCTTGTAAGTTTAATTTGAAGAACTATTTCATACGATAATTTTCTATTTTCCACAGTTTATCAAGCAATTATGTCGCTGGTGTTAAGTACACTTTTACTTGTCATCTTAGCAGGGACAGTTTCGGCCATTCCTACATTCGACCCTCTGTCTACTGAATGTACAACTAATTCGGAATGTCCATCAAGTTATTGCTGTTTATTAGGTTTGTGTCTCCTTTCTTTCTTGTACTAAAAGATGCTTTCCAAATTCATAGGGGCGTATTTTTTATGTTAATATTTGTACATTCAATTCACATAAGATAGCTTTATCAAAAAAATTATAATAGTTGAAAATTCGTAAGCGCCTATATTATTATACTTAGATATATACTTTCAGTTAAAGATCGACATCTCCAAGATTTTGACAGCAATGTGTTCAATATTATGTATTTTTAGGACCTTCAAGGTACTCCGTACCGTACTGTATGCCGTTTCAACAGAAGGGCGAACAATGCCGAGTAAACGCTGATACTATTACGGCTAATTATACTTATCCAAATGATATGCAATTAGAACTTAAGGATGTCCATTTCATTTTATGTTCTTGCGCAAACGGATTATTCTGCAAGCGCGGTATCTGTGAATAAAAGTGCATTTATCAACTGAAGTATGATTGAAAATATTTGTAAGAGGCGAATTGCTCAGGGAGAAATATATCGTGGCGAAATAGTTTTAGTTGCATAGATTTAAACCATTTGACCGTCATAATCAAATAACAAAATATTAATAATTAAACACAAAATAGTCAAATACTAATTGTAATTACAGCTAATAATTTGAAATAAGATTCTCTATTGTACACTATTAATATTTATTTATATAAATAGTATTATTGTTATACACAAGATATATTTTTAAAAATATTACATTTATAGCAAGAAATGTTTGACAAAAATGTTTGTCAAGATTGTTGAGAATAGAGAATAGAAAGAAAGAGAATACTATTTTTATAATATATTGAGAGAAATAATATTACTCTCATAACATTAATGTAAAAGTTTTTCATGTAATAATAATGTTGTTCAACAGAGATCAGAATGTACATTAAGTTTGAAGATATTATATACTTATCATGTGATCTGACTTTTAAACGCATCTGTGAAACATGTTTGGAATCATGTATGTATGTCACGCATTAATCATTTATTCATTTTACCGAAGATCTTATAAGTTTATATACATATATGATTAAGTAATTAATAAATATTTAAAAAAATAATTCTTTTAGACATCAGCGAAATATTATTTTGTTACATTTGTTACATAAAAATAAATATATTATTCGCGATAAAAAATATATAAATCATATAAAAAATATTTAAAAAATATAAATTATTTCTTTTCAAATAATATTAAACGAACACATCTATATCTTTATATAAATATATAATATCTATTATAAAATATATTATTTATGTATACATGCGCATGTATTTACTATTGTATTTGATTATGTATTTGATATATTGTGCAATAATCTAAAAATCATAAATGTAAAAAAGCTAATAAATAGATTCTTTGAATTGATATATAATTGACACAAACATACACAAATATATAAATTTCATCTCTCTTTTAAATAATAGAACTACTTTTTACAAAATTAATTTACACTGCAAGAGGTATATATGTTAACTTTTCATTGATCCAAAAAAAAGAAATTAGTTTGAAAGATTAAAAGATTTAGTTCGAAATTACTTTTTAATAATATTTCATTGATGTTCAAACATCTGGAGTCTAACAATATAATTGTTTCCATAATCTATATTATCTGCTAAAGAAAAACATCACTTTGTAGATGTAGAATTTATGTATCAAGTAGTTATTATCTTTAATGCATAGATGGCGAGAGCAGTTCTATCTCTCAGCTGATATTCTGTTAAATGTACTATATAATTCAGTACAGCGTTTCAAGTCCCAGAACTCAGAGTAGCCTAAAGACAGCTCAAATAATTAATCGCAGAGTGTAATCTGAAATACTTTTGTTTCTTGCATATTTATAAATAAATGCATATTTAAATTTTAAAACAAAAGAGATAGGTGTGAAAAGATTTATTCTATTGAAAAATGTTTAATACCAAGTCCTTTGACGTTGTGAGTTTCAATTCGGAATTGTCTACAACGAAGTATGTTATTTTACCATTTGTATTATTTTAAATCATTTTAACACTTTTTTTTGTTTTAATTGATAATTAAACACATTGTATGCATTTATTTTTCCAGATTAGAAACATCCGCAAATGTTCAAACCACAGAAATAGTTTATACTGCTGATGATACACAAACCGCAGATACAAGGAGTATTGGGGTATCTCTTGTTATAAAAAATGCTATATTTTATTAAATTTCAGAGTTTGATCCAATTTATATATATTTAATAAATAAGAAGTGCTTTATAAATTATGAATATTGTGAATGGTACAGAGATTGTGAATAAAACATTGTTAAATACTATAAAATAGTGTTTATCTTGTGTACTTAATTTTTACATATCAAAGACTTCTAAATTATTATTGCTTCAATACTTATTTTAAATAACTAATTTTATATCATTTTATTAAATACTATTATTGTTATATGTTGCATTTTGTGATTCTTTATGCAATATTACTTTTTATATTTTTAGATTCAGACAATAAATAAACAGAATACAGACATGCAAGTAGATTATGACAAATTGGCAGAATTTCTAAAAAAAGTTACTCCGGGAATCCTGGAAGTCCTTGACGAAGCTTATGGTAGCAATGCTTTTGATGATTATAATCCTAATGTTACAGAAACTACCTCTGCTAATGTAGAGATATTGAAAAAAATAAGCACATTGAAAGAATCAGACACTCAGGTATGTCTATCTTTAATAAAATTAAATAATCACATCATATACATGAACTGTTTAATATCAAACATTTTATAGATCAAAGTAAGTGACCTATCATGGAGCACAGTTGGTGGTACATTAGCAGTAGGCCTCAGCCATATCTATCATGAAGCATGGTGTGATCATCTTTCTACAATTCAATTATATAATTTAACAATAGAGGATAATCTCACTGATGAACCTACCAAAACTTTAGAGACAAATGGATGTATCACAACATTATGTTATCATCCAACAGAACCCTCTATTCTTGCAGCTGGATTGTCTAATTGTGAGTTTCTTCAATCTGAATTAAAAACGATATTAAGGAAAGTTTAAATTTTATTACATTTAATATATTTTTACACAATTTTTATCTTTTTCTTTAAGGGGACGTGTTGGTCTGGAATCTTAGAAATGATGATTCTATTACACCCACACATGTATGTACACATAGCGATTGTGTATCTCAAGTATGTTGGAGACCGAGATCAGTGAACGACGTGTCCCTATTATTAAGTTCCAGCAGAGATGGATATATACTGATTCACAAATTGACAACCAACTTTACTACCGTCCAATTGCATAAACGGTATTACAAGCTGTATTCTCTCCCTCTTTCTTTTTTCGCGATTTATTTAGAGATACGATGTTTTTTAATAAATTATAAATGTCTATCGTATTTTAGATTCAAGATAGTCAAAGAACGTAATCCAGTGGAAAATGCTAGGCCACGCAGCGCCGGAGGTACTCGCGAGCGCGCTGCGGAAGCAGGATTGTGCATTACGAGTTTTGATTTTTCTCCACGACATCCTAGTATATTTGTCGTTGGAACACTATGTGGTGGAATCTATAAATGTAGTTTAGACAGTGTAACTTCCATCGAAGGTTTGTACCTGTCAAAAACGTAAAATTTTCATTCTAAACAAAATATATTCTTATCAATTTTTCAGGAGATGCCACGCTCATGGATCCCGTAATCGACGAATATGAAAGACACGAAGGTAGCATTACCTGTATCAAATGCTCGCCGTTACATAATTTATTTGTCAGCAGTACTACAGATAAAGAAATCCGTATATATAATCTTGACGAGGTAAATCCTTCTTTTTTTTTTTTATATATATATCACCATAGCTATAATCACGATTTTAGACCTATGGAAATAAGGAGCAATATTTTATGCATGTATTTTTTTAAAAGGAATCTGTACACTTCAAATTTCAATTAATAATTTGTTAATATTTGAAACACACACACATTAAGCTTAAAAAATGAGTCATATACCATGTATTGCATTATATATTTAAAAAATTTTCTGATACACATAATTCTCTGCATAAAAGGTTAAAAAAAAAAAAATGAAAAGCTGAAATCTACAGAATTTTTTACTGTGAAAATATTAATCATTTTCTATAAATATTGCATAAAATTACAAAAGCATTCGAGCGACGCATATGAATGTACTTTTCTTGTGCGTAAGAGCATACCATGACATTAATAGACGCAATATCCGCGTAAGAATGTACAATTGTTTGTAAAACTTGACGTGTTCGATCTTTTACGGATGATTCACTTATCATTCAAGGTCAGAGATGAAAACCTTTAAAGTATTTCGCTAACAAACGCAATAACATAATTAATGTATGATAGATAAATTTTTAAAGACAATTAAAATCTATTATGTATTAATATCAATTTTAATTTTTTATATTTTGTACATTATTGTGCAATTGTTTGTTATATGGGCATACTTTTGTAGCACGTCAGTCAGCAAACCATTTCTGTGGATAATACAGTTGTGGGATTAACATGGATGATTGGCAATCAGGACATATTTGCGGCGTACGGAGCGGATGCGTATATAAAATTCTACAATGTCACGGATGCTAAACCCATGACGTGTGCGAAATTCGAAATTACTAGTAAACAAAGCATCAGCAGCTTACGCGTCAATTCTAAGAGGTACACATAAGATAATTAAATCCGGATGATTCATCGTCCGAAAACTCCTTTCTCTTTCTTACTAATTTTAGATTCAATGGTTACGATGTTTATGCCTTGCTTATATGTTTTCTTGGCATATGTATTTTTCTTTATAAAGAGAAATACTTTTTAATTTTTATTAAAAAATATAGATAACATGACTAGCTGAAATTTATAAAAATTGGCAGTGTACAGTTATACATATAAAATATAAATTAACTAAAAGATCTAGAATAAAATTTGAATATTTTAATTGGTTGCGTTGGAATACGTATATTTAATTTCTGCATTTTAATGCCTAAATAACTATTAATATGAAGATAACAGAACAAGAACTAGTATATACACTGTTCTTTACTTATTTTTTATACATACTTACATATAAAAAATGTCTCCCATTTATCACGTCAAATGCGATTGCACAATAATGTAATGCAAGTATCCATAATTCCAACGCGAGATTAAAAAAAATACAGAGATAAAAAATTATATACTATAGAAATTAATATTTATTTTACTTATTTTAGAGATATTCTGGCTGTTGGAGATGTTCGGGCAAACGTTGAAATATGGAAATTTCCACGTCACTTGTTTTGAATACAACTCTGATCAACGCCGGTTGCTTGCGATATTTGCTGAATGGGCTGACATTACTACATATACTCTGTATTGCATGTGTATATCCACGTTTTTATGCAAATAAACTATTACGAAACATTGATTTTTTCTTTCCTTATACATCATAGCGTGTTTTTTATTCCTCAATAGATAAGGAACAACGACGCACACATAATTCTTGGCAACACGTTTTTTAGATTAGGAGCATCGTTATTTTAAGATTGAAAATACCCATCAAATTCAAGGATCGTCCCTGAAACAAAGATGATGATTCAGAAACATTATATATATATTATACACACATTTGTTTCATGCAAAATAAATTATTAAAACAATTTAATAACGAATATACTTTGCAATCTTACTGAGGAATGGGTATAGATTATTCTAATAACAAATCTATGTTCACATTTGGGTTATTTGGCTATTAAAAAAGAATCGGAATATTGATAGAGAAAAATCTAATATTATACACTCTATAAACTATGCAATATTATATAACTAAATTTATTACCTCTATTTATACGATTATATAACTGTGCGATCTGAAAAAAGATAATTTAATGGGAAATTATGTATAAGAAAAAAGTACTTTATTATATTTCAGGTACGATGAAGATTTTTGTCCCAAAAAGGACAGTTTTATATATTGCAGATGCTTTGGTGTTCCTTGCCCTTAAAAGGACAGTTTTATGAAGTTTGTCCTGATAAGGACAGTTTGGATGCTTGATCGCACATTCGTGCATATGTTTATTGCTCTGACCGAGAATGCAGCACCGTTTGTGATGCATTTGCGGGTCCCCGGAAGGGACCCTAAAAAAATAAAAGGATTATGCGGGAGAATCTGGATTAAAATGGAATGTAACAAGGTAGGGAAATGGTAGGCAAACAAAAATAAAGGTGATTCTCTCGTGAAATATCTTGCGAATCTTAAAGACGTTCAAAAGTTGCATGCTAAGATTTTTTTCTTCAATATTTTGTTGATGTAAAATAATTCTCTTTTTTTAAGGAAAGGAAAAATAAGGAAAGGGAGAACGAATGGGGGATAATTGAAAATTTCTTCTACTCCATCTTAATGATTTTCTTCTTCGCTTCTCACGGAAAGATGTTGGTTCCATTCTCTTCGACACGTATAAACTTCAAAGATTCTTTTATCATGTCTTCAAAAAATGATAGCACCTTTTTACGCGAAACTCGTCAGACTAGTCCGCAACTCATCTCCTCTTCTTCTGTTCCTTCTATCTTCATCATTCGATATCTTCCTGACGCGCTTGCTCCCTCTCTCTCTCTCTCTCCCTCTCTCTCTCCTCTTTCTTTCTCTTTTTGTTTAACAATAATATGAATATGTGTGTCACACATGATTCACATAAACATTTCGAAATATATGAACTCCGTCCCCTATAAGTAGATGTATAATCATGTTGTGCTGAAATATACTTGGAAGTCATCATATATTCTCGGGAACGGAAAGTTCTAGTAAAACTCACTACGATTTACTCCGCCTACTCGACTGTTGCATAAAGATTCCTTGGATTTCTTCGCGTGATTGAGGAATCGAAACTCCACGTTTATTTCTCTGGTTATCATCAACCGGAATCAATTTATCGGATATTATTGCACGCCAATTTCTCGACTGTTCTTTGGCTCTCAATTTTTTCCGCTTCTTTTCATCGTTCAGCTCTTTCATATCTTTTCCTTTGACTCTTTCTTTCTCCGCATCTCTCATACATTCATACGCGCAATCTCTCCCTCTCTCTCTCTCTCTCTGATTTTACCTTCACATTTATAATTTTTTTGGTGCCTTTTGTATTCAAAAAGACATTTTTTGGTCCGTTTTTTTTCTTGGAGATCTTGACATTCGCTTCAACCATTCATTCAGACTCAAGATATCGTTCTGCTAACGAACGGAGAGCTTTTTTCATATATACTTGCTGCCCCGTTCTTTGCTCCATGTCTTGATAATCATTCACACCCGAAAAACTTGCATTTTCTTACTCTTCTTCCTACTTCTTTCACTTTCTTCTCCATTTCATTGCGTCACTCTTCTATGTCGAATCTCTGCTTATATACTTCTCGTTTTATTTCTTTCTCGAGAAACGCACCGGCATTATAAACGTGCAAAGCAAAGTATGGTATAAACAGTTACGTTCATAAGCAAGACCCTTCCACTTTCTTGCTGAGCGTATTAAGCGAATAACTTCCGGAAAGCCTCCAACTTTATTATGTCTATACGTTGTTCTTTTCAAAACGCCATGGTTTTCGTCTTTCGATCTCGGTCTTCGATTTCTTTAATCATTTCCATCTTCTAATTCTTTTAATCTCCATCGATCTTCACATATTTTTTTTATACATGTCGAGAATAAAGACAAAGAAAGTTATGATGATTCCTGGCGCACAGCTTCTCAAACGCAACAGCGAAATTAGCATCCGTCAACTTTCCATTCCACTTTTCTTTCTCTCTCTTTCTTGCCAATTCTTTATTCTCCTCGTCGGACACGCAAGCACGAGACGATTGTTTCGCGGCGAAAACAATGAGATGCGCGTCGAAAGGTGGCGATCAGCTGATTATCCACATGACCTTCCTCGCCTCTCGCGCAATCACGATGATGCCATCGCCACGATTTCAGTACAACATCCTTTCTTCTCCTTTGAATCACCTGCTTCAAGAGCAGGTAAAAGTTTTGTTTCTTGGCTGTAAATTATTCGTTTTAGATCATTGGTTGGAATACTTCTGAATCGAAGATAATTTTTTTCCTTCTCTGTCGAAATCCATGATTTCCTCCATGATTCTTGCAGCTCTCGGTATTGTCCTCGCGAATGCGTATCGCAGAAGTGACTCTTTTGCAAAAGTTGTCCGGTACGGATTATCGGGAATGCAAACATCTGATACGAATCGTTATTGGATGGACAGACGATCGATAGATCTCGTTTTTGCGCGAACGACGAGTCTTCTTTCCTTCCTTCGCCACTTTGTTTTTCTCCGTCGTCTTTCTTTTTCGCCCTATTCTGTCTTGCCGCATTTGCAGATATTGCCCAAAGTTAAGAGCGATCTCTGCAATCGGTCGCAGTGGTATTTGGATCTTGAACCGCTTGAACCGAGTTGCCAATGGGAATCACACTTTGCACAGCTTCCGGAAGTCTTCCTTTCTTCTCGCGTAGCAAAATAATTATCTCCCTCTCTGTCTGTTTTCGAGAGTATCCACCCTCTTCATACGCGTTTTCATTTCGCTTATTTACATCTATTTAAATGTGTATCATCGTCTATATTACTATTCTTTCACAATCATCGTCGATCGATGATCCTTCCTCGTGTGTAAACAGCTTAATCTTTAATCGCGATATAATACACGATGTCTATTACGCTCCAATCAGACCTTAAAAGTATTAACTTTTTGTTTTTTCTTTTACATTGCTACATAGTAGATTACGACTCTATATCTTATGTACTCTAGAAACCTCGAAGATTAATTGCATCTCATCACATGTTCACGACAGAAATTGTCAGAGAAACACGGAGCAGGGAAAATCTTCATCATTGTTATCGTCAACGTTGTTATCATCATCACAGAGATCGCGACTCAATATTCTTACTAACTATTATTAACTTCCTCTAATAGATTCGCAGTTCTTTATCTCTTCCTCTCTCTCTCTCTCTTTCTCTCTCTCTCTCACACTCTTTCTTTCTTGAGACAACGGAACGATACCGTTATCTTTTCGCAATCTTATATAGGCATACATCTTGTATCGACAAAAAGAAAATCATTATTCATGCAAGTTTTTCTTATAACAATTTCGCGTTAACCTGCGCGATCGTATTATGTGATAATCATAACATCATTCGTACATTATTATTCTCCAAAATTGTACACGCTTGCATTGTTGGATTACCATCGCCTTTAAAATTTTTGCAAATACAAAATGTATGCACTACATATACGCGAGGAATTTCTTTAAAAAGCGTTTAGTTCTCTTAAAAATACACGTGCCATGCCAAATCAATTGGTTCCCGCGTCTCATTTATATTCAGAGTTTTTCGAGATTGCGCTCTCACATACCCACTTTTAAGAGAAACAACTCGCGTAATATCGAAGCACACATTCTCTTTCTCTATCTCTCGCGATAATATGTATTTCTATCATTGTTCCATTAAAGCAGACCAGAGTTTCGGGAAATAATTCAGCGATGCTCAAGTATAAAGTGTAAACTTACGAACAAATGTAGAAGAAAAAATAGACGCAAAGAAACAAGGTTGTGTGCTAGAACGAGGGAGGAATATGCATGTGTGCAGATAATGATCTCTGTCTCGCAAAATTCCACAAAATTTTCGATATGACGTCATCAATTTAACTTTGAAAATACATATTCATTTAGCGCTAAATCGTGTATCAAATTTTCTCGTCTTTGTAAGATTAGTACGGAAAATGTATGCGAATCCAGCGCTAACATTTAAATATAAAAATATAAATATTATATATAAATTTTTAAAATAAATATAAATTCAAGTAATTCAAATAAAAATATATACATTTTAAAAATGTTTATATTACATATAATATTCGTTTTATTCTTGCGTATTCGATAAAATAAATCGACGATAGCTTTTAAAAAAAATTTATGCCAACATATCTAAAGAGAATTGTTCGGCAGATAAAGAAAATAATGAGGACCAAAAAAAGGACGAAGAACATAATCTCTTGTCCATATGTTTCAAACATATGATGGTATATCTTCTTAAAAATAAGACGCGATAGATTAATCATCAGTTCAAATCATTATCAGACAATATCGAAATTTTAAGAATTCAAGATAATTCTTATCTTAATGATCGCGTGGCGAGATCTCTTTATCAATAGTCAGATTGTGCGCACAGATATATTCCCCCTTCCTCCATGCATCGAGAAATTAAGAGGAAAAATAGAACCTTATACACATGCTTATTTATCGAATGAGAAAGTTGCTTTCACACGCGCGCTGAAGAAAATACGTGTTTCGTATGCCGTTTGTAACGACGACCAAACATCTTACAATATAAATTTGTGCCATGCGCGCGCGAAAACAATTTTAATCTAAAATGACACATTTTTTCTAGTGATCCTTCTCCGAATAATTTTTCCAATTACTGCGCCATGTATTTATATATTTATCATTGCGTTACCAGCTTCTATAAAGCCAAATATTTATTAAGAGATAAATAAAGGTTAATATGGATCAAGCGTAGATGTGATGGCATGGAAAAGTACATTTTACGCTTACTTGATGATATACTTTTAATAGTATACGTCCGCGCATTATCCTTTATTTCTCTCTCTTTTACTAAACCATTGGTATCAATATCTTATTAAAAAATTCGATAATGGGTCAAAAGAATAAATGTGTCCTTCTTGGAGAAGGAAGCTCTCTTTTGCTCATACACACATATATATTCTCTCTTTCTCTCTCTCTGTAGATATATATATTTCTATATATATTTTGTATTCTTTTTACTCTCAACCCTCTTTTTCATTCTTTCTCTCCCCGATTTTGGCACACACTCATTCTATCATATTCATTCGCATATACTCACACATACACATTCATCGTCTCTCTCTGGAAATACGCTAAACTATATTTATATATATTGTATATATATCAAGGTACATGGTCTCTCGATTCGCTCAAATAGTCAATGCATTTTCTCGCCGTACTGGCGAACAATCTTTTTTTCGTTGTCGGCAATACGATCGCCACGATACGAGAAACGGGACATTTCATGTATTTTCCGTATTTTGAGAAATACGATCCTATCTCTTGCGAGACGCGTCACCCCGAAGTATCGCATCCTCTCGTGTACGTATAAATTATCCGACGTATCTCTTTCTCTCTCTCGCATCGTCGCGTCACGCAGCCGTGTAAACGGCGGCAGAAGGAAGGATAAAAAATATTGTCGTCGACGGGTCGATCCTCCATCGAGGAGGATGTGCGCGAAACGCTTTATAAAGCAGCGAAGAAACTTCTCCCTTCCGCCGTCGTCAACAAACGTTATATCCGACCACACACTTGTAAACGAACTACCTAGCGCCTCGAAATGTCTTTTAAATCAAATGTTCACCGGGTTATACGTATAGGCGCGTGTACGCATTCAATGCGGCTCCGTACCAGAAACGCATCGCACGTTTACGAAGGTGTGCAGAAGACAATGAACAATTTCTAATGCATGATCTATTTGTCTTCCTGATGCAGCCTGCAGCTTTACCTGAATTAAAAGAATCAAGTATTATACATTAGAAATGTTGATCGATAATCAATGATCTATAATGGCTACATACACCCAATTTTATCCATTCTCTTCCGCATATATATGCGATGCTTTTCCAGAGTGTAAATATGCAGATGCGCTGTCACACGCGCTTATACGATTCTAAATTATATTTGGCGAGATGAAACGATTGAGATCGAAATTCGTGCCTCGACAATTTTTAATAATAAAGCTTAAAATTTAATTTAAAAAAAAAAAGGAGGAATTAATAACGAATAAGACGGTGAGCGATACGAAAAGAGGCACGCGACAAAATTTAGTGTCAAACACAAATGATATAAATTCGCGGAGAGAAGAAAAAAGTCGAAGGAATGTATTATATCTCTCGTCAAAGAGTATATTAAAAATTAAATGATATCGCGGAGGAAAGAAGTTATGCGTCGCTTGTCGCGGTTCTAAAACTGATTCCGAACAATTTATAACATTAAATCATAAAAAAAGTGCTTCGGTACAACAATTATACTCTCTCGCTCTCTTTCTTTTCCTCTCTCCTTTTCTCCTTCGTTTCGCTCTGTAAACTTAATCCTAAATTTAAGGCTTATGTAATTAATCGACATAGTGTTTCGTGTGACTGTGTGTTTGTGTCCCTGTTATGATCAGTGCTCGGTATGATAAGACGCGAGCGTATGCGAGTTTGGACACTAAAAAGTTTCAAATTTTTCTCGCAGAACGCTTCTCCCAGAATTTCCCTCTTCGTCGATCGAACGAAAAGCGGAAAATTCGAGGCGCAATCGTGAGAAAGCTCGGCAATCTGTTCGAACACGTTGGTTTTTTTCTCGATGAGCTTCAATATCTTCGCTTACGTATTCAAGTAGTTCGCGTTGCTCTCTACGACGATGGATATTCGTAAAGTTTGAAAATGTGCATGCATGCTTCAAATAATCCATTTATTTCATCTTTCATAAAAACATTTTTAAATTTTTGTCAATAATGCGAAATGAATAAAAAAAAGGACCGCCTAACTATTGCGTTACACAAAAAAATGAAAAATTATATCAATTGCTCATCCTCGTGTCTACAAAGATTTTTCTTAAAAAGCGTACTGTATACTCCACTACAGATAAAAGAGGCATTAAAAAAACTAATACTCTTTCTTATGCAAAAACTTATTATTTGTTAAAAAACTATATGCGAATTTAACATTCTATTCCATTCACGAATGTTCATCAGGAACCACTCCATTCCATGTCATACTTTATATTTGTTCAAGAAAGAAACAAGTCCCCCTCACAGAGAAAGATTACGAAGGAACCTAATCTAAAATTAAAAAAACAATCAACTTCATATCAAAGAATTCTTCGTGAAAGTTCCAAAACGATTTTCTTTATCTTTATATTGCATACTTTTTTAAAAAGTATTTGTAAGAAAGTTTAGGAAAAATCTGTAAAAAGCATCGTAAAATTTTAACAGCATTTCTTCCTTCTCTCTTTCTTTTCCTGTTACTCTATTACTACTATATACTACTACTATTACTACTACTACTACTACTACTATTATTACCATGAGAGAAAGCACGAACAAAACGTTTCTTTGAAATATCATCTATTTTTTTTTAATTATATGCCAATAGAATACGAGCGAAAAGCAAAATGTAACTAACGAAACGAGACACATTAATAATTTGGACAAAAACAGCGAAGGCAGGATATATATACGCAATCAAAATTTTCTATTTTCAGAAAAAATAAAATTCTTAAGTTACTAATTGAGATTAATTATGTATTCACTGAAAAATATGGCTACTGAAAATCTAGAAAGTGAAACGCTTAAATGCACCTGGAGTCTAAATTATTTGCGACGGAATCTGATTTGACTTTGTAAATAAAACGATGCTTATTTTATCATTGTACATTTCTTTGCCATGGAAAAATTGCATATTTGTCGAGTATAATTTATACCGCTTCAGCGAAACAACTTATTGTTAGTATAGTTTTTTCGCTCAAAAATCCGTTTTGTAAAAGCAAGTAGTCAAGTATCAATCACTAGAGAAATCTTGAGGATTTATCGAAAGCATTAATAGATCCCAATATACGATCAGCCTTATCGATTACCATGTTTCGATAAGTGCAACGCAAAACGTTCCTAAACTTATCGCGATCCCTTTGAAAACGGTCCTCCTATCCTTTTTCGCGCTCACCGACCCTCGAAATCTCGCGCACTTAAGCCCAAGCTTATATTGCGATTTTGTACATTACAATATCACAATTGTATGTTGACCGATAAATGGGTCGTCCCCCGTCTGCACATTTTCCCTTGAATGAAAAAAGAAGATCATGATTTTGCTCGGACTTTTGGCATTTTTCTGCCGAGTTCTCTTTAAAGAGAGATCGTACATGATTACACTCGATGTTATTTTCTTTTCCCAGAAACGAAGCAAATCTAATCAAGTGTTATACACGTCAAAACGCTTGAAGTATCTTCTAAAATGCATGCCTTCTTAATCAAGGATCGCCGTAGCAGTGACGATCGCTCATTTGAAAATCGCTTTTCGTCGATCCACGTTTTTCGGGACGACCCAACCGCACGTCGGCACGTTGCAATTATAAACTACATTTATCAGCTATATTTGTGTGTGTGTATGTCTTATAATCACGACAATTGAATTGCGTTTTAAAGCCACGAGCTAGATACGCTCGGATTATTGTGCCCCTCTCTTTCTTTTTTTTTTGTTCTTTTCTCTCGATCGCGCCCAAAGCACTCTCGAGCTTCCGAGCGCGTCCGTATTGATAGTACTATCGAACTGTCAAAAATTTACGTTTAATTAATATTAAAGCGTGAAGAATACGGAGATGTTATGCCCTCTCTTATAAGAAAGAGCGAGAGAAAGAGACAGAGGGAAAGAAGGTGCTTCTCCTCTCTCTCTCTCTCTCTCTCCTTCTCTCTTATTCACTCGTTTATTTATCATAATATTTTTATCCAACTATTAACATCATTATTCTCATAATTATCGTACTTAAAAGTTACTTCTGTTTTCTCTCTCTAAATTGGTTTATCATATATAATATACATATACATATGTGTACATACATACACAGACATGCGCGCGCACATACATACACACACACATACACACATATGTATTGTATTGATTAGTGTTTTAAAATTAATAGTATCTATTGAATCATCATCACAGCTAATTTCTCATCGACTCTTCTCGTTAAACGATTGATTTTTTTTACTGTTCTGCTTCTTTCTCTTTCCAACCCCATCCGTCTCGTTCGTTATCCGCGTATTTTTTTTCGGTTGTACGTTTGCGCCGTAAAATCGATAAGAAAAAATCGAGCCTGGCGCCAACCATACAGACCTCTGGAAATGCCAATTACATGTGCGCGTGCTTTTCACAAGAATGTTCAATTCGTAATTCTCGCGTTCTCGACAAGAAATAAAACAAAAATTGTTACTACTATCGACCGCGATCGGACGATTCGCGCGTGCATATGTACATTAATTTTACAGAGGAAAATTTATACAATCGAAATTATACAATTTCTGTTTATACAGCTGATATTTACACATTATTATTCCGGGATCGTGAGACTGATTGGCATGCGCGTCTTTATAATAATAAATACGTATGTTTCCGCTTAATTTATCCTCTTTTTCTCTCTTTCACCGGACGGCAGTGTTTAATTCGTTTCTCTCTCGCGCAATGAATCTACCGCGAATTCTGAGATCTTGACAACCTTGAAGCATACTGGTTCGAAGACTCTTATGGGCCATTGAATATCACAATGTGTTTCGAGACGCAGTTTCGCTTTTTTTACATCTAACGATCGGACTAAATGGCTAAATTGATTCGCCGGCTTTTGTAAGAGGTATGATCAGTATTCGCGAAAAATGTATAGATTCACGAAAAACAATAATCAGTATAAAAAAAAGAATAAATTAAATGTCTTCAAAAAACGGCACGAATTTATAGATATTAGACGTTTAATATAATCGAGTTATGTATTAATATGTACAGTAACCGGATGTGCAATTTGTTTCGTTGAAAAACAAAGCATAAATTTAAGAGGGGCCCCGAGATGTTAACCAGTATTATTCCGTATGTCGTTGTAAAACTCGCGGAAGAATAAGACGAGAAACGAAAAAAAAAAAGAATACATATAATGCAAAATGATTGCATTTTTATTACTATTATTTCTTTTAGTTCCTCGTAATCTACCACGTAATTAAATTTCGACGTGGTAATTTTATTTTCTTCGACTGATTCTCATGTAAAGACATGTATTTAGATTCATTATCGTCGTTTTGACGATAAACAAAATAAATTCCAAACGTGAAAGTGCGTCCCAATCATATAAAAATAATCTCTGGACTGGCAATTCTTCGCGCATATAAATCGAAGTCCGAAGGCAAAAGGAAACAAGTTCTAAACTTTCTCCTCGCGCGTATCCCGGGATATCGATTTTCTCTCTCGAGTCATTGAGCACGGCGCTTAACACCGAAAAAAAAAGATCTCACGTACAATCAAGTTTACAATCGACAAGTATCCGTTGTCTATCTGTATATAGAAATATATACTTCCTTTCAATAATCTCCGACATCATAAATCAAATCGATCGATTGTTAGCTCAACGCACGATTATGTGTCAACTGCTATAGATATCGCGCGCGCGCGTCATATTTTGCAGATTTTGTCTTACAAAACTATAAATATACGGAGCGAGCAATCGAAAAATCGAAATTGCATATTTTGATATCATTTCTTTATCTTTCTATTAATCTTGCATCCTCATTTATGTGAGTCTATTTTTTCATATCTCACATTCACAACCGTTCCATAAACTCATCTTATGTAAGATTAATCGCTTATCGAAGAAAGAATTAACGTAAGAAGAAAAATAAATGTATATAAATAAATGTTGCAAGAAAATTATTGCAAGTTATCAGAAACTTAAAAAAAAAAAGAAAAAAGAATAACATTAATTAAAATACTACGTTAAATAATGTTGTTCAGTCTGTGGCTAGAAATAATTTTGCTTATTATGAAGAAAAAAAAAAAAAAAAAAAAGAAAAAAAATAGATAACACAAATTTTTTAAAAACTTAAATCACGATCGTATTCTCCACGCTGTTGTATCGTTAAGGCCTTATCTTACTACTATCATTGTTATTATTTACCCTTAATATTATTGTTATCGTTATTGTGTATTATAATAGATTAAGTCCATTTACTTGTCCAATATAGATAGAAGTGATGCGAGTTTGATATGACAATTGCGCCCGTAAAGTATTATAAACAACGAAAAACTTTAGTGCATCGTCCTATTTCCTAAACCTGTTAGCATAACAGAACTTTTCGTAAACTCGCACAAAGAACGCTTTAAGGACGGTTGAGTCAACGTCGGTTATTATTAAACCTTGTTCCGGCTTTTATCTATTTATGAATTTCCATCCGTTAATTGGGACGCAGTATTACTCTTTAACCGTTGTTATCAAGTCCTATTTCTCTGTTACAGCTATGATTACGATCTAAGAAAAGATAGACAATCACCTAATGAAACGTTAGTTAACCAAGGCTATTAGGTAACGGCGACGCTAATGTGTTCTCTTTCCCCTTAAAAAACTCTCGTCCTTCATGTCTAAAGTATCATAATAATATGTTAGTACTTGAATTTTACAAAAACAACAGAACGATCATCACGACAATAACATTAAATTGAATCTATTATAAATCGATTATGATGAATAAGAAAAATATTTCGTCTTTGTAACGGTCGAATCTGACAATATTCCTTATCTTATTTTTTAATAAGATTTGTCTGTCCATCTCTACTATCACTCTCCCTTGTTATAATAAAAATAAAATTTAAATTTATTTTACTTTAAATTTATGTGCAATTATATTAGTGATTTTATTGAAACATGCCGAGAAACGAGCACGAAAAATTTGATCAAAATTTGGATTTGATGCAATGTCGTAATGATTATTATAATATATCCGAAACGTTCATACAATCGAAGCATTCATTCGTAATCATTCGTGAATCTTCGTCTATCATTCAGATTTTCTCTGTTGTATTGATCCTTTCTGTCTACTATGTCATTCACACATTTAACTACCACTCTCCTAATGTGCACTATGAAACTCAAAACTTACATCTTATATACTTATTTCACGTTTAACAGTGTAGCAGAATAGCAAAAAAATAAAAATATACCCAACAAAAAAAAAACAAAAAGGAAAAATAAACTGAAACTAAAAAGGGCTACTCGAAATTAATCTGTACCAAAATGATAAAGAAACTGTTAATAAAGAAATATACTGATAACTATCATTAGTCGGGCGGCTATTAAACGAATAGTCATTTGTCCAGCATCTCCGTGCTATGAAACAGCAAATTGTACGCGCCGCGACGTTTCCAATGTTGTTGCTAGAATGATTAGAGTTTGACGAGATAAAAACACGCGCGGAAACACTGGGTGTCTTGAGAGCAATGCGAAACGCGAGCTTTCAAAGTTGCTTTGAAAAGAGTTCTCGCAAAGAGTTATCAGACACCTTTTCTTGTTTCTTTTCAACGCGACGATATTGAAGCACATCTCGTATGACAAAATCGCGAAGCGCAACTTCGCTCGTCCGCTTGTCGTATCGTCAGACTGAGAATGTACTTTCTCTTTCTGTGTGTTCCGATGTTGTATAGATAATATATGTATGTACGTACGTAGGGCTCTCCTTGTGTTGAAAGTTTAGCGGTATACGATAATCTAAAATACAGTATTACTTACATTTTGTCACAGCGTATGATGGCGCGTGATGAGAGTTCCAGAGAACGCAATATACATATATAATGCATGTATCTCTATAGCGCGCGCGCACGCGCGCGCATACACACACCACATCGATCGCGACATCGCACCGATGCATCGCGTCGTAATCCCGCCGTGTGTATAGTCTACGGTTAAAGTCTGTATGCTGGATGTGTATCTTAGCGTAAAGAACGGATTACGGTATCCACTCGCGGGATAAAATCGAAAAAACCGTGTGTACGACCTGCACACGGTGTCACCATCATCATCTGTCGTTATCATCGTTATTATTTTTATTATTCCCGTTATCCTCTTGGCCGATGACTTATCGACGATGATTTCCTACCGTACCTGATTCTCTAGAAGCTGACGGCCGCTTCTCTTCTTGAACGATGGTGGTGGACGCGTTGTTAGTTTTTGGATATCAAGCCTGAACTTTCAGCATTATACGTAGTTGCCTCGAATAGTCGCTCGCGTTGTTCGATTGATGACAGCCATCCATCAGTCCAGTCACCGTGCTCATCCAATGGCTTGGCGGTTTGGGCACGCTCGCGGGCGATGGTGTTTCGGAGAACTTAGCGCCCGCGTAGAAGCTGTTGTTGGTCGGGCTGCTGCTTGGACTGCGCTGCTCACAGCGTTGCTGCTGTTGTTGCGGCGAGTTCCTCGGACTTTTGGATGACGAGCTATACGGGCTGCAGCTCTGCCGGCCGTCTTTGGTGTTTTTGGCGGCGTGGCGACTGTTCTTGTAGAGGAATGGCGATGATTTACTGTTGGAACGATGATGCTGATGGTGATGATTGTACTGGTATTGATACCCGACCTTTGGCGAGGCCTGTCGGTCCACCTTGGCATTGTCTAACTTGGGCGCGGAATTCGTCATGGCTCGGATGTTTGTCTTTTTTCCTCGTCTTCGTATCCTCGTCACTCACCCTCCTCACGAGACCGACCAATCCGTCGGCCTACAACAGGAAAAAAGTTTTATCGAAACATACGACTTGCATTTTTTATATCCTCTGATTTTTTTTATTTATAACAGGGTGTCTACTCAAATCTTGTAAAAAAATTCCCTGAAAATTTTCTTATCTTCCAGGTATTTTTAATTAAAAATTCCAGGTAAAGAAAATATTTCAAAGAGCTCTTTTAATACAACTTTCCAAAATAAAATTTTTTATTGTATGCGTTTTCTATTGCATTTCCTTTTTTACTTATACGAAGAAAAAACACAAAGCTTCTCAAGTTTCAAATGCTACATTTGCAAATGTACCGAAAACCGAAACTGGATAGCTTTTGTAAGATGAATATTTTTCATTTGCATAACATTTTCATTTTTATCACTAAAAATTATAATAAAGGTGTATACAGCATATATTCAATATTTTGTTAAGATATTAAATATATAAACAGAGACAGAAATTATACCTGATTGCATTATTGCCCGATTTTATTACCCGATTATTAAGAGACATTGAAACAGAGACACAGATATACATGTATATTTATAATGCGATATGAAACGAAATAATCCATCATATTGTAAACTTCATTCATTTCGACATTGCAACGAGTTCTTCTATAAGACATAATTTCAGCGTAAAAATATTTGTACGCTGACGATTTGCGTGTTTACATAACAATGAAAAGCGTTGTAACGATCCTCGATAAGACGTGCATTTATCTCTACGTAAACATTATAGACTGCAGCGTTTTATCGCAACGAAAAATGTGTACTTACGCTTATTAATGTGTTTAGGTAAGGTGCAAAGATAAAAATGTAAAATTTATATTACAACTCTATTATTATATATCGTAATAAGATATTATTTGAAGTTGCTATCTAACAATTTGCGATATGCGCAATAATTATTATTTCGTATTTCGAATACTTATATATTTATGTCTTTAAAAAAAGAACATTTTTCTCAAAGCATTGTGATGCGTTTAAGATACTCTTCTCATTTTAAGGATACACATCTGACTGGATACTCTTCATAAGGACGAAATCAATTTCATATTTATTAGTTTCATTGTTAATTATCATCATAAAATAGAATTACAGTAAATACATTTATAGGCAAGCATCCAAGAAACCCAAGGAAGATCCCGAATCATAATAGAACGTAAAAAAGAAAAAAAAAAAAAAAAAAAAGAAGGAAAAAAGGCAAAAGGAATATGAGTACATGCAAAAATTTAAATAAACACTATTTTGTTGCGTTTATAGTTAATATGAAGCTGTTCAAACTTTGTTATTTTTCATAAATCTCAATGTCGTGTGAAAAATTTTGGCATAAATAATTATCATAAAAAATTATTCAATCGTCGATTCGTTAATTCTCTATTTACGCTCATTGAGAATTAAAGAAAGCACTATAAAACAATATTTACAAGAGACATGATGGCTAGAAGTTAAACCAAAACTTTACACCCATTGAGATTTATAGAAAGAATACAAAGATATTCGTATTAATAAAATATTGTTTACGTTGTCAAGACCGAGACCGTGCACACATACACACAGACACAATATTTGTTCTTATCTTATATCTACGCTTTAGAATGACTCGTTCTTTGTTACTTATCTTATTTCTACGTTTTAAAATGAGACGCCCCCCCCCCCCCCCCCCCCCCCCTCTTGAGGCATCGGTTTCCTGGACGCATTTCAAGATTATTCTCCAGCGATATAGTATATATACCATTCGAGAAACTTATTAAAGATATTTTTATAAAATTAATTAAATTTTTATTCATAATAATAATAAGCTAGTATAGGAGTTAGTTAATTAATTTTACGTATAGAGATAGATTTTATAGAACAGATTTTAATAATGGAAAATATAGAAATTAATAAGTAAAATATTGATCTAATGGTGATATTATTCAATGGATATATTCGTATAAATATAAAATATTTTGAAAATTTATTTCATTAAGTTTTATTAAATAATTAGATTCAGAAAAATTATATTTTTTTATTAATGAATAAAATAAATTTAATTTAAAATTTAAGTATAAAAAAATTATAAAATTAAGAATAAAAGATAAAATTATAAATTTATTAAGTTTAAAATTAGTTTGTTCATTAGAAATTAAACTTGAAAAGTAAAGAAAAATAATTATAAACGAGAGTATAGTAGAAAGTAGACGCAGTGCGTTTCTCTCACCGTTAATTTTCGCGGATTGCCTCTCGGAGGCGATATCCCACGTTCCTCGGCGTCAGTGCTCAGCAAGTTTTCCAACTGCGCAATAATCACAGTAGTCAGGGTAAAGCAATGGTGGGGACGACGATGACGACGACGACGATGATGACGATGCGAAGGAATAATATGCGGCGGGGCACTCCGAAAACCTGTTAGCGCAATGCTACCTCGCTTCGTGTTCCTCTTCTCTCGCGGTCCTCCCAGTGCGCGTTCCTCGCAAATTCGACCACATCCGGTGACCGTTCGCCACCTTAGCGTCTCGTTCCTCCTGCCTCTTTCCCGTCGCTTTCGCGCGGCCTATTCTCTGACACAGAGAACGCGCGTTCCCCTCGCTCGCCGAGCACAACAACGGCTTCTCTCTATCGCAAAATGGCGGACGCGAGTTGTTTGGCTTCGCGGTGGGCAAGAATCCCTGGCGCTGCCAGATCCCAGTTGCAAATATGCCGAGCGCGTAGCACCCGTCCTACCGAATTCCACCTCGCTAAGCGAAGTCCCGTTTCTCGTTACAGACGTATGTTACACACGCCCTGTTACGTCTCGGGCTCTCTCCGTATGCTCGCCCTGTTTTTTTTTCTTCGCTCCGTCTCTTTCTTCGTCCTCTCATGCGCCGTGTCGATCTCGTTTTACCCGCTGATTCTCTCTTCTCTCCGAAATCGCACACACAAATAACAGTCACTGCAACCGAGGAAAAACCAAACTCGTGCTCTCGTATATATCTACAACTCCCTACGACGATCCTCTAACACTACCTCTCGCCTTCCGCTGCCTGCAGTTTTATAGATCTCCTACTCTTTTGCTCGCAACGGAAAGATGGGAGTCCCCACTACCGTCCAGCCAATCTGCGCATGTCATTCCCCACCGATGAACTTCCGTACAATTCCGTGTTTACTGACGATAGAAAGTGTGTGTGCGTCGTGTTTTTAAGCGAATTTAATATCGAAGAGCAAGCACATATATACGCAGCGCGAACAATATCTCATGTTGATCGATGATTTTCTTTTTTACGATTTCGAACCCAGCGGGGCAAAATGACACAGACGTTTTTTTCTTTTTTTTCCATTGACATTACGACGTTCGTATACTATGAAACTCCTAAGTATCGCTAAATAATCGATATTGTTCATAATGATCGGTGGGAGACGCGTACAGATAGATTGACACCGGCATAGTATATGCAATAATTAGAGATTTTCTTTACATTATATTTATTTATAAAGTGAAGATAGGTGCATAAATATGTTACTACGAATGAAAATATTGTTGTGCGCATGATCAGGTTAGAACAGGCTCGTAGTTTCCTACGATAGGGTTCGTCCGTCCGTCCAGCCGTCCATCCGTCGTACGTGAAATGTCAAAATGGCGTCTTCTCAGGACGCTTGGTATCTCTCGTTGCTGGGTTTGGCCGAGAACTTTCGCACGTCAAATCCACCAAATGTCAAATCGTGCATTCAGTGTCTACAGGCAGTTTTCCACTTCAAGCCACCGCCGCGCGTCGAGGCGCGCACTCATCTTCAGCTTGGCAACATCCTGCTCACGCACACGAAAAACATCGATTTGGCGCGATCTCACTTAGATCAAGCGGTTAGTCGTTATTTCGTTCGCACGATTGTGCGTCGAGATCGATGTGTTAATTTCTGTCCTTTTCCTGTTTCATTCCTCTCTCCTAATTCAAACGACTCCTCGACTCCCAGACATTGTTTCTCTTTCGTTCTAACCTCTCCTTTCACTGTCGATAACATAACAAATATATATGTATAAGTGACTTGGAACCAGATCGATTATACATTAATCAGCTTTAATTAGAACTGTCATCTCGAATTTACTAATGATTCTCGTTTATTCTCATTAGTGGCGACTGAGTCAGAACATAAATACGTTCGACGATGTGAAGTTTGAGGCAGCCAGTGTGGTTGCGGAACTGTACGAACAACAACAACAGCCAAATCTAAGTAAACCGATATTAAGGAAGGCGATAGAATTATCTCAGCACAATGTTTACTGGCATTGCAGGCTTATCTTTCAACTCGCAGTAAATTCAACAAAGATTATTTTGCATTTCTGGAAATAGTGTCTAGAAGTAGTGTTTCTAGAAAATGGTAATTTATGATTTATAGCAAATTCATGCCTCGGAGAAGGACTTTGTCGCAGCGAGCAGTCTACTTGCAGTGGGCGTGGATTATTCTCACATAAGCAACGCCAGTTACACCAGAGTACTCTTTCTTCTATCTCGGTGCATGCTCCTTTTAATAGACAAAAAATTCACAGAGGTTCATCCTCTTTTAAATTCAGCGGGACATCATGTAGAAAATTGGCAAGGTAGTCCACATCAAAAGGAATATCTGAAAGTCTACTTTTTAGTTCTCCAAGTATGTCACTACCTCATGGCAGGTCAGGTACGAATATACTTATGAGTATTATAATCTGTATATAGTAAATATAATATGTGACTATTATTTATAATGATATATTTGATTTTCTTATATGTTTTCAAATTAGGTGAAAAGTGTGAAACCTTGTTTAAAACAATTGCAACAAAGTATACAGACTATAATGTCTCCTAGTTGGCCGACTGATGACGTAGTTACAGGTTCCAACATAGGAGATATGTTTATATGGATGCCAAAAGATCATCTATATGTTTTGGTTTATTTAGTAACTGTCATGCATTCTATGCAAGCTGGATATATGGATAAAGCTCAGAAATATACCGATAAAGCCCTTACTCAAATTGAAAAACTGAAAAGTAAATATGCATTATATCTTTTGTTCCCTTGTATCAATTTAATGCTTGGCTTAAAAAAGTAAAAATTTTTATTATCTTACAGTTGTCGATAATAAGCCCATCTTGTCTGTATTTCAATTAATGCTTTTGGAGCATATAGTTATGTGTCGGCTTGTTATGGGAAATAAAAGCGTGGCTCTCGCGGAAATTTCTCAAGCTTGTCAACTTTGCAGGCGACAGCCTAGATTACTTCAAGGCCATAGACCGCAATTACATGCATTACTAGGTTTATATGCAATGTCTATGAATTGTATGGAAGCTGCAGAGGCTCAATTTACTGCTGCACTCAGAGTAAGAAAAAACTATGTGTTATCTATCTTTAATAAATTGTACAAGTTGATTTGTAAGGTCTTATTGTACTTAAAACTAATACTTTTCTTATATTTTTTTATTTTTATTGTTTTGGTTGCTGTGACAGATTGGACAACTTAATTTTAAATTAAGTTGATAAAGTATCTATATCTGTATCAAATGCCACATTGTAAAAGAGATTATTTTACCTTTATTTCAGACATCACAAGAGAGGGAACTTTGGACATTTGCGAATTTGAATTTAGCAATAGTATATCTCAGAACAAAAAGAGACGCCGAACTAGGAGCATTATTAGAAAGGATAAATCCAGAATCTTTACCATCACATTCTCATTCCTTGAGGGCAGCTGCATATTATGTACAAGGACTCCAAGCCTTCTTTGGTGCTAGATACAATGAAGCAAAGTAAAATCTTTTTCTACATTTATTTTCATATCTTATAGATAATATATATAAAAATTTAATTTCTTGAAAAGTAGAGAAATGTAGATAAAACAATCTGGAGCAATATGTAAAACAATTTATGCATTAATATGTAAATATGATTTTTAGACGGTATCTTAGAGAAACATTAAAAATGGCAAATTCGGAAGACTTGAATAGACTCACTTCGTGTAGTCTTGTGCTTTTGGGACACATATTTCTTTCATTGGGAAATAGTAGAGAATCAATGAATATGGTTACACCTGCGATGCAATTAGCTTCTAAAATACCTGATGTACATGTACAATTGTGGGCTACTGCCATTCTTAAAGGTATGTATTTACATGTTTTGTGCATTGAAACAATTCAATCTTCTTCGATTAGTTATATACACATAATTGGTGTTACAGATTTGTATAGAATTTGCGGTGATCCTACTCGTGAAAGCGAAGCGTATCAAATGCATTGTACATTTTCCCAAACTCTTTTGAAGGACCATTTTCAGAGTACTCAAATGAGTGAGCATTCGCTTATTCATTGGACAGACGGTCCGGTGCCTGCGTTACCAACCAATCCACCACCGTCTACATCGCAAGCAATTCTCTAATAACATAAAAAAATATTTAAGTGTGTTTATTTACTTAAACTGTCCAGATTATCTGCTGAAGCCGTATATATTTGTATTACTTATTTATTGGGTTGTAAAGTGTGAAATTTGTTTCAGCATCATTCAATTTCAGATATTAAGATAATTATAATGAGTAATTTCAAAACATCAGATTTAATTGTGAATGATGAAGAAATGAAAGGATTATTGGATATTTGATATAATATCCATTTTTTTAAATACAATCTTTGCAAGAACATGGGGCAACTAGTTATAGCTGCAGAGCTTGTGTGATAGTGTTTATAATAGTATTTCAGTTATCAAAATTATATGGCAGGGACTGATTATTACATTTAGATCATTGATATATTTTGTTTACTTCAAGTTTATATAATTTAATTTTTACATTACATTTTTTTTTATGGATTTATACTCTCTATAAGAGAGGGATACAAGTGATGATTATCAACATACGGATCAGATGCGTTTTTAAAATTATATGACTCGTTCTGCCGCACAATGTGTTTAAATAAGATTTGTACTGCATATATAAAAAGTATAGCTCATACAAAAATATAGAATAAAAACTTTTATTTTTGTTTAAAAGTTTCATCAATTTCAGATTCTAATATGGACTTGCAAAATTTTCTCTGTATACTGTCAATCTACTGTGTTTAGCACGTTAGAATTGTAGCAAATAAAGATTAATATGTTAAGTTTTCAAATTAAGACGGGGAATATATATATATATGTATAAAATTTATTATTCTTTAAATTTATAATTACAATATCATAAAAAAGAAAATCTTGCTGGAAGAAACACAATTAACTTTTAAATTCTTGCGAGTAAAGGAGATGGGGAACAAATATCAAAATTTAGATTAATTTTGTATATATTGAATTATAATTTATAGGTATAAAAGGGAGATGAAACTAAGTTAAACTTTCAGATTTGATAGATTATTTGAATGAATTATTAAAATGATTTTACTCTGGTTCTTTTTACATTTTCTTTTTTTAATGACCAAAGTAAACATTAATATAATTTGGCTGTGGACACAACAGAATAACAGTACGTTTATTAAATGACATAATAGAGAATGATAGGTACAAAAACTTGCAAATTGATGAAGCAATTTTTTTACCTATTATACATCTAAGATGTTTCAGTATATGTATTTTATTAAAATTATATATATAGTACGAATATGTAATAAAAATGTAATTGTTATTAGTATTAGTTACAGTAAATAAAAAAAGGGGCCTTAGAAAAAAATGTAACTTAAACGGCAAAGAATTTTTGCTTAAAATTCTTTGCTTTGTTTAAATTACTCAGAACATATTTTGTACATATTTTTAAAAGTAAAAAAATACATATGCAAATCCAATGGAAAAAAGAATGTAATAAAAATACAACTTTCTTTATTAAATATTTCACTGTTGTCACAACATAAAGACAGTACAAATCTCATGTTTTGTAGTTTGTTTCTTTATATATTAAGATTAAGCACTATAATAATGTATAGGTGGTGCTACTGTTCAGATCATTTACATAATTAGAGTCCCTGAGATGTTATATATTACTTTCTTTTGGACAAAATAAAGGATATAGACATCAGTCTATAATGGGGAGATCTTTTTTGACAAAATAAAGAAATAAAATTTTGCACATTGCATACAAGTTTAATTATATGTACACTTGTCTCTTCTTATTATATAATATTTAAAAAAAACTATCAAAATTGTTTGATTACTCGTTATTTTCTTACACTATTATGTACAATAAACTGAATATTATTCGATTTTATATTACATTATTTACAAGAATATTAGACATTAAAAAAAATTTTATATGATTATAAAATGTTAGATAAAATAGAAAAAAACATTTTTAAAGTATATATCATATTTTCCTCAATTGTATAGTTTCTCTTATATTTAACAAATTGAAACATTTGATTTATTATATTAGAATATTAGATGTATCCCTTTTTTTATTTACATGTCCCCCAAAGTAAGAAGAAGTGGTGTAATAAGAAATATCTTGACTAAAATGTGATTTTATTTTATCAACCACATTTTTGGACATATAATTTTTCTATTACTTAATTATATATATCAATTATCTTATAATTTTTAAATTATTTATACATTTATTATACACGCATAACTATCGACGTCACAGATATTGTATTTTATTTCCTGTACCAAATTTGTGAGGTTTGCATACGCTTTATCTTTTTCTGTAACTGTAGGATACCATATAATAATGCTTCAGCTGTTGGGGGACAACCTGCAATATGAAAGTTTTTAAAATAATAGTAAATAAATAAATAAAATAAATAGGAGTTGTGATCAATACAACTAAGTAAATAGATATAAGTTTACCAGGTACGTAAATGTCCACAGGTATAATTCTATCACAACCTCTGACCACAGAATAACTATAATGATAATATCCGCCTCCATTCGCGCAACTTCCCATCGAAATAACCCATCGTGGTTCAGGCATTTGATCATAGATCTTTCTCAAGGCAGGCGCCATTTTATTCGTCAGAGTACCAGCGACTATAACAACATCTGACTGTCGAGGAGAAGCACGGAATACAACGCCAAACCTATCCATGTCATATCTAGGCGCTGCAATATGCATCATCTCTACAGCACAGCAGGCTAAACCAAAAGTCATTGGCCATATTGATCCCTTGCGACCCCAATTTAACAGATCGTCTACTCTAGCTAAGGCATACTCTGCCATATTATTGGGTCGAAACGGACTATAAGGCTCGACTTTAGATTTCTCTGGCAACGGAGTCTTTGCTTCCTGCACAGATGACTCTGTAGCCATATTTTTAGTCTGAATCTTTGCGGTAGCAGCCACGCATCCTGATGATGCTACATTGTTGCGCACTAGGGACAGTAATCCCTGTGGGACGTTATCTGTAAAAAAGAATCAAAGGAAAATAAAAAAAGATCAGTGTATCACTACATGTTTACATACTAAATTTGAGTTAGCTGCGTTTGTGGAATGTTATAAAAGTATTTTGAGAAAATGAATCATAACTATATAAATAAACAAATACGCAGTAAGTTTTATGACATATGTCAGAATGTAATCTTATGCAATAACACGGTACTAAAAAGAAAAGTGTTTGAAAATTGAAATTTACTCCAAAATTATCAGTCATTCATCATCTAAATCAACGTAGCATTTTGTTCAATATAAGATTAAATACACATTACATATGCTTAATAATGCATGAGAATAGAATGTAAAAATATTTAATTGATAAGTATTTATATAATTTAAAGTAAAAAACTCACGTGTAACAGAACGAAACATTTTCGACTTTCACGTCACGGAGACGTTCACTGTTCGCTACATCGCAATTGACATGCGAGCGCATGCGTTAATTACGATTAATACGTTTGTCATCCCGCCAATCGGAACAAAGAGATCAGTGCATTTCTTCTTTCTGATTGGTCAAGTTCAATGCATTCCCGATGCGATCGTGCGATACAGGCCGGTATTCATAGTCAGTTCTTATATTTAAAGGCCCGTGTACAATGGCAGTAACAAGGCTGTAGGAGTAGGAGAGTATACTGTTTTTAGTGATGTTTGGACGGGGAGTAACGAAATGGGCAATTCCCATTTGCTCTTAAAAGTATACTCTCCTACTCCTACAGCCTTGTTACTGCCCATAGACATAGTATATCTAGACCGAGCGTTTGCCTTTATTTAAGGAGTGGGGGCCGATGTCCACGTAGAAAAGGACATACTCTGTTTCGTGCCCCTTGTGTTCTCTCTCGCTCGCACAGAGCATAGCGCTCTCTTTCGTCATGCTACGTGCGAGCGAGAGAGAACGAAAGGGGCACGAAACAGAGTATGTCCTTTTCTACGTGCACCTCGGCTCCCACTCCTCAACACTCGGTCTAGATATACTATGTCTATGTTACTGCCATTGTAGACGGCCCTTAAGACCGTCTTAAGCACAATCTTAAGATGTCCTAAACCAATCATAGAGCCGTATTAGCATCTTAATGCGGGGTCTACAATGCAGTCGTAAGAGCCCTAAGCCTTAAGAATTGACCAATCACAGTCAAGTATGAAGAGAATACTCTACTGTGATTAGTCAATTCTTAAGGCTTAGGGCTCTTACGACTGCATTGTAGACCCCGCATAAAGGGCATTCTACAATGGCAGTAGGCAGTACAAAGTGAGGAGTAAGATTTTAAGAGTTGGTTTTAAGAGCAAATGGGAATTGCCCATTTCGTTACTCTCGGTCTTTACATCGCTGAAAACAGTATACTCTCCTACTCCTACAGCCTTGTTACTGCCATTGTAGACTGCCCTTAAGACATTACTTAAAGCCCGTATCAGACTACGCATTGAAAATTGAAGATTGAAGATTAAAAATTGGAATTTGACTAATCAGAACAAAAGGGACTAAAACTTCTTTGTCCTGATTGGTCAAATTTTAATCTTCAATCTTCAATCTCAATCTTCAATGCGTAGTCTGATACGGGCATAAGACGGTCTTGAAATAAGAACTGACTATGAATACTGGCCATATAGAGTCCTATATAATCAGAGAAGCGACATCGTTACCCCCTCCATGCTTCTCATGATCACCATGTTGGGCCCGCAGATGTCCATGTGTAATCTAAAATGTCTTAAAAATGTCTCAGAGATATTTAAGATGTTTTTTTTTAGAAAATAACATTACAAATATACTTTTTTTTCATTTACGGTACGCCGGTTGCGATTAGTTTGCACGTAGGATTCACTATGTGCAAATTAACCGCCAACATAGGGCGCGTTCCACTTAACGACCGCAACACTCGCGAGCATTATCTGTCGTTGTTTAACTTTCGGTGAACAACAAAGATGAAATGATACCGTGAGCGTTGCGGTCGTTAAGTGGAACGGGCCCGTGGCGGTCAGCCAATCAGCAAGCGGAACGCCATTGTCGCTTCTCTGATTATATAGGACCAGAGAGAAGAATGAGAGTCGCCACGCTGCCGTTTTTCGTGTAACGCTTTTTCTAGGTCGTACACTAGCGTCACGTACATCCATTTTACGCCGCCTGGAACTACATGGCCACATCCACTTTCGGAGCCGATAAAACAGCCGATTGGTTCATGTCCGTGCTACATCCACTTTTCGATTTTGGTTCATGTTCGTGCTACATCCACTTTTCGATATTGTCGATGCTGGTAGTACATTGATCGTTTGACAAAGAGAGATGATGCGCTGTCTTTGTTTCTCTTTCATCGCGTATGTGTGTAGCGTCCGTGAAGGCACACATCGATACGTTGAGCACATGGATGCGATTGTTGGGAGATAATATCAGACAAGGAGCGACAATCGCGTGCTATCCTTGTTCCTCTAGCGTATCGCTTTACGGCCGAAATACGGCTTGAAAATGCTTTCTGGCCTCTCGTGACAGAAAACAGTAATGCAACAAGGCTAATAAGCACCCACTTTTTGAGAATTTTATACTTGCGTATATATGTGGATATATATATATGTTTAAATTATAGTTAAAATTGTACCTGCAATTAAATATTATATGATGATTAATAATAATAGTAAGATAATAGATAATAGAGTGAACAAATACAAAATATGTAAGACACGGGGGCTATTAGACTTGATGATTTCTTGCTTTCTTACTATCGATACTTCAACGGGATATAATACGAAGTACATTATACATATTTATTACAGTGTGTAATATATATTTATTATATTCAAATATATTATATTAAAAAGAATTATGATAAATAATAATAATAATTATTATTAAAAAAATATATTGATTAAACTATTATATTAATTATAATAATGAAATTTTTAATGAACATAATTTTTTTTATACAATACATTTGAAAATTATATATATATATATATATATATATATATATATATATATATATATATATATATATATATATGCATATACTATAAACGTCAATATATATGCTATTTTAATGAAATAATTTTACGTAATATATATATATGTTATTCTCGCGATAGAGTAGAAAAAAAAGGTTAATACTTCAATAAACTGAATTTAGTTTCATAAAACGATTCTAGAAAAAAGACAATGTTTCGGATTAAATAGCTTTTTGTTTACGTTTTTGTAAGCTTCATTAAACATTATGTACAAAAAAATATATATTTTTTTATATATAACGTACAAGACATTTACATTAAAAATTGTTTTTTCTTTTCCCATTCTTAAAACAAAGAGTATAAATCATAAAAAGCAATGTTAAATGATAATTTTAATTTAAAAAAAGAATTCACATAATCTTACGTAAATATATTACAAGTACCGATAGCATTGATATCCATTTCAATAGTGCGCGGTGAATCATGAGAAAACACTCCGTCTCTCACGACGCGGATCGGGGTTCAAATCCGAGGTTTTTGGTTTTTTTTTTACTATTTTTTATAGTTTATGGTATGCATTTAAAAATTAAAGACTTATAAAAAATAAAGAACATTTAATTCGCTAAATGAAATACCAGTTTCATTGATATGTTGAAAAATATTTATTTGTAAAAAACGTTTTATTTAATAACAAATTAATTTATAATATCAAAATCAGTAATTTAAAAATTAAGAATTTTGATTAAACTTGTATTTCTATTTGCTTCATTTCATTTTGAAACAAATATTGAAATATGAAACTGTAATTTATCATGAATACATTTTGCAATATTAAAATATAAAAAAAGAATATAGAACTTTTTCTATACTACATAATTCTCTTATAGTGAGTGATTATATTATAAAACAAGATTAATACAAAAAATAAAAGTACAAAATACGGCAAAATGTATGTAATTAGATTATATATAAAAACTTACCACTGTTGCGTATCCATAAATGATGTCTTTTATCTGTCTGCAGCGGAAATCTATATAAACGTTTTCCATGAGATCTTGAACTCGTACATGTAATAATGTACCATAAACTATAAAAAATAGTAAAAAGAATCCAAAAACCCCGGATTTGAACCCCGATCCGCGTCGTGAGAGACGGAGTGTTTTCTCATGATCCACCGCGCACTATTGAAATGGATATCAATGCTATCGGTACTTGTAATATATTTACATAAGATTATGTGAATTCTTTTTTAAATTAAAATTATCATTTAACATTGCTTTTTATGATTTATACTCTTTGTTTTAAGAATGGGAAAGGAAAAAAAAATTTTTAATGTAAATGTCTTGTACGTTATATATAAAAAAATGTATATTTTTTTTGTACATAATGTTTAATGAAGCTTACAAAAACCTAAACAAAAAGCTATTTAATCTGAAACATTGTCTTTTTTCTAGAATCGTTTTATGAAACTAAATTCAGTTTATTGAAGTATTAACCTTTTTTTCTACTCTATCGCGAGAATAACATATATATATATATATATATATATATATATATATATATATATATATATATATATATGTATATATATATTACGTAAAATTATTTCATTAAAATAGCATATATTGACGTTTATAGTATATGCATATGTATATATATATATATATATATATATATATATTACGTAAAATTATTTCATTAAAATAGCATATATTGACGTTTATAGTATATGCATATATATATATATATATATATATATATATATATATATATATATGTCACAATATATATAATATATATATATATATTATCTTCAAATGTATCGTAGAAAAAAAAATTATGTTTATTAAAAAATTCATTATTATAATTAATATAATAGTTTAATCAATATATTTTTTTAATAATAATAATTATTATTATTTATCAACATAATTCTTTTTAATATAATATATTTGAATATAATAAATATATATTACGCACTGTAATAAATATGTATAATGTACTTCGTATTATATCCCGTTGAAGTATCGATAGTAAGAAAGCAAGAAATCATCAAGTCTAATAGGCCCCCGTGTCTTACATATTTTGTATTTGTTCACTCTATTATCTATTATCTTACTATTATTATTAATCATCATATAATATTTAATTGCAGATACAATTTTAACTATAATTTAAACATATATATATATATCCACATATATACGCAAGAATAAAATTCTCAAAAAGTGGGTGCTTATTAGCCTTGTTGCATTACTGTTTTCTGTCACGAGAGGCCAGAAAGCATTTTCAAGCCGTATTTCGGCCGTAAAGCGATACGCTAGAGGAACAAGGATAGTACGCGATTGTCGCTCCTTGTCTGATATTATCTCCCAACAATCGCATCCATGTGCTCAACGTATCGGTGTGTGCCTTCACGGACGCTACACACATACGCGATGAAAGAGAGACAAAGACAGCGCATCATCTCTCTTTGTCAAACGATCAGTGTACTACCAGCATCGACAATATCGAAAATTGGATGTAGCACGGACATGAACCAAAATCGAAAAGTGGATGTAGCACGGACATGAACCAATCGGCTGTTTTATCGGCTCCGAAAGTGGATGTGGCCATGTAGTTCCAGGCGGCGTAAAATGGATGTACGTGACGCTAGTGTACGACCTAGAAAAAGCGTTACACGAAAAACGGCAGCGTGGCGACTCTCATTCTTCTCTCTGATAATACCTATATCAGTTTATGGCCGTATGGCGAGTATTCGCCGGTGCCAACTTACACCATGCCCACTTCTTTGGCTCTCTCTGTTTTAAATGCCAAGTCTTGCTCTAAAGCAGCTGGAAGCTTAACAGAACTGCTGTCTCCTTCTCCAATTCCATTGTCAACATTCTGATTTTGTAATTCTGATGGAGGGGCCATTTTCAAGCTCAGGAGACTTGGAAGAGTTTTAGCGTCCATGCTGAATGGCTGTAATAAAAAGATTTAGGATATAATCTTAATCATATTTATAATTTTTTACAGTTTTAAACGCTTCATTTATTTCGTTTTTAACGAAATCACGTAAGTTTTAGTGTAAACCTAAAACCATGCACAAGTTGAGTGAAACATTATATGTTTAAATTTAATACCTTCTTAAGTATTTAATTCGATGCACATGAATATATGCATTCGTGTAAATTCGCGTACGCAGTTTTTAGTGTTTGTTATTTTTCGCTACACATTAAAATCTTAATTTCATCTCTCTCATTCCCCAGCGATTGATTCCTACCTTTTTTGTGTAAAAGGATGCGAACCCATGCAGCGGAATAGCGTAACGCGGAACGAGAGCGGAACCAATCACGAGCGTTCCGCAATTTCGTTCCGTTTTCAGTAGTTTCTAGCGGAATAGGTTTCGCAGATTGCGTAATGTACATACACATCTATACATATACACATGGTAGTAAATGCTAACTTCAAAATTTTCCTTTATCTCTCAAAAATAAGAAATAACTTGTAATAATTAATAATTTATCTCTGTTTCTGTACTGACCACGTTGCTCTACGCTGCCAATTTAACAAAGTATATGTGTACATACATCATACAGTTCCGTCATTTTCGTTACGTGGATTTCAAGTCCCTACATCCCCATGAAGCGGAATGAGCGCAAGCAGAACGAGCAGAACGTCTCTAAAATGACTTTTAAATATTGTTTTTATCGGTCGTTCTTTATTATCGTGTACATAAATATTGAAATGATGCGTTCTTATTGGAAATATTAATTAAAAATGTTAAATAAGTTAAATAAGTTTTAATGCGGTTTTAACTCTTTTGAAATAATGACTCGTGATTGGTTGCGCATTGATCCGCGGTGTGCTCATTACGCTCCATGGGGATGTAAGGACTTGAAATCCACGTTGCAAAAATTGCGGAACGCTCGTGATTGGTTCCGCTCTCGTTCCGCGTTACGCTATTCCGCTGCATGGGTTCGCACCCTGAGTCTTCGATGCGCAATGTGATATGGGCTTTACGAAAGTGACGTGATTGAGAAACTCGCCGTGCACTAGCGCCCTATGGAAGAATATTGCCAGAGCGGTAAGAAGTCGAAGTAAGTGCTAGCCGCATCATATACACGGGACAAAAACTGCGGAAAAAATATGTTTTAATATGGTATGTTTAATATAAAATGATACAATGAATTCATATAATATACATATCATATATGTAATACGATGTGAAACTTGTATAGATACGGATGATATATATTTGATATCTTTGAAACATGCGTATTGGATTCGTTCATTCCCGCGTTATCTCCTTGCGAGTTGCGAGAAAGGAAGACTTAAATCAAATTGAAGAATTTGTTGAAAATATATTTCGAAACTTTCTTGAACCTTTGCGCATTTGAAAAATCTATTTTTATTGTTTTTATTACATCTAAATAATTACACATGTGTAATATAATATAATTATATCTAAAATAATTACATATAAATATTGGACTAGCCCATTTCTGCGTACTTTTCATACGATAAAGAAATTCAAGACTAAATAAAATTGAAAAATTTGTTGCAAATATATTTGAAACTTTCTTGGATCTTCGCGCATTTAAAAATTTTCAATGTTTCCATCATATTTAAACAATTACATGTATACATAATATAACGTATATAGATTTGCGTGGATGATATATTTGATATACTCGAAGCATATAAATATTGGACTCGTCATTTCTGCGTACTTTTCATAAGAGAAAGGAATTTAAGACTAAAAAAAAATTGAAAAATTTGTTGGAAATATATATTTAAAACTGTCGGATCTTCGCGCATTTGAAAAAACTATTTTCAATGTTTCCATCATATTTAAACAATTACACGTGTAATATAACGTAGATTTGCGCGGATGATATATTTGATATACTCGAAACATATAAATATTGGACTCGTCCATTTCCGCGTACTTTTCGTACGAGAAAGGAATTTAAGACTAAATAAAATTGGAAAATTTGTTAAAGATATATTTGAAACTTTTTTGGATCTTCGCGCATTTAAAAAACTATTTTCAATGTTCCCATGATATTTAAACAATTACATGTGTAATATAATATAACGTAGATTTGCGCGGATGATATATATTCGATATATTTAAAGCATAAATATTAGACCCGTCCATTTTCGCGCGCGTTCTTTTCCTACGAAAAAATGATTAAGATTAAATAAAAATAAGAAATTTGTTGAAAATATATTTGAAACTTTCTTGAATCCTTTCGCGCATTAAAAAAATCTATTTTTATTATTTTCACATTGCATCCAAATAATAAAACTTTTCTTCTTTATATACATTATTTTTTTAACAGAAGGAAAGGAAAATTGTGCTTTCTCGCGATAGTTTTTGTAGAATATTTTTTTATTGGCTCAATTTTCCTGTTTTATACAAAACATCTAACAAACACAGATGCTTCCGGCTGAATTTACTTTGACCTGCCTTTACGAAAGCGGCTAATCTATCGATTTCGCATCTAATGCACTCGTGGGTCTCGCAAATTTCCGAAGGATACGCTAAATACAATGCGATTATCGGTTTGCGTCAACGGTGCTCAATGTGGATGCCTCTAATAGTTAATCTAAGGCTAACAATATATTCGTAAATGTAATAAAATGTGATATATGTATCTGTGTATATGTATGTATGTATTTGTATGTTTTTTCTTGTATGTGTATGTGCGTGTGCGTGTGTGTGCGTGTGTGTGTGTGTGTGTGTGTGTGTGTGTGTGTGTGTGTGTGTGTGTGTGTGTGTGTGTGTGTGTGTGTGTGTGTGTGTGATATTTAACAACTCTGCGCTAAAGTTCAGCCGCGGACGGGGACGTGTGGCTAGGCCATGGTAACCGATTTTACAATCTGCGTAACATTTTTCACTATATACAAAAACGGTTTCTAGATCATTTCATTCATCTTTTTCTTTTTTTGAACAGGACGAAGGACAGCTTTGTGTGTGCCATTGGGCTCTATCTCATCGTCAATAAGTATCGCGCGATCGCGAACTCGTCCTGCATCTGCAGTGCATCCACGTGTCCGATCTTGGAAGGACGATCTTACTGAGGATACGAAACGACGTGAGAGGCGGCGATGGTGACGCGAATGGTCTCGACAACATGATATGCCTTCGTAGAGATCTATTCAGCAAAAGGTTTGTCAACCCATTAATGCCTAGAATTTTTATAGATTAATTAACAACTTATTATATATTTATTATATATATATACCGCAACAAGAACAAAGTTTCCTCCTCCATTTTCGTTGAATTTCATGCCCTGATGCTTGCTATTCAGCAAGTAACTGGATATTTTACAATCTTCTCGACTGTTTCTCTAAGAGAATCTCGCGGTTGTTGAGAGCATCTTGATTCTTTCCTTTTTTCGCGATGATCAGATCGCGTGCAACTATGCCATCCGGATTCCATTATGGAGCAGTTGAGAATAATTCAATTTTGGCGTAGAATGCTGACGATACGAACGGAACATTTCTTTTGCTCTTTTTTTACGGTTCAATAATCTACGTCTCGCTATTTAAACTAGAAAAATATGCCATTTAGTAAGGCATTGAATCGACGCGAAATTAAAATTATTGCGATGGATACGTTCGAAAGCGCGTTTTGAAAAGAATTTATAATATAAAAATTGTACAACTTGCTGCAGACCAAGCCGTCGATGTGTTTTGACAAATTATTTATGATTAATTATCTAAAACCTTCATAACGATTTAATTAAAATCTTTAAAATCAATAAAAACTTATATTTTCATTTATTTATTGAAGAAATAATAGTTCAGTTATACAATCTCTTTTCGTTCTGAAAATGATATTATTAAAGTTTTGAAATTGGCAAAAGTTATATTCTCATTTTTCTATTTAAAGACCAATATAATCTCTGTAATTTTTCATTTTATAAAATTATTCGTCCAAATTAGCGAAATTTGTATTTTTATTCCTTCTTCTCTTTTTGTAATCATTTGTAATATCTTTTAAAGAATTTAAAGCAACACAAATGGTTTTTGAGAATTTTTAGCGCTCTCATTATGGAATACTTTCATAAATCCTTTAAAAATATCCCGTATCTGTTTGTCTGTTTCATTTTGAAACCGAACCGAGCCGCGGTTCGATGCCCTGAGCTTAGGGAACGGTATATCGGAAGTATCTTCTAAATGAAATGTCTAAGATCTTGTGTCTGTGATGATTCATAAATTGTGCGCCTTTTCTTTCTTCCGATCGCGCGGTTCTGCTTCGCGACCAAATTGTCTCCTCTCTCTCCGCCACGATTTTTTTCTCGCGTCTAAATTTTGCCATCAAGTTGACAAGATATCGATGCATTCACGTGTCGCGGCACACGAACGGCTCTCTACGTAGCGCGAAAATGAAAATGTGTGAGAAAGACAAGTCAAGCGGCTAATGATTCATCCGACGCATTTCCATGGACGCAATGTCGTCCACGGAAATAAGCTTTTCTATGGGGATGCACGAGAGCTCGCCGCCGACGCAGGATTGCGGTTGTTGCCACCTAGCCTCCCTTTCCGCTTCCTTAGCCTTAAGCTCGGCCTCCCGTGCGCGGCGTTCCTTTAACTTCAGCGAAAAGATCGCTACCGAGCGCGCCCGCTTCATCAGACTTTGCTTGACGCGTGTCTTTTTCGCCTCCCGGTCCTCCTTCGTCGTCGGTTTCTCCTCTTCCTGACTCGAGATTGTCTTGCTGGAATCTGACAGACCGCTTGAGTCCTTCTCCTTCTCGGTGAGATAGGATTGCCGTTCGCGATCGCGTTCGCGTTCGCGTTCGCGATCGCGATCGCGATCGCGATCGTGCGTCGTTTCTCGTGAATGATGCTGCTGGTATTGCTGTTTCTCCGTCCTCTCACGTTCTTTCTCCTTTTCTGGCGAGAAACGGAACTTCTGGTTTCTATGAGCAACCGCCCACGGTGGTGCCGACCTTCAAGCACAAGATTGACGTATTGATGTCGAAATGTAAAAGCAATGAAAAACATAAAAATATAAAACTTTAGAGACATTTTTATATATCGTGAGAAATAAAAAAAAAATTTTAATTGTGTGATAAAAGAAGCGCTTTATATAACCTAGTAAAAAAATTGCGTTACATATATATCCAGATTTTTCCTTCCGTGTACCTGAGAAGATCGCTATCTGAGGAAGAGGCGAGCTCTTTCGAAACGATGCAGTCGGTCGACCTGTGCAAGGTTAATTCCTCTTCCCGTCCGCTTACTGCACCAGCACCGCTAATTTCGGAATCGCTCGATTTCCTCCCACCGGCTTCTAGACCTAATCGACGTACCCAGTCAACGCCATGTGGTCCAATAGTTAGATGATGGCCGTAATCGGTTGCACCGGATGCTTCTGGCTCGTTGGTCAACCATTCCCTCGAACGTCGTCCTACGAAAGATTTCTCGTCAATATAACGGAATTATTTATCCAATTAATAGAGTCTACGATACATTAACAATTTTAATTAGAATAATTTTGGCAGTTTATGGTTTTTTTTTTTAAATAAATATAAAATTAATTGCTCAAATCGAACCTCGTTCGCCTCCGGGTATGGAACACCTCGGCGTATTACGAATATCGCGGGTGACATTGCTGGAATTGTTCTCTGGTAGGAATGGACTACTGGTCTCGCTGCTGCTTCCGCCGCTGCCAGGTGTCTCAGCCGTGGGTGGTGTTTCCGCGATCCTCGGCACCGACGCGGCGCTAGGTGTTGTCGGTCCACTGGGTGTGTGGGTGGTCGAAGCCAAGGTCGTGGTGTCCGCTTGACTCGACGTGGTCGCGTAACCAGTGCGGTCGGAAAGCAAGTTCTGCTCTTCGCTTTCTCCGTCTGCTGGACTCACCACGAATCTCCCTGAGTTCGAGCGAGATTAATAGGAGGGAGGATGTAACGCGACAGGTAAAGCAATTAGCACTTTCTTGCTGATAGAGTGGATCATTCGTGAACTGGCACTGGATAGGCTGGTAGTTAGAAACAGTTATCGAATCGGGAGAGACGAAAATAGGATACGATGATTTTCATAAAGTCACGTGAAATCATGTTATATGTTTCATGTATTAAACAATGCGCATATATGAACGAATATTATATGAAGATGAATTATGTACCTATCACTGTTGCTGGTTGTTGTTCCGGTGACGGGGTCGAGGATAATCTTCGAACTGCCTCGCGTCGTAAAAATTCAACTTTAGCCATTTCGGTAGCGACCCAATGAGGTATGTCGGGAATCGCGCAAATAATCACAAATCGAATGGCGAACATTATATGCTCCAATGCTACGATTAATAAGATCGTTTGCGTTGCCGACATCTCTGGGAACATTCGTTGTACTTGTCCGCTTAATCCAATCAGGGCGCAATTCACTAAAATAGCGACTAGACCCATCGCCTCCATGGCATTCTATCAAATTTGCAAAATTGAACTCATATCACTTGAGCTTAATTTTATTTATAATTTATACCTAATATGCGAGCATAACTTTATAGATGAATTTAACACGTACAAAAAATAACAATGAAAATTTATGGAGATGTTTATTTTCTCTAATTTTGTCATCTCTGTATTGCAGCTATTTTCGTCATTATATATTTTATTTTTGTTGCAATAATTATAATAATAATTTTTTAATAGGAATTGACAATATCATATTTTAAATTTTATCAAGTGTAAGAAAATTATTTCAAGCACTTTCTGTAAAGGCGGATGAGCAACTAACGCAATAAAAAAAATTAATATAATTTATAAACAAGAGAGAGAAAAAGATCAGATGTACGGTAAATAATTATGTAAATTTTTTAAAATTATTTTCGCGAGGTTGAATTCATTCTTAAATTTATATGCTTATGTACATAAGCTTTTCTTCACTTACTTGCCATGTGCCGATATTCGAGACTCTACGCCCAAAAGGTCGTTGAAGCACGAAACATAATTTGAATGCGTCACCGCGTAATTCTAGTAAATTTCCAAGTAAAGCAGCCATCGCAGCTAATGGAAAGGCCGAAGAGAAGAGACAGACATATCCCAGTTGCGATAGCATTTCCAAATGCTCCGAAAACGCCCCGTCGTACTGTAAATTAAAAATAATTATTTTTTAAGCTTGTACAGACAAGCAATTTTAATAATTATCATAAGTATTTTCTCTGAATTGCCTATCTTATAATTATATATATTATATATATCATATATATTATATATATATATTTTATATATAAAAATAAAAATATCTAAAAATTAAGTCGCGCGAAAATATCTATTGCAAAACTGACAGCTTGATCATCAATGAACATTTCATGTTATTTAATGGTCATTGAACATCGTATATTACATTAAAGACAATTTGAGCTAACCTGCTGTGAGTTGGCGCTATATATATATACAGGATGGTCCATTTTAAAAGAGCCAGTCAAATATCTCGAAAAATATGGAAGATACGGAAAAACGTTTCAGACAAAAGTTGTTTGGTTCGAAGGGGGACATAAGATGGTGCCATTGATGTGACCTTGGATAGTCATTTGAAGGTCACATGAAGGTCACTTTTAATTTCTTAAATGGAAACCCCCATTTTTCATTGCATATTCTTATAACTTATGTCGAGAGCTTTCCAAAACACTATAATGAAGTATTTTTTGATTAAGTACTTTTTGAGTTATTTTATATCTTAATCTGACATATTTTGATAGAAAAAATAAAATATCTTGTAAAATATTTAGTTCTCGATAATCTTACTGTAATACTTTTATGTACAGAATAATGAGTCAAATTAATTAGTGTAAAAAAAAAATAAATAATTGTTTTAAAAAATACATTGTAAATAATTATATACTTTTTCTTAAATATAATTATTTTTTTTACACTAATTGATTTGTCTCATTATTCTGTACATAAAAGTATTACGGTAAGATTATCGAAAACTAAATATTTTACGAGATATTTTATTTTTTATATCAAATTATGTCAGATTAAGATATAAAATAACTCAAAAAGTACTTAATGAAAAAATACTTTATTATAGTGTTTTGGAAAACTCTCGACATAAGTTATAAGAATATGCAATGAAAAATGGGGGTTTCCATTTAAGAAATTGGAAGTGACCTTCATGTGACCTTCAAATGACTATCCAAGGTCACATCAATGGCAACATCTTATGTCCCCCTTCGAACCAAACAACTTTGGTCTGAAACGTTTTCCCGTATCTTCCATATTTTTCGAGATATTTGACTGGCTCTTTTAAAATGGACCACCCTGTATATATATATATTAATAACTTGTTTTATATATTCGATTATTCTGTTAAAAATATAACAGGTAATCAAATATTTTATCTTTAGACTTTATATAAATATATAAATAAATTTGTTTATATATCTGTATATAAATTGCCTATTACAATTTTTTATATAATATAATCCGTTGATATTTTTCCGTTTACTGCATATACGTATTAAAAATTAATAAAGAAACGAATATTTAGATTAAAGACCTCTTTAGATGATATAAGTATAATTTACGACAAAATTGAAGATAGAATTCTATTTATAAATTTTATGTGTTGTATATTACAGAAAACACATTTAAACACGTAAAATACATATATATATATATATACATTAAAACGTGATGTACATAATTATAATAATTATTATTAATTCTGTTTTGAATTTTGTTGCAAATTATAGATATTCTAAAAAGACTTTATTATTTAATTTGACAATATTGACAATATAAAATAAGTAATAAAAATTTAGTTCATATTATAGAATATCTGATTAATACGATACTAATAAAAAATTTATTTGTTATAAATACCTGCTAAAAATACAAAAAACATATCTTTCCAGTGCTTGTCTTTAGATAATTGAAACACTAGAGATTATATCTATATCGTGTCTTGGGCATAGATTATCGAGGTTCGTGCATACATTAAAGAAAATCAAATTTTAGCGAAACACAAATTGTAAACACGGGATCTGTATGATAAGCGGTAAGAATTCTGTTTATATCTTTCGGTCACGTAACTTGCCATGTTTGCAAAGATTTTTATTACGACGTTATTTTATAAAAAAAGTACATACACAAATATTTGAAGCTAAATTAATTTTCCTTCTATAATATTGCAAAGAAAAAATCAAATATTTCATATATTTAATAAGATTTAATTTCATTCAAAATTATTCAGTAATATTTTGATTGTTATATTGCTACATTCTTGATGTGTATTTCAAAAACAAATAGTCAAAATTATATAATATTTATGTGAGACAAATGGCGATTGTTCGTGACAGAAGAGATTGAGGTTTAATGATAGGATGAATATGATATTACCTTTGTAGTCGATACCTGTTCGTCGTCGATGGAATGGGTGTAAAACAGGAAAGAAATCATTAAAATTCTGCAAAAAAAGAAACGGTCGACAAACGCAATGTGACATTGACATTACTATTAATAATTCGGCTTTGTCGTCATGCAATTGAGTGCGCAGAGTGCAATCTGAGCGAAGAGAACGAACGGAAAAATCTTAAGGGCAAGATAATTCGATCTATGATGTGAAGTGTTCAAGTCACTCGCAACGTCGAGAACGGAAACCTGCTCAAGGAGCAGAAACCTTGACGGGGTGACTGAAGCACTCATTAAATATAATATCGATAGTTCAATAAATAAGTATATCGATGGCCTTCCGTTTTACTTGCAAGTGCTTCAAGGTTAATATACATGTGTGGCGGAGTGCTCTAAGAGAAAAGAAAAAACTAAATTGGCTAAATCTAGATCAAACCTTGAACGTAACGTCACTAAGTAGAGAATTAGTGGGATGCCCTACTCTGTAGAGGGAACTCTCCAGTTCTGCCTGGCTGACATTTCGCGGTTGCTTCGATTTGCCGCTATCGGGCCGATCCTCCTTCTCTTCGTTGTTTTTACCGCCCTGTACATCTTCGCTTTCTTGACTCGGGGGCGGCCTTGCTTCGCTGGGACTCAAGGCCCCGAACAGCTCGAAACTCAGACGTGCCAACCGCAACTGCTCGATTAAATACGGTATCGCGGATTCCTTTAGATTGCCGATCACCTGGCGAGCTATGAGTAGAGCCGCCAATTGCTGAAACGGATGTTCATATACTCAATGTGATTATAACGCTTAGCGAGAAAAATAATTGAATTATCACCTCTTTGAGTCTCTCTTGATCTTGGAGATAGAAGGCGATGTAAAACAGCGATAGGAAGGAGTTTACAAACTGAAACTGAAATATAGGATAGGTGTTGTAAATTATATGGAGATCGCAATACGGCATTTTGACATACACATCGTATGTACACAAATTCACATAAAAACGCAATTATACGAATGATCTATGACGTAAAATAATTAAGCAAAAAAGTGTTCTTCTGCGAATAGAATGTTCATGCAGCGACAGAGACAGCCAGAGCAGGCATTAAAACAAAAAGCTTAAAATCTATATTGTATTCTTTCATACGTCCATCTCTAAATATATATAAGTGATCTTTAAATATTATTAAAATTAGCAAAATACTGTCGTTGGTTTTAATTTACACTATGCACGTTTGCCTGGGTCGCAAATCACGTTAGATCAAATTGCAAAACTGCACTAGTAAAATTGCTTCTACTTTCATAAATACTTCAATTTAACAATTTCTATATTGCATTAAGATTTTCCTGAACAAGTATAAAACTTTTCTACTTTGTTTTGTAAATATTGCATTTTTTATAATTGATAATTATATTCCGCAAAGAGAAAATTCATTACGCTTCTGATAAAATTCAAATATATAAAGATATCTAATTTACTAAAAAAAATAAGAGAGAATAAATATGAGGGTGAAGTAAAATTACTCTAATTAATCATATTCAGCGATGTTATATAAAGTATTTTGTTAATCATAATGCAACCAGCAAAAAGTGATTGTGAAAAAGATAAATAAAGAATGGCATCAAATTATAACTATATAACAATAAAATAAGTAAAATATATAAAATAAATTGATTAAAAAAATATATATTAATTAATAAATTATTAAGTTAAGCGTCTCAGGCAAACTATGATATCATTGTATAATTTTATCGATTACAGATAGTTGTTACAAGTATTTTTTGACTTGATATATGACTGATGCATTATATTTTCGTTATAATATAAGGAAAATGGTAAAGTTTTACACTGGATCTAATGTTATTTACTGTTTAATTAGAGAAGAACATACGTACAATGTCTAGCACAACATTGATATTCTATTCATTGAGAATGGAGAGTTCGTCTTATTACCAGTGCCACTTTGTAGATCAGATGATTCTCGTACTCGGTGTCTAGTCGATAGTTTTCTGCGTCCAACACACAAAAATTACAAATACTATCTACCATAAACGCTCTCCAAGATTTAAATGAAAATGAAACTGTACCTATATTATATCTTACAAGTTTAGTTACACACAAAAAAAATAGAACAACAATTTTTAATGTAAATATTTTTGTTACATAGTCTCCCAATTATTCTCTAGAAGAAGCTAAGCCGTGGAAAATTATCGCAAGTATATGCTATGCTCTTGAACTAGACGTGCATAGTGTACCGTATGTAAAATACACAAATCGATGCGGAGAAGTCGGCAAATGGCGATTGTTCGTATTTTGAGTCGCATGGAGATACGATTATGTAAGAAGTGAGAGAGATAGGTAGAGAAGAAGAGAGAGATGGAGAAAGATATGTGTTGAAGTGTAGTCGAGTATTATCGGCATACATACCCAAATCGTTTAACCACACCGCGACCTTGAAGTACGCCTCATCCATCAGTGCGATGACTACTGCGAGCAAAACCTTTGGCACGTAACTAAGCCAGAATCCGTAACCTCCAGATTCAAGATGCGCGTCCCACCAATCCTGCGATTCCGCAAAAAAAAAAAAAATTAAAGGATTTATACTAGTACAATTTTATATACATTCTCTTCAGTTTTTGTATCTCATAAAAATACATAATTAATTATATATATATATATATATATATATATATATATATATATATATATATACACTTATTTGCTCTGATCTTTACACATTTATTTATTCTTTAGACTTGTAAATTTTAAAGTAGGACAATTTTTTTTATGTTTATATTGCTTTTCTGTATCTAAATCGGGATTTTTATAAATGATCTTAGTAATTATAGTAATACTTTATTAATGAATTAATGAAATATTATTTAAATATTCATTAATATATTAATTAAACATTATTATAATTACTAAGATTATAATATTATTATTATAATTATATCTATTATTATATATTTTATTATTATTATTATATCTATTATTATATATTTAAGGAGTAATTAAAAAAATATTTAATGTACAATTTAATTTACAATATGATTCTGTGCAATTATGTACCTGTATCTGAAAACTCAATATCATAACGATGAAGACAAAGAGTAAACAGATTGCGATGATAGGAACGCTCACAAAATACCGAAATATATTCCTACGCCATCTGGGATACGTTGGTTCCAGTCTTCCTGTAACCGGTGAGATCTCCAGAGTTCCCTTAACAGAGTTAGAATCGTAATTGAATACCAAACTTCAAACGAGTCTTACAGATATATTCTGTTGTTTGTTAAAACCCCTCCATGGTATTCGCTATATTTTCAGTTAAAATAGTGTAGCAAAAGCGTATCTATATTCTCATAGCACTGTGCAGGTGGAGACGCTGAATTAGCACGCTACGGCATCACCATGCCGATATCGGAGTGCTTAAGAATGTTTGAAAGGTTCTTACTGTAAACAGAGGTCTAGGCTCGACCAATAAATCGTCCCTCTGATCCAAAGTGCCCCACCTGTACGCCAATTCCGCGCCTCTCCTTTTCCACGTCTCCAAGTATACGGTAGCCCATATCACGTTGAACACCGAAAACAGAACGTAGGCCACGTCTTCTACCGCTTGGTTCCTGCCGATGATGCCGACCTAAACAGTCGGGATACAACGCTAAATTTCTTATATTTTCGAATCTAAAAGTATATTATTAACTGAGAATCAGTTTATCAGTTATTTCTGCGTTTAAATTTGTCATTAAATTTTGCTTTCTTTTGTTTAAATATCAATAAATATTAATATGCGAAACGCATACATACCCAGTATATGACACCCACTGCAGCTGGAACGATTAAAGCGGTAGTGTAATGGCCGAGCCAGGCAAAGTACATGGTAATTTTCACCCCGAAGTATTTACAAATGTCGTCCAAGGGCTGTGGGCTAAGGAACGCGCGAACCCAGTTTCGTTGCAATTTTTCTAATGCGGGCAATTCATGAAGGGGGAAGACCTGACGAGAAAAAGAAAGAGAATAAAGTGACGAAAGTGTGACAAATTTCTCTTTTGACGAAGAAAAGATTCGAGGAGATACGGATGAAGCATGTAAATTATCGTTTATATATATATCGCACCTGAGAAATAATACCAGACGAAATGCACTTTGGAATGATCGCTTGACCCTCCACCAGCTTAAGACCAGAGAGACTGTGGAGATCGTGTGGACCCGCTCTCAAGGTGTGAAGCAGGTGCAGCACTAGAGACTGTCTTTCTTGGGTACTGAAGAAGCGGATTTCGTCGTCGCTGCCCTCGAAGCAATTGGCCTCAGAGCCGACAAATTCCTTGAGTCCACCGCCAAATTCCTGTCGCAGGGTCTTCGGTAGATGCACTTCCTCGGCAGCCTTGAGCAGACTGCGAGCCAATGGAGTTAAAGTTATTCGATTGTATGATCTGTCGCGTTTTCATTAAAGTTTGACCTGACAATCGGATACTTACATTCCGAAAGGTGCTGTAATGTAAAACCCGTAACTGTCCGATGACGCATGATGTCGCACGTGAACTATTAACCCCGGGGTTCCAGCCCGAAGCCGTCCTAAAAACCACATCAAGGTCTCGTCATTTGCCCCGCTAGGGAACATCATGACTACGTCGCATTCCTGGAAAAAGTCGAATTATTAAGCTTCTTTGTACGCAGTTGGCACACTAAAAAGTATAATTATATATATATAATATTATTATATATATATATTAATTTGAAACATGTATTGGAAAAGCAAATATAAGTTAAAATTTAAATATGAAATTTTATATAAATTACTACAATAGGCTATTAATATTTCTCTCGAAAATTATATTTTATTTCTATATCTATACCAATAGAATTATAATTAATATTATATTCTAAAAAAAATACTACTACTAAAATAACATTTATTAGAAATATGTGTATGTTGAAATTTCTATTTAATTTTTCTTTAAACTATATTGTTAAATATTTTAATATTTAAATATTTTTCATACTGAAGCTCTTATTATTGATTTCATATAGCATTCGCTCTTATATTATTATTTTTGAAATTCCGAAATTAAATTTGACATCATCACAATTTTATAAATGTTTCAAAGTTCAAAATTTCAAAAGTTCAAAATTTCACAATTTTAATTGATTTTATTTTAGATTTTAGATTGCATTTATGTATACTGAGCGACGAACGATGTAGAAAGAATCACAAAAAAAGATATGAGTTTTTATTGCATCACATAGATTGATTAGATACGCTTCTTAAGAAATAGTTCAACGATCCTTTACGTCGTTTCGTGAAATATTAATGATCTCAAACTCTCAAACGATCAAGAAAACGGACGGCTCGAAGGTTTACTTGGCGTGGCCAAGTAGTTACGTACATTACTAGGTCAGCCGTGTTATCGGGGTATCGTACGTGAATTGGCGATACCAAGTGCTATGCAACTATTTGGATGTTAGCCAACTTATGCTGATTCGAGTGCAAAAATTACATGTAGAAACTACTGTTAGCTGAGAAAATTGACACTATCGGAAAAAGAAATAGTTATATATGTACAATTAATCAATCCTATGCACAAAAAATTATTACCTTAATATTTAAACAGTATTACACATAATTATCAAGAACAGGGGAGGAGCCTATCTATCTCTTGTATAATTAATAAGATTAAACAATCTTATGTAATGGCGTAATAACTTCTCTCATTTTACTTAATCGAAAAAAATTCACGGTATATTGTATTACCTATTTATTATAAGAAGTGCGTTATAATCAAAGTATTCAAAAATATGTATGATTGATGATGAATACACATGATTTCTGTTTATATTTAAATATTTATTCTTGCAAATGGTAAAAACGGATAGCGTTATAAAAATCATTAGCTTGCGAGTGATACATAATATGCGGATACTTTAGTCAACATTGCGTGTAACGATACCTGTTGCATTTGCATACTTTCTCTTGAAAATTAATTAAATTACTTTGCAAGATAGTTTTGGAAGAATATAATTATTTAATAATGATTTATTAAACAAGCATCAAAGTCAACATAAACAATATCGTCAGTTTTAAAAGAATCAGTATTCTTTCTTACGTGAAAGCAAAAAACATGGTAATAAGAGCTAGAAAAATTTGGCATTAATATATCGTAAAATATAATTTCTGAATCCTTGATGTAAGAGACAAACATAACGTTTGTTTCATATAATAGATATGCGTTTTCGTTGACAAAGTTACATGAAATCAGTACTTAATAGCAACAATAAAGCAAATAATTATATCTTGCACGCAATAAGTGAGCATTTCTGGCGGTACGCGATAAAATACTGTACATCATAATCATTGAGACTTCAATGCACTACAATTGTTATACGGTGATGACCTACTTGAAAAGACAATAAGAGGGAATCGTGCAGAGAGACGATACGGTACTTATATATAGGATGCCTTATAACGAGTATCAACAACTTTGATAATTTGTTGAGGAGATTATTTTAAAAGTAAAAAATATTATAGATCTTAGATTTTATGCTCTAGATAGTTATATAATTCCAAGAAAAGTTTTATTTTAGTGTTATAATATTAAAACTTACAAATTCATTATTACAAACATTATTACAAACTCGTTTATTATCTCAAGTGTTCTCAGTTCTCTTGAAACAATAAAACAAGATTCTTAAGTAGAAATAATATTATTTATTTCTTACACTATATATTTTTTCTTCTCATGATACGCGCTTTTTAAATTCGAAAGTTCGACATTGATGTTTTGCGTTGCGTTTTCAAGATTTTTAAAGTTAAATTCTTTAGATTATTATATTTCGAGACATTTAGAACAGCCGATCGATAATATTAAAATAAATGCATGTAAATAATTACTTGATTGAGAGAATTATTGTGGTACAAATAAAGTTATCGTAAAATTAAAATTTTTATTTAAATTTAAGTCTTTTGTTTTGTTTTGCTAAAAAGTTATTTTATATTTTAAACTTGTAAATTTGTTGAAACATTAATAACATTTTGATTTTTTACATAAGTAGTTATGTAACTATTGCGAATATAGAATTTATATAATACTTTTTACTATAAATTACATATAATTTAATACAATTACATTCTGAACATCTTATGTTACGTAAAATAGCATACTCAAGATAAATTTACCTCACGTTGTGCTAACACGACAAGAATCGAATCCGCGCAATTCGAGACAGGGTAGTAAAAGACAAACAGAATAGCACAAAATCAACAATATAGCTTCGAAGTAAACGTCGCAGTACACGCGGACTTCTTCGATATCCACTAATGGCTTAATGTGTGTAAAGTCGATATTATTACTTCCATAAAACATTCTTTAATGACCGTTGCTCACATTTATATAATCAATTCATCATGAATCAATTTAGAATATAAATTCATATTTATTTATAGAAAATCCCAGTATTCTGTTTGTATTAATTTTTTTGTTTTCTTTTTCGGATTAGTTATTTATGCGATGATATCATCGTATTATATTATACAGGGTGTATCCTAAAAAGTGGGAAGTATTGCAATAAGATATTCAGGACACAAAAATAAGAGAAAAAGTTCATATAAACATATGTCCGATATGACCTTGTTTTCAAATTATAGCTTGTTTTATTTTCCAATAAAGTTAAGATAGCATACTTGGATATCAGTTTGCTGTTTATGTACAAGATTTAAAGGACTTAAGGTCTTGTTAATTTGTAAACATAAACGCGTATTATTTGTGTTGTAAGTGGGGGCATCTAAAATCCATTGTTTACAAAACACCCATTGACAACGTCGAGATACTTTGTCAACGTGTTGAAGATGGTTGCCGGGAAATTCAAGCAATACCCGAAATTTTTGAAAAAGTCAGACAATCTATGATGAGACGTGTTGAAGCCTGTATTCAAGTTAGAGGTAGTCATTTTGAGCACTTGTAACCGTAATTATCTTAATTCTGTTGAAAAATAAAACAAGCTATAACTTGAAAACAGGATCATATCGGACATATGTTTATATGAATTTTTTCTCTTATTTTTGTGTCCCTCTCATTGCAATACTTCCCACTTTTTAGGATATACCCTGTATATTACAATTGATGCAAGATAGTCACGTACACGGAGAAAAAATAGAGATATTTTAGTACACGTTGTTAATAGAAGCACATAGAACTATTGTTATCTCTGTGATCGTAACAATCGAGTATAAAAAGAATATTATCCGAGCGTGATTTTGTATGTGTTAGGTTGAGAGAAGGCAGCATTACTTTTCAACACAAAACACATTCGCGTATTATAAACTTGTATAGGGATGATCAGAATAAAATGTATATAATGTATAACTCATATTTCAGTATTTGAATTCGATAATTAACTTATGTAAATAGTTGTTGCAGTGTGTGTATAAAAGTGCTAATTATATATATATATATATATATATAGGTACATATAATAATTCATTTGAAATAACATATATATTTTTAAATATTAGGTCTACTGGAAAGTTCTGTCCGTTTTTGGAATAAAACAAAATACAAATTTTTATTACCGTCAATAAACTTTATTAAATAATGTAATTGCCATTATTATTAATGATTTCTTGCCAGCGTGAGGGCAATTTGTATATCCCATTTTCGAAAAATGTTTTATCTTTTGATGCGAAAAATTGAACCAATGCTTTGATATCTTCTTCATTTTTGAATTTTTTGCCCCTCAAAAAATTTTGTAAGGACAAAAACAAGTGATAGTCGGAGGGTGCTAAGTCCGGGGAATATGGTGGATGCGACAGAATTTCCCAGCCTAGTTCTGCAATTTTTTGACGAGTCCCCAAAGCAGCATGTGGCCTGGCATTATCATGATGCAGTATGATGTTCTTCCTATTGAACATCGCCGGCCTCTTTTCTTGGACTGCTGTATTTAAATTATCCAGTTGCTGACAATACTTCTCCGAATAATGGTAATTACATTATTTAATAAAGTTTATTGACGGTAATAAAAATTTGTATTTTGTTTTATTCCAAAAACGGACAGAACTTTCCGGTAGACCTGATACATACCTGAGTAGGAACCTTTTGTATCCATAGGCGGCGGGGGGTCATTAGATGGCCTGTACATGGTATTTTTCGTCTTAAAAGACGGGATGCTGGAAAGAAAAATACATATGTAACCATTGAGATATATTAAATTCATATTAGAGAGATCTATTATATTGTTTGTACTAGAGATTGAAAATCCTAAAGCAATGTTTTTCTGAATTGAATATTTGATGCTATAGATATGTAAAAAAGATATGTCTTATGTCAATTGCTATGTGTTTCCACTTTTCACCAAAATATAAAGATCTAAGCAATAATATTTTACAATAATTTTAAGCAATGCAAAATATAATGTGTTGCATTATTTTATTTTGAATTATTAATTATTTTATTAAAAATTTTTTATGTAGAATTCCGGAATATCCGAATATGGATTTTTTAATTATTTTAAAAGAAACTAAATGCTTGTGTATTCTGAATGTTTGGTTATTTCGTATACTATTCAATTACCTGTGAATATTAACAACATTAATCTCAATTCTTAGTCTACGTCCAAAATTTAGCTTTTCCAATCGTTTATAAATAATATGACATGTGTAATATTTTATATTAATTGACATAAGTTGCCTTAACTTAGTGTAGATGTATATTTATTTTAAAAATCGACTTTTGAATTATCGTAAACTAAACGATGATCTCTTTCTCAAGAAAATAGATTTATGCATATTGCAATATTAAATGGCGGTCCTGAAATAGACTAGCTATACGTTTATCGGTAAAATGTATTAAAAATTTTACAAATTGTTACAATGATAAACCAGCAAGCGCGTATTTTTAATAGAAAAAGAGAACACCGATTCCGTTCTTTTATAAATGTTATCTGAAGCATATGTCAATTATGGAAATTTTACGTCTAAATTTATAAATACGATAAAAAATGTTTTAACGGGCGATAGGGAGAGCCGGCGCAGTAAACAAGGCGCATGTAATTTGGGCAATAAATTGTCCAAAGTTCGTTTATTATAAAATTAAATGATACAATTTTATAACGATACAATAAAATTAAATGATACGATTTTCAACGAATTTTGGACAATTTATTCTTTTGCGCCTTGTTTACTGTGCCAGCTTTCTATCGCTCGTTAAAACATTTTTTATCATATTTGTATATATTGAAGCTTTTAGTGTGTTTACATTTTAATTTGTTGTACGTAAATTTATATTTTTATTACAAGTTTATATTGTATTTTTTTCTTACGTTTTCTTTTTTTATATTTTCTTATATTTAAGCAATATATTACTATGAAATATTAATATAATGGTAAATGGGTAGTAATAATTTTTTTATTTTAGTAAGAAAGAGAGAGAGGGAGAGAGAGAGAGAGAGAGACAAAAAAGAGATATATGTAATGTCCAAATTTTTTGATTAATTAATGAAAATGTAATAAAATAAAAATTATAAAGTTGCAATTTGTTATGATATACATATTACAGTTTTATCTGCGCGTTCCTATTGTAACAATGTAACTCATAAAATGTTATCTCTAAGAATATCATTTTATTGCTTGATGCCGATTTTGCTGACATCAGTGAACTTTAGTTGTAGTTTGATTGCTTCTACAGTTTCCAGAAAGGGGTGGAGAAACAATTAAAGTACGGTTAAAGTTAATCGACATTGTAAGAATCGGTTTCTCCAAACATACGTAACGGAAACCAAGCGATACATTACACTGTCGTGTAGAGATACAATCATTAATCTCATGTACACGAAAACATATAATGACTAAAAATCTCTCAACAAGATAAAGTAGGGTACGTGATTACTCCGGATGGACCCGAAAGTATCTAGGGTAAATGTGAACATAGGCATCCATCTACGTCGTCCGCAAAACTTTAAATTCTTATCGAGATATATTGTTATGAAACATAGTAAACTTACTAATATATGTAATAGTAGGATTTTTTCTAGAGATAAAATATAATACACACGTATGTAATCATCTTGATTACACGTATGTAGTGATCTTATAATATTCTATTTGTATAAATTATAGTATTTATGAAATGCTTATATTTTATCGTTATTTTTTAAATTATTAAATTTTCTGCTCACAGAATTTTTTCTTCTAAAATTGTGCGACTGTAAAAAATAGTAGCACTGTACACAGTGAATATAGACTCTGAACCATTGTTCCACTATATTATTACTTTTGGAATATTCCCAAACAATGTAGGGAGACAATGTAAATAATGGCAGAATTCCAACAGTAGTTGTGAATCAAAAAGATTGCTAATATAAACAAAGTTACTCCATTTTATTTCCCAGTTCAAAGACACAATTCGAATTTCGTTAGCATCAGCTGCGATTATCATGTATAATAATAAACAATTAAGTCACTCCACCTTGTGTCAAGAAAAAATTTATCTTCTTGTATAATATTTTTTACTCTTTTTGGATTTTTATATTAATAAAATATTTCTTTCTTTCTCTCTCTCTCTCTCCCTCTCTCTCTCTCTTTGTTCTTTTCTGAACTATAATCATATAAAGAATGTATATATGTATATGATTATAATTCAGAAAAGAACAATATATTAAACAGTATAAGATAAATTAAAATTAGAAAAATAGGATATTAATTTAATATGTAACATATGATATAAACGCAAAAAATAGTTCTTCTAATTCTGTTCAAAAATGATTTGTTCAAGAATATCTTAAAATCGAAATTCCAAAGTATGCATATTATATTGTATGTAGAAACTAATGGTGAGAAAGATTTGGTGCTAAAAATGATTAACAAGTTTTGTTAATTTTATTAGTCTGTCGACTACTAAACTCTAGTACACCATCGTCACGCACGTTCGCGCGGAACTATTTGAATAATTAATAACTGGCGAGCACCATCAGGTCAGAAATTCGCACCTCTGTGCATCTAGAATATACGCCGCGGTTAAGCTGCCTCAGAAGGTCTTCATTCCAAATCCCTTCGGATGAACCGTTGTTGAAATGCTATCATCGCATCTCATTTTGGGGGAGGGGGATGAAAAGGGGGAGCGAGAATCCCTTTTACGTCACAGCCACCCGCTATGTATATATAGATATATTCTCTCACGCGAGATGCACGCTATCTACATCTCGGGCATGCAATACAAAATACGGAAATTATGGACACGGTCGTTTCGTGAACGAGAAAATCACGCGTTTCCGTTAGGATATTATATAATATCGTCGCGTTTAACATCGATGCGTGTATCATGCATACTGTAGAGCTGCATGAAATGGTCGAAGGATTTTCGTTCTCCTCAAACTTCAAGGGGAATTTTCAAAAATTCTTTAATTTCTGTGTACATTTTTCGCCTCATAGAATCTCAAAAAAAATTTTAATAGGAAGCTATAGAGAGAACATCTGTAACTCGAAAATAAATTGAGATCTAATTTATTTACATCTTTTATTCTTTAAACTTCGCGTTTTTAATCTATTAATATATATTCTTCGTCCACATTAATATGTACGTATCATCTTTAATATACTCTGTATTTTTTCGCAGGCATATGATTACGGATTCGTGGCGTTCTTTGAAGCCGACGATGCATGTAAACAACTGCATCGTGAGACATACAAGAATTTTTTTACGGAATAGTCATGCTTCATCGACTCGGTATACTCGGAATAAGGTCAGTGCACGAGAACTTTGTCTACATTTGCAGTTCGATGACATCGAATAGTGAACGGTATGGAGGCGTCAGTGCAATCATTATAAAAGCTTTTTTAAATGACATTTTTTGAGGGAAAAACTTTGTTAAAAAAAGATGCAGTAACAAATATGATATTAATATGCACACTGTAATAAAATTTCGTGCAAGAAATTACAATAAACTCAATTTAGTTTTTTTTTTAAATTTGCTGTAATACAATATTAATGTGATAATAAAATAACGCGATTTTATCGAAATAATATTAGCGTTAATTAAAGTCTTGTTCACAATATACAAAGAGCGCAATATATATGGTTTAAAGGGTTATCCTTCCCTACTAAACTATATAATATTCTGTATAAAAGTATTTTTACGACCATGTTTGTCTCATAACTCACAACTGCTAATCGAAAATCGATTATATTATGGTGTATATTATATTACACTCTTGTTTAGAACACGTTGTAGAAGCGTTTTTTTGCAATTTTTTTAACAATAATGTAATTACCGCAGGTATACTTTAACAGAATATATAAATCTTTTTATCTATCTTATAGATATAATTTAACTTAATCACGTATATAAAACGTCGGAAGTTCATATCTTTATCAAGACTTCTGGAATAAGATAAGAAAGAGAAAATTATAATATTGCAACTGCGTAAACGAAATAACGAGATCCGATATTATATATAGAGCTCGATAAAATTTTGACATATGATGAAATTTCTTAGATAACGATAATCACAGAAATTGAAATGGCGACATAAAATCGCGGTAATTGCAATCATCCTCATCTCAAAGTTAATGTAAATGTTACTTCGAATTGCCGACAGTCAGTGGATAACATACAACGTAGGAAATGCACAATATGCCGCATCATTTGGTTCAATGCGCAATTGTGATATGATATAAAAGCAGGTCGAGTATTCGAGCAGCGCAACCGATGTTAACAAACGTTAAGCGTTCCTCTTCGCTTTATGTTTTTTAAGAGCTGCACTTCCTGAGAGCACTGGCGATCCTCTATGCCTTTTCAACTTTGTACCCGTTAAAGTTGTCCCCTTTGAATGTTTACAAAATGCAACGACTCCAAAGTTTGCTCAATGCAAAATTTCCTTCTATAGTAATTCATTTGAATTAATTAAACTGAGATATATATAAACTTTAGATTTATTTGTTAAAATTAAATAATCTTAAAAAAAAAATGTAGAATATGTGCATATAATCAGATAGAATATTTTCGTCTTCCTACTATGCATCAAACGAATTTGGGTTAACGTTGTTTTCGATGGAGTCGGGTTTGAAATTTGAAGCTAGCTTCGCGTGTATTTCGCGCTAATCAAATTCGGCTAGTTAATAAGAAGTGTTTGCGAACACTGAACTTCAGTAAATGCTAAAATTCGACGTTTACTACAAGCTAGCTATGATTCATCACGGTTTTTGTGCTATCATGAAATTAAATCACCAATCATTATTAAGATTTTATTGAGGTTTTATTATTATTATGGAATTATACACGAATTATTTCGTAAGAAATCATTTAGGAAGCAGTGTTTGTTCGAATCGTTTTTGGCTATACATAATGTATTCCGTCCACGTGCAAGGCATTCTTACGTAACTTCTGTGATACGCCGAATGTTAAAATAAGCGAAGCGTAGGAGGATCGACAATGATTTGAAAATGTGGAACTGCAGCATTTCGCGGATTGCAGATATTTCCGAGAGACTGGATTTTTATGAGATAAACCAGTTATATAACTTTCAACTTCTTCAGGACTTTATTATTATTTGAATTATTATGAATATTATGAATTTTATGATGAATATTATCATGAATTTTATAAATTTATACTATTATTTTCGCATTTTCAAATTTTTATCTGTTCTATTCGTGTTATAATTTCGTATGAGATAGAAGGAACGAGTTTATATCCGGCACTGATTCTTGATTATACACATATAAAATGTAAACGATTAATAGAAGATTTAGATTGCACAATGGATATATATTACTAAGAAAAATGTCGAGGCAAGAGATTAACACTAAACATCTGCATTTGACATTTCGATCTCGAAAAAATCTTGATGATGTATACAATAATATCCATATAAATTCCATAATAGCAACCATTTCGAAAATGCAGCTGCAATATGGCGGTCTGAACACATCGATCGTCAAAAAAGATTAAGATGACATAAAACATGTTTCTTTTGCAAGGATGTTTGTCGTTGTAAATCGAGTATGATGTTATTTCATCATTTTATCAAAGGCCACATAAATTCATTGAACTCCAGCTTATGTATTATTTATGGCTCTCAACATGTTCGTAGATACATCTAGTATACTATAGTAGTAGATGTATCAATGATACCATCAATAATTCAATAACGAGAAAATAATAGCACGAAGTCATTAAATCTATTATTTTATATTATTCGCCAATAATTAAATGTTAAATCAGCGCATGGAACAAATCAGGACATGCGTAATAAAAGTCAATGTAAATACGAATAAAAGATACAGAAACTTATAAAAAGTTTAAGTTTTGTTCAGATATAATACTTTCTTAAGAAAACTTAGTGATGAATCAACGTGGCAAGAGATTTTTGATTTACGACAACTAAATTAATATTCTGTAAGTCACACTGATCGTAATATCAGAGACGTGAAATGCATACGCAATCGAGAGAGATAGCTAAGTCGGCTCGTAAATCGGCATTAACGCACGTTGGCTCGATTCTTTGCGATCACCTCGTTAAACAAAGTCAGGAACGGATCGAAGAGCGTTCCGCCTTATCGGGTGGCAGGCGGTATCGTGTTGAGAAAGGAGGATCGATCCCCCGATATCCGTGCAGTCGAGAATCGACGGGGCACTCGGAGTTGGTACCCGCGACGACAGCAGCGGTTGCGCGAGGTTTCGTAAGCTAGGAACGCGATGGTACCGTGAAAGAGGACGACAAAGGGGGCGACGAAGGGGGCCTGACTTACCCTTGTCGAGGGTCTCTCGGGCCGCGTGTATGACCTTTCTACGCCGGAGACCGTCGCCCGGTAGGGCGCTCGTCATCGTATTGGTGAAGGTCGCGCCGGTGCTCGTCCCGGTTTTGACATCATCGCCGTTCGCGCACTCGTCCGTCGTGGACGTGGTGGCGGCGGTCGACGCGCGATGGTGATGATGATGATCGAGGAGATTGATCGAGGACCCCTCGCCGCCTGGCATAATGTCCCGGACTGCCAGGGATCGTAGTCCTTGGCCGGAGGACTCTTGCGCCTCAACTGAACTGTGACTTGTCTCGCTACGTCGTTCTCGCCCACCCTCTCTCTTTGCCGCGCTCTCGCGCCCTCGTCTTACTCCTCGTATCCCGCTCCCGTTGTATATTACCCTCCTTACGTCTCACCACTTCTAACCCTTCGCCGCCTACGTGGCCACCCATGCCACATAGTCGTCGACTCGCACGATGACGACGTGTACATATCGGGTGAGACCCCTCCGAGCATCCCCTATTGCGCTTCCGGTGCCGAAATGCCGCCCCTTCGTGACGTGGCACCATCTGCACGAGTGGGGTTGTACTTTCCCGATCGATGGGGTCGTAAGGGTGGGTTTTAGTCGACGCGAGAGATAAAGCTAACTTGGACTTGAAGGAAAAGTTACTAGAATACACGATAGCGCGCACATCTGAAAACTAGTTTTTATTTATAAACTTGCTCAAAAAATTTTAAGATATTTGTTGATTTGTTTGATATTTCATTTGAAAGCAATTTACAAAAATTTCACAAAGATCTTTTTTTCCAATAAATAAAAGAGAATCCAGTCTCGAAGGGATAAAAATACTTTTCGCTGCAAAAAGAATAAGAAAGAGAATATATAATTTTTTGCATTCTCGCATCTTTATTAAAATACTTACACGCTTAACTTACACGTATACTACACAGGTGTGTGTAATTAAATTAAATAGACTTAATTCTCTATATATTTTTTAAAGCGATATGATTACTCGTTCAAGTCGAGCTTTCGCGCTTCGATCTCGCTGGAAGAACGCTCGGCGTCCTTTTTATAAGCACGCGTCGCGACGAACGATCGATTTGCCGCCAGCGACGCGGAATTTCCTTTTCAGAAGGGGAAGTCCCTTTTCACGGTTGATATCATGTTGGTATTTTGCCTTTAACCCCGACATACATAATTTGTCACGACATCTTGAACGATGTCTTATCTCCCAGCGATGAAACATCCTTTCTTAAATGAAGCTGAAGAACATTGATCATTCTCTACATGTTTTCGTACAACATATAATTTAGTCGTGTACTCAATTCATGTTCTGTTATCGTGCTGAATCTTAATTCGCGACCGATATTTTAAATAACATGTTAATTTATTCTAATGACAAAAAATATCCATTTTTTTAATAATCTTGAATACGTGATTAAAATAATGGAATAATTTAATATAAAATTACGATCATTTTATGTATTGCATGAGAGAATGTAGAATGTTAAAAAATGCGAAAACGTAACTGTAATTTCGCGGACCGACAAATATAGCTTTTGAAAATTCATAAGCACAATATATATCGATCGATACATAAAAAAATAATTTAGAAAATGTACCAATTAACACTTTTCTATTCGGTTTTAATTTTTGCATAATTTCTTGTTTTTTTATACGACATGTTTTTTATAAATCTTATATTTATATAAGAATAAATACACACATATATTCCTAAACGTATTGATATAGAAATATTATTAAATTATTTTAAACATTATTTAATTCATCTTGCTGCATTTTTTCAACAACGATAGGCATCTAATAAAGATTGATTGTCGTTCTAAAAATTGCCTTTCGCCATATTATTATCTGCTTTAATAACCGAACAGAAAAATGCTAAGGACGACTTTACGATTGATCGAATCGACGTTTTTGACGTAGCTCAATACGTCGAATTTTTCTCATCTTTCCATAACATCATCCATCTTGGGCCTCGTCATCACGCATCGACCTCTATAGCAAATTTCTGTCATGTGAGACACCTTCGTGGTGGTCGAGGTTCTGAGAACCTTGCCCAACATCGTCTGGGTAGAGTTTGCCCTAATCACCGTGCCTGTAGCTCGTCTATTCGGTGTCGTTGTTTTCGTGGTCGACGTGGTCGTGGAAGGCTCTGTTATTATGGTTTCTTCGGACGGTACCGCCGTGTTCATGATCGTGTCTGGGATCAGCGTAGTTGTTTCAAAAATCGTATTCTCTTTCATCGTCGTCTCTGTGATACCTTGTGCTTCTTTGAGATTAGTCGCGTTCTCTTCGATATTGATATGCTGCGTTGTAAAAATGTCTCGCGAAGGGTCAGTCGTGCCGATTATTTGATCTGCTTTTCCAGGAGTCTCATTTTTAGCTTCGACTACTTTCGCGATTTCTTCTACCTCCTCCTGGTTCTCGGCACTCTTCATGCTGTCAAAGATGGCTTTCACATAATCGGAGAGTGTTTTTACGCTGGAATCACCCTCGTTTCGCGTGACAACACCGGGAATGGGCGTCGTTGACTGCAGTTTTAACGTAGATTGCGATTTGTCGAGGGTTAACGGGTATTTCACTTCGCTCCATTTAATTCTGTGATTCTTCGGGTGCGCGTCATTTTCTTCGTCATTTTTTTCATGCCTCTTTAACGTCATTATATGTTCCTTCCCTTTATTGATGGCACTCAATTTTTGTATCTCTTCTTTCGCAGTCGGAGAGTTAGTCAGTTCCGCTATAGTATCCTCGATCTCCTTTGAAGTTCCTGGTCCATCAGGATAATTTGATGGCAGATTATACTTTTGATTGAATATTTCGACATTTTCCAAATTATTCTGCTCACTTTTGTCTTCTTGAGAATTCTCGTCCCAGTATTCTTTCGAGTCTGCTTCTTTTTGCACTTTAGTTTCTTCCTGTGACAAACGAACAGTTTGTTCAGACGATGTCGTTTCTTTAATATCGTTTCTCCATCCGGTTAAACTTTTATTTGCCATCGTAACGCGTTCTTCATCAGTACTCGATGTCAGCGTTGCACTAGTCTGTGTGTAATTTTCCTTCAAAGTCGTCACTTCGCCATTGTCGGAAGTGACATACGGTGTCGTCATCGGCGTCGTCGTCGACGTCAATATTGTCCAATCGGGTATTTCCGTGCTGACTGATGTGACACGTGTTGGAATGGAGACCTCGTCATTCTTCAGCATCTCTTCCAAGAAGTCCTGCAGCAAGGACTTTTGTGTCGTTTCTGTGGCAATTGTGGTGGTTGCGATAACAGTTGTCGGTTGGATAGTGGTAAACTTCGATTCACGGACCGAATTATACTTGTAATGATCTTGAACCAGACTATTCATTGCGGAATTGAAGTGTTGGGATTCGGCAGTGACAAAATCGTCTTTACTTACAGGCCTTACCCGCACGCGGACTCTTCTTCTTCGAGTCTGAAATATGAAGTTTCAACTTATTTTTTATTATTTCTTGCATATATCACATGAAAGAAGGCTCATATGATTTTAATTACAACATTACAATAAATTTCAGTCTAAGGGCCAAAACAATCGAAGATCGAAATATTTTTATATCTATATAGATTTGAATTTTTTTATTTATATTGAATTATTATATTAATTTATATAAAATTGATCTTATATAGATAGATTGAAAAAATTTGTCATGTAAAAATATATATTATTTTAATAATGATAGAGTGCATGAAAAATTAATATTTTCAAATACAATATTTTACCTTTCTACCGGTAAGAGGGTCGGCGACTTTTTTCATCTTCGTGTCATTGGTTGCCTGTTCCATAGAGCTATCTTCCTTGTCTCTCATCCAGTCCTGCGCTTCAAATGACGTTTCCTTATCGCTTTCGGTTCGATCCTGAAGTATCGTCATCGTTACAGCCGTTGTGGCATTCAATTTCTCCGTGTGATCCTGCGCATTTGTCTTCATTCCGAAAACAGCACTATCAATCATTGCGTCCGTGCCAGCGGCATCGTTCGGCGATTTCTGATAGTCGGAGGAAACGACCACCGTCACCCCCGAAGGCACTTCCGGCCCGATCGTAATAATCTCGGGCGCGTTTTCGTTTTTCTGATCGTCGCGAATCCTGCCCCGTTCCCTCTTCGACTCGTCGGTCATGCGATTCGAGGCGAAGCTCGGCTGGAACGACGTCTTCGACAGCTTCGTGGACCATTGACTCTCGGCGCCGTAAATGTCACCGCTGGAGTGTTCGCTCACGCGATCCGAATGACTATACTTGCTTGATGGAATACTGGCCAGTTGGGTCTGATCGTATTCCTCCCGTTGTGACATCTGCTCCGGCAGATTGCCGAAGTTTAAAATAAATTCCTGAGGTGGATCCTGGAAACATACATGTGCGCGTTACGTTTGAGCGGTTCAGAAAGAAGTAAATCGCATCTTTTAGAAAAATATTGAAGAATAAGTTTGAATAGCCATTTAAAATTAATATTGCGATTTTCATATCATAAATTTTGAATGAAAAAGAAATTGATTACATTTCTCTCTATTAATTACATTTTTTTTTTAAATGTGTCACGATTAGGGAATTTATTTACGTGTTCGCTATTCTCCTCGTAGAACTGCGTCGGTCGATTCTGATTCGGTACGAATTGCGGCACATCGAAATTGTCATCGTAGAGAGGTTGCTGTCTTGTCACGGGCAGTTGTTGCGGCGTTATTCGAGAATAGTTCTCGTCCAGCGGCAGCTCGTTGTTTGCCTCAAGACCGGATTCCGTGTTCGTCATCGGGCGTTTCTTTCCCGGTCGGCGGATTCTTCCTCGTATCCTCGTTTGCTTCGGTTCCTCTGGTTTCGTTTTTGGTTTCACCGTATATACGGTGTTATCTGGCATCACCGTTGCAACAGGTATAGTTTCCGTCGTTGTCGTGAATATTTTCGTGGTCGGCTGGCGAGTCGAGATCTGATTGTATTTCGGACGATTCTTTAAAATGTGTGTCGGGCTCGATTCCACCGCTGTCTCATCGTTGGATATTATGTGCTGTATCTGCAACGAGTTTATTTGCATTCATTAATGTTTCCTGTGCGATATAGTACGTTGAAGGGAAGATTGATGGAGTATTTCACACAAAAGTTTTATAATGTATTTAGTGAAAGTGACTTTGTGGTGTAATATTGAGAACACATTGAAAAATTTTAGATGATTGCCAAGAAAAAGATTGATGGGTTACACAACAGTCTCACTTCATCTGAAGAGAGATGTAATATTAAAAAAGAAAAAGGAAATTAAAAAACTTTATATTCTCCTTAATAAAAAATAAACAATTAACAGATGCAACACAATTTTGATAGAATATGATAGACAAAATCATAAAAATGTATGTTTTGTTAACTGAGTGTATATACATATATACATAATATATAATTATAAATTATAATAGAAATCTGCAAAAATATTAACTACATCTACCTTTTTAATATGAGAATTTTTCACAGCTAATTTAAATGTATTACAAGAACGAGTCTTTATTCATTCGAAATTACGAAGTTATCATTTATGTTATAAAATTATCATTTATGTTATAAAGAGAAAGATAAAATCTGTAAAACGTAAATTTTTCATATTCTCAATTTTTTTTTTTTTTTTGTGAAAAGCTATTGTTTTTTGATGAAAAGCTTTACTATTGATGAGCAAAGCAAATATTCTGTACAATTAGTACAGGTTCTGATTGAAAAATGACAGTTTCTAAATTTAATTGAAACTAATTAGACGCTAAAACTAACTTGTGTTCTCAAAACTACGCATTTCTTTTCTCTATATGTCGTGCGAAACGTACCTCGGATAAGGCAGGTCTATATGTAACGGGTGCTTCGAATCTGTTATCTATCGGATGCACCGATTGCACCGGACGGAAGTTCGGCGCTCTTATAAATCCGTAATCGACGTCTTCTTCCTCAGCGCGGGTGGTCGTGGTAGTGGTGGTTGTCGTTGTCGTTGTCGTTGTCGACGGTGTAGTGGTGGCGATCAACTTCTGCTGCTGAGTAGCATGTATCTTTATATATTCGTTACCGTCAGTCTGCACTTGCGATCCGTGATTCTGCGGACGCACGCGTGTCTTTGTCCTCGATCCATCGCGATTTCTGTGACTCGAGCCGCGGCTGGAATCGTGATTCACGACGCTAAAACGAACATATTCGTCCTGAGAACCTCGAGGTCGCGTTTGAATCGCGGAATCCTGATGAGTACGACCACTTAGTCGACCACGAACTCGCTGGCGTATTATTACAGGCGCCGGAGTGGTCGTGCTGGTCGTAGCGATCTGAAATTAAAACAATTAAAATGATACTTAAATATTATATGAGATATAATATTATATTATATATAAATATTATATTATTTCAATGGCATCTTATCTTTTTTTTATGTGTGTCAATAATAATTTTTTTTAAATGTAAGATTTTAACAATTAATTTTTATTTATTGCATCTTTTATAAAATTTAAATGAAATTTTATTTTGTATATATAATAATGCCTCAAAGAAATGCATTTAATTGAAATGCGCAAAACATCATTAATAATATCAATTAAGCATATGTACTTCGATAATCGATGCCTCTGTAGAGGGAATCTGCAGCTCGTAGTCTTCTTGCTTGTTCTGCTGGAGCGGAATGAAAATCGGCGACGCATTCGGATCAACCTCTATTGCGCCGTCCTCGATCTTGCCGTCATCAATATTGCGGAACGAATTCTGTCCACCGATGTTATAATCCGGCTGAGTTTGCGCCACGTTGACCTCGTAAATCGGAGAATATCGATGTTCCTCGCCGGGTCTGACTCGGGGATCTTCCGTGATAGCGTGATTATAGTTGGCATTTTCCTGATAACGCGAATATTCTTTGTGTCTTTGGGGAATATTCGTCTGCTCTGGTGAATTCTCGTTTGTAACTTGATAATTGAATCCGTTTACCGGAGCCTGTTCGAGTCTCGGTTGCTCGAAGGCGCCGTTCTGATCGTACGTGGCTTCTTGATGATAGCGCGCATCTTGAGGGCGATTTTGCGGATAATTTTGACTCTTGGAGTAATCGTCAGACATCAAGGGTGAGCTGTGCTGTATCTCGCGCAACGGCGGGTAATTCTCGGTCTGCGTGGGAGTAGTTGACGGATAATTCTCACGGGTATAATCGCTTACCCCCGATGGAGAAGTTTCCTTTTGGTGGAGATTGGAGGTGGATCCGCTCGTCGGCGAGTACGCGTCGGGAGATGCATTGTTTTGCGAGTCGCCTTGCGTTGGATAATTTTCGTAATTGGCTGCTTGGTGAGTTTGAGTCTGAATAAATTTAAAAGATAATGTTTAGATATTAATTTACTTTATGTTTCCCATCTCTAAGATTTAGAGGTAAAAGAGAAAGAGAGCAAGATTAAAGATTAATCGTACCGATTGAGAATTCGCTCTATCTCGATTTCTGTATTTCTGCGTTCTAGACGTTGGTCTCCTGTGTTCTACCGCGTTATATTTCTGTGTGGTTTCTGGTATTTTTCCCTTCGTGGGCTCGTAAGAGGTCTCGTGATAATCCTCCGTAGTAGTCGTAAATCTAGATTTAGATCTGTTGTATGACGGTCTCCGTGTTCTATCGGTTTTATTACTAGGTGTCTGAGTCGTTTTGGGTCTCGTGGGTATGACTCTGCCTCTGTGCAAATATGATACGATATATTTCTATTATATTAATGTTATGTTGAAATTCATGATAAAATAAAAAAATTTTTATTGATGCTGTATAGACGTTTTAGACGTTTTATTTATATGTAGATAGCATAAAAGAGAGTTCTACGTGAAATTTTTATATGAGAAAATTTTATCTCTGATATATTACGATATGCATTATATCTCGAATATAAAAAATATAAAAACAATAAATATGTGCGACAAAACCTGAATAATTTAAGTAAAGGTAAAGAAATATTTTATAGAGAAAAATTATTGTTCTTACAATAAATTTTTATGCAGAAAGTTATAAATTATAATAAAATTAATGATATATTTTTGGTCTCACACACATACACACATCTGAATATATATGCTTACCTTCCTCGGGGCCTGTAGGTCGTGGAGCTTACACGAGTAGTTGTTGTCGTTAACGGCGTGGTTGTTGTTGGTGGCGGCGTCGAAGTGACAGGAAGATTCTCCTCTTGTTTATCCAACAGCGAGTTTATTAAGCCTGGCAGATGCGGGGAAATTGGCGGTAATTCCGCTGGAAAATTGAATTGCGTTGGTCCAACTGGCGCTCTGACGTCATTGGTGTCGTACGATTCACCTAGATTAGCTTGATATTGTTCGGCGGCGTTATATTTCTGCGTCTCTATTTGCTGAGCAAACCCCTGATTGATGAGCGCCAATTGATGAGCTGCCAGGTCTTGTTTCTTTGTGGAAGGATTATGCGGACTTACCGTCCCGTCCTGAAAACTTGGCGTATTAGAATAAGATATCTCCTGTCTATAGCTATCCGTCGTGTCGAATTTGGGAGGTTGAGTAATCGATTTGGATTCCTGCTCGTAGTAAGACTGCCTCGGCGTCGTCTTCGTGGTCGATTGTTCACCGTAATATGACGAGCTGATTACGGAGGTCGGCTTATTATCGTAATACTGTCTGAATCTAAATCTGGAACCTGATGGCGGCGACTCGTATTTCGCACTGCTGGATTCTGGGGAAAAGTTCTGAGCAGTCGAGGATGCGTAAGACGCAGTAGTAGCGATGGGTTCGCTTTGATCGGCATTGTTGTAAGAATTCGGTTCGATTAACGACGTCGGACTAGAATTCTGTTCATCTACTTGTGCATTCGGTTCCGGGGACGTTTCCGATAGCGTGTTAACGACGACCGAACCGATATGCGGCGCAGGGAAGGGGATCTTGGCGTAACCCGGTGGCGGTTCGAAGCTCAACGGAGCCACAAAGAAAGGTAGTTTGTCGACTTTGCGCTCTACTCTATTGTGATCGATCGATGACAGATAGGGAAGATCGAACTTGGCGTAACCGTAAGGAGGATCTAGGTTTGACGGACCAACGAAGACCTGCGGGGAACTGGGGCTGACGTTGTCTAAAACAGCGATGGTTTTCGCGTCTTTCAAGATCTTCAGAACGTCGGTGACTTTGACGGATTCTAGCCTGGAGCTGGGACTGCCCATGTAAACAGAGAGGGGAGGTTGATTAGGCGACGGCGTGGTCGTAACTTCGCGGTAGTTTGGCTGTTCCTGGTACTGATTGACCCGTTGACGTTGTCTGCCACGGATCTTCTTGAGCCTAGTGCCGTCCGCAAGATGCTGGCGATGCACTTGTTCACGGAATAGAGCCTGAGGGTTTTGCTGGAGACCGGTGCCTTCCAGGATCCTCTGGTGTTCCAGTTGCTTTAATCTCTCTTCGCGTTCTCTGGCTTCTTCTTCACGGCGTTTCTCTTCCTTAGCGCGAAGTTCAGCGAGTCGTCGTCGTTCGAGTTCCTCCTGCCTCTGCTTTTCTCTTGCTTCGCGGATTCGTTCCAATTCTCGTTGCTTCGCTATTTCCTCTAATTTTTCCAGCTCCTTCCGTTTCTTCTCGGCTTCCTTCTGCCGCAACAGTTCTTGTTCTCTCTGAAAAGCCTCCTGTTGCAATCGCGTCTTTCGCTCGAGTGCCTTTTGCTCCTCATTTAATCTGGTGAATTCTTTTATGCGCTCCTCCTTTAGGAATTGCGCCTTTTCTTCATGTTCTTTCTGAATCTGCTGCAACACCTGTCGCGCGTAAGTTTCTTGATCGGGAGAGAGCGAAGTTTGTTCGACATTTCTGTGGTTCTCTCGTTGATGATATTGTTGGCGAACGGGATATTGCTTTCTCCCGCGGCCCCTTTTTAGTTGGCCTGTTTGCGCTAAGGTTTCCGCCGGAACATACACCAGTTGAACCTAAGAGATGTCACAGTTGCTGTTAAAATGTATGTGTCTAATCTTTGGTTTATAGATTATAAAATTAAATAATTAATATTGAATTTGACGAATTACAAACTTAGCGATTTTTTGGTATAATATTCATTAACTAATATTATTGTGTATGATTACCTAACCTAACCTAATAACATCGTAAACATTAAAATTAAAATTAATTTTTATTGCGTTATATTTGTTTCGTTGCACAATGATTATATTAAAATTATATCAATTATACAAATCAAAGTGTATGTAAGTAATTACATATACGATTTAAATCAAAATCAAGATTTTATCTACTTATTTTTTTACTAACCTCCAGAATTTGCTAAAATTAACTACTATTATTTTAATTTTATCTAACTTTTATCCAATTTTTATCTAACCATAAGATTAATTTATCGCTTTACTTAGTTTCTGCTTTGCTCTGTTATAACGTGCGCATCTTGTATATTTCATCTACGCTCTAATTCTCTTTGATCCGACGAGTGATAATATTGCAGAAATATACAAATAGGGAAATTGGTCTAAATAGAACTTGTTAAATTACGCATTTAACAAGAGAGCGAACCATTGTTGATTTCAGGCATCTTACTTTATTTTTTTACAAACCTCCTCTTCCTCATCGTTTCCGATCAAAGGAGATTGCGATAATCCTGGACTCGGTCGTTCTTTCAGACCTTTTCCGTCAGGTCTTTGACTTCCGTGTTTCGTCACATAAGTATGAGGTCCCTCTTGCGTGTCATCACCGTGTTGCAGTATAACTTGACCCTGAGCAGGCAAATTCGATAGTTCTTGATTATCGTTCAGATTCTGATGAACTTGCCCCGGTCTTCGAGGAAGGAAATTTTGAGGATATAACGGTGGAAGTGCTTCCGAGGATGGATGTGGCGGGACTAAAACTTCCGGCGCTACGGACTCGGGTGCCGTTTGCGAGTTGCCTAAGGAACTCGGCGGCAACGCTTGCTTCTCATCTTCGGCGCCGGGCAAAAACGTCTGGGACTATATAAACGAAAATAAAATCAATTTGAAAAATTAAGCAAGGGATAACCGACCCGATAATATCCTCTATACATTTTTTTAATAATCGTTAAATTTAATAAATAATTTACAGTTTGAAGAAAATGCGCTTAATGAAGAAATTTTCATTATTAGCTTTATTATTTTTTAATTGTTTCTCGTGTAAAAAGCTTTTGCAAAATATATCTTTTTTTATTATATAAGTATAGCTCAAGCTTTCTTATACATTGTAAGAGAAAAATAGACTAAATGAGCAATGAATAATTTATATGAAAAGAAAATAAATAAATTGTAAATGATATCAAGTATTTCTTATAATGATTGTTGATATAGTCGAAACTAAGACATTTTACCTGAAGAAGTTGCTGCTGAGCTCTGAGCTGCTGTTGCAGAAGTAAGAGCTTTTGAATACTCTCCTGTGTCTTTTGCAGCTGAATCAGCTGTTCCTGGTATTGCTGCTGAAGAGCGGGCGGTAACGCGAGTGATTGAATCGGATTCGATAGATGCGTGTCGCTGGCTGGTAAAAGGCCGCTTCCTGCATTGCTCTGTGGCAGTTGAGCGGTCCTCGGATTAGCCAGGGGGATCCATTCGCTATTGGAGACTTGTCGTGACCATCGTTCGGCCGTACTTCCGTCGAATACGCCTAACAATGTTAGGACGACGAACACCGCGGTCGGTGCGAAACACCTCCGCACAATCTAAAATCAACGTCATCGATTAATTGATCGTGGACGCCAGATAATTAACTTCATCGACGGCACATATGCTATATTGACAGCGTAAAATTGCTTTGATTGACTTTTCACGATGGATTTAGGTCAACATCGACACTTCTACATTTGTGTATGTGTGTAGCGTAATTCATATTTTAAAAATAAATCATTCGTTATGGCTGGTATAAATGCAATTTCGAAATGCAGGCTGAATCGTAAATTACGTTATCGGTATACAGTATGTAGAATTATAAATTAAATTGAATTCTGTCGCAAATTGCATTTAAATATTAGAATATTAGCTTGTTTAAAACGGGCTTAATAACCAAAAATACTAAATATTATTCTGCTTGGACGATAACAAAAAAGTCAGTAAAAGTAAAAAAGTCAATAAAAATAAAAGAATATTGTATTATTTTATACATTAAAGAATAGAATATTAATACATTAGAGAGCAACGGAGAGAAAGACAAAATGCGGTAACGGCTTGTGCAGAAAATAACAAGAAACTAACCGCAATCTCACCGCGTCTATAATGATGCGAATAAGTAAGTAAAATATTTATCAAAAGCCAATGAAATGGCAGCGACTCGGTTTTATCGCTTTTAATGGAATCTGCGGTTTTATAATATAACAAAGCTGCGATGAAGAAGTAATACTATTAATTATTTCCGATATTATTGCCCACATTCATCAAGTATTTCGTAAACTTATAACGATTAAAAATCTTTGAATAAATTATTTCCTTATTGTGGGAAATGATTCTGTTTTTTTTACGGTTAGATCTTCAATGATAAGAATATCGAAATACCATTATGTCTAGTAATATTAGTCCAGGCGCCAGAGACAAAAACATAGGTTCATAATGCATAATTCTACGCAAATAATTTTCCTTTTGGGAATTGTTCAGGGGTGCCCCCTGAGCGTAAATGCAAGTTGGCGCGGCGGGGGGGGGGGGGGGGGGGGGGGTTATGCTTTAGCCACCATCCTGGAAATTAGTTTTCGCCAAATATCTCATAAACGGTTAATCCTACGACAAAAATAGTTATAACCATTTTTATAGAAAACAAAATTTCCCATCTTTTTTATTTTAAACTTTTTTTTGTAGGGTGGATATTTTTTGAGCTACAGCGTCAAAGTTTTGTGAAAACGGTTTTTGCAAAATATCTCGTTAATGATAAATCGCACACTGAAAATAGCCATTATCAATCTTGTAGAGTATAAAATTCTCTATAAATTTTATATTAAACTTTTTTTTTATAGAAATAATAGTTTTTGATCTATAGCGCGACAAACGCCGAATCGACGCGCAGTTCCCACGAGCGATCGATAATATTTTATACGAAACATCGAAATAAATAAATGTATATATATATATATATATTTATTTATTTTTACCCTATATATATATATATAAATATATATATGGGTAATATTTTATATACATGATATCTATATATATATATATATAATAAATATATAATATATATATATATATAATATATATATATATATATATATTTATTTATATATATATATATAAATAAATATATATATATATATATATATATATAAATATATAAATATATATATTATTTTATATATATATATATATATATAAATATATATATATATATATATATATATATATATATATAAATATATATATATATATTTAATTACATATTTATATATTTATATATATATATATATATACATATATATATATATATATATATATATATATATATATATTTATATATATATATATTTATTTATTTTTACCCTATATATATATATATATATATATAGGATGAGGAAAAAGTATGGAAACCCTGAAAAATTTTGAAAAATGTAAGTTTTACAGAAAATTGTTTTGAATAAAAGTTGTGGGGTTTAAAACGATCTATTTACTGATCTTATCAGTCTTAATTTGACATATTTTGATATAAAAAATAAAATATCTTGTAAAATATTTAGTTTTCGATAATCTTACCGTAATACTTTCATGTACAAAATAATGAGACAAATCAATTGACATAAAAAAAAGTAATTGTTTTCAAGAAAAAGTATGTAATTATTTATAATATATTTTTTTAAACAATTATTTTTTTTTTTACGCTAATTGATTTGTCTCATTATTTTGTACATAAAAGTATTACGGTAAGATTATCGAAAACTAAATATTTTACGAAATATTTTATTTTTTATATCAATATATGTCAAATTAAGACTGAAAAGATCAGTAAATAGATCGTTTTAAACCCCACAACTTTTATTCGAAACAATTTTCTGTAAAACTTATATTTTTCAAAATTTTTCAGGCTTTCCATACTTTTTCCTCATCCTATATATACAGGATGCGGCATTTATAGTGACGCGGGCATATTTTTCGGAAACGAGGTGAGATATCGAAAAATGTTTCAGACAAAAGTTGCATGGTTTCGAGGGGGCCACATGATAAAAATATGGATTTGACCTTAAGTGGTCTTTTCAAGGTGAGGTCAATGTGGTCGATGTTTTCTTAAATGGAACTCCTCATTTTTTATTACATATTCTTGTAGCTTACCTCGAGAGCTTTCCAAAACACTATAATAAAGTATTTTTTCATTAAGCACTTTTTGAGTTATTTTATATTTTAATCTGACATATTTTGATATAAAAAATAAAATATCTCGTAAAATATTTAGTTTTCGATAATCTTACCGTAATATTTTTATGTACAGAATAATGAGACAAATCAATTAGTAAAAAAAAAATAATTGTTTCTAAGAAAAAGTATGTAATTATTTACAATGTATTTTAAAACAACTTTTTCTTAAAAACAATTATTTTTTTTTTACTAATTGGTTTGTCTCATTATTCTGTACATAAAAGTATTATATATATATATATATATATATATATATATATATATATAGGGTAAAAATAAAAAAATATATATATATATATATATATATATATATATATATATATTTATTTATTATACATTTATTTATTTCGATGTTTCGTATAGAATATTATCGATCGCTCGTGGCAACTGCGCGTCGATTCGGCGTTTGTCGCGCTATAGATCGAAAACTATTATTTCTATGAAAAAAGTTTAATATAAAATTTGTAGAGAATTTTATGCTCTACAAGATTGATAATGACTATTTTCAGTGTGCGATTTATCATTAACGAGATATTTTGCAAAAACCATTTTCACAAAACTTTGACGCGCTGTAGCTCGAAAAATATCCATCCTACAGAAAAAAGTTCCAAATAAAAGAAATGGCGAATTTTGTTCTCTACAAAAATGGTTATGACTATTTTTATCGTAGGATCAATCATTTATGAGATATTTGGCGAAAACTAATTTCCAAGATGGCGGCTAAAGCATAAACCCCCCCCCCCCCCGCCGCGCCAACTTGCATTTACGCTCAGGAGGCACCCCTGAACAATTTCCAAAAAGAAAATCATTTGCGTAGAATTTTGCAGTAAAAAACTCTCTGGCGCCTGGACTATATGCATAGTTATCCATTATTGAATAATTTGTGCTAATGTCGATGAAGTTTTTATTTAATTTTTTCTTCTAATGTAAAAAAATTAAAATGTCATAAAATAATATAAAATTTTATTATAAAATATGATACAAATTAAATTATATTGAAAAAATCTATAATTATTATCAGGATTACCTCTTCTTTAATTAGAAAATTATATAAATTTAATTAAAATAATACATATACATATATGTATATGTGACATAAATATATCATATATGCATATCACAATAGGCGAGCGTAATTAAAAATATCGAAATATTGTTATATAACTAAATAATATATATATTATTATACACATATATGTATATTATACATTCGTATATTATTATATACATTTATGTATATTATACATTTGTATATTTATACATATTTATATATATAAAAAATAGATAAAATATTTTTATTTTCCTAGAATACATGTACGAAAATTCCACATTGCAATTTTGATTTCTGATACAATTCGCGATTAACTTGTTTCACGTACGATCGTTCATCTTCATTGGAGATGCAAGTGACGCATATTGTTATATCGAAACAATATGCAGCGGTTTACAATTGTTCCGATATCTGTTTTCGATACAATTTTCCATTTCACTTCTACTTAATTTATCGCACGCGACTTTGCACGCTACAGTTGCATTAATGTTCTTTTTCGTTATATTTTTGTCAGAAAAATCGTTAGATGAAGAAATAAATCAATGACAAGCATATGCCGTTATATACATATGATAGCTCCATCACGATATCCGATTTTTAATCGATTTGCGAATAAATAATATAAAATTAAATTGCGATTAAAATAATAGCGCTGTGAGCACACGAGTCATTAGATACATTTGCGTGTCTTTCGAATTATAAAGACAACTTTCACTAAAGTTGTCATCTATATTTATATCTTCACGCGATCTGTATGTAGGCATGCCTATATATTAAGGAAAGTTGTTAATTTCATGTAAATTAGTTGTAGATTTTATATAATTTATTAGATATAGATAACTGGAGTTTTTATTCACGCAAAAATAAATAAATTTAAAGATTTCTATTCAAATAAATAAATTTAAAGATTTCTATTGGAAAAGACGACAAGGATTAATTTGCTTCAATCATATGTATGACCTTAATTAGAATATACGATATTATAATTGTATATTTTCAATATCTAGTTTCTAATATTGTATATGTTATATTTTTCAGGAAATATCTGCGGGCGGTATCGGGTGACATGGTGTTCCAGTGAATGTAGTCGGCCTTCTAGTTATGAACACGGAAAATGTACGCATACACTCTGCTGTCTTGAACTTATTTTACATCTTCGAGCATATCAATAAGACTGTCACGACATGTAAGCAGATATGTGAAAAAAGATTCGAACAGCTTTCTGTTACATGATTTGAAGTTTTGCAATGTTATAACCAGTATGCCATTAATGTGATTATTTGGGTAACAATGGCCGAATTATTCTATTAATATTTCTATCTCGATTGCCGCGGGTTATTGTTATCGTTATCGTTGCAATTATCAATATTCAAAGCTGGTATCGTTATCGTACATTGTCTGTGAATCGTGAAACTTCTGGAGTATGACGAAGCTAACGAACTGTGAATCGTATCAAATAGCATACGATTTCTAATAAATGGTTTGAAGATTCTTTACCGGATCTTACGAGATCATAAGTTACGAAGCGAAGCTTTTACGAAAATTAATGGATTATACGAGCAGTTATGTAGAAAGCAAAAACGCATAACGAAAAAATTTATCAATTAGATTCATAACATACTAAATCTATCTATATTAAGATTAAGATGTTTTTTATTGTATAAACATGATTTAAAAATATTTTAAAAATACTGTAGAAATACGGTAAAAAATGAATACTTACATATACTTGCTATCGTATAATCGAAGAACTTATTTGCAAACCGCATTTTAGATTAAAAAAATGTGTTTAAAAAAGAAATGGCCTTAGAAATAATCGTGTAATAATTCAGTAGTGTTAGCTATAATGTATGAAATCATCCAATGAATTACGAAACTTATATATGATACATCTATATGCGCGGATCGATTTTACTTTAATACGTATTTGAATTTTCAATATGACGTACAGTCATCGACAATCTCGAAAAAATGTTTCTAGTAGCTAGAGCATTTTATCGATACTATCTCATTTTGATATTATCGGTGCAATGTCTGTATAATGATATCATCGAGAACGATGATATCATCCGTGGGGTGAATGTAAGCGATGTGAACAATTCGCGAGTTTTCTGAATGATAGCAATTTTCGAACGAGCGTCAACTCTGCGTGCCACTGACATGATTTTGATTACGATCCGCGATGCATACACGAGGCGCAATGCAATTTTCATTACGGAAGTTGCGTGTCGGATACAGCGCGCGATTTTTCTGCTTTCTTCGCGATTCTTTCCAGGCGCATTCCGACCGGTCGTTTTAGAAACGAATCCATCGAGTGTAAAATAATGATGCTATTCGCGCAGACAGTTCTCGTCGAAAAGAAAAGAAATCGATCCCGTCTCTGGAACGTTCGTTCGCGCATTCTGCGCGTAGCAACGAAATTCCGACAGAGAATTATACATATACTTCGATCGTGTTTGACGGAAGCAACGAGAAATTTCAAGAATGCGTAGCAATTATCAATATAAATATGTTGAGAACAGTCGTTGCAGTTTGTCGACCAATGCATGCTGACATCATAGGTAAGTACACCCTCCAAGTTTTATTAATACAATATTTTATTTTTAATATTAAAAAGTCCACGAATATATTCTTGATCATTTGATATTTATTCGACTGTAAAATAGACAATTGTTGAAAAATGCATATCTGGAAAAAGTGCTACCTCGAGAAATTTCTCGAGAGGCATTTTTCCAACTGTACGGTTGAAAGTATGTCGTGATGATAGTAGCATCATATCGCAATTCCGTTTTCAATCCTAGTCGATATCCCACGCGCTCCCAGCCCCGGGTGCGACTGAAATGATCTGATCGCTGTGTGGCCGTCGAAAGAAATGACTTTCTCTCGACGGTGGAGCGCGTAAAGCATGAGGCGATATTCCCCGGTCTCGTTTGAACTTCGCTTGTAACATCGCCCAGCCAATTCCGCCGGTAATGTGTGCAATTATCAATCGCTGCATGCCGGATCCGGGGACGGCGTTAAAAAGGAGGTCGAACACCTTTCTCTCAACGCGCGAGGAGAAGCTAGCTCGTATCTTCGGAAAAAGGCGCGGTCTCGATATCGTCACTTTGGTCCAACATAATCGTTACTTTTAACAGTTGAAAGAACTTCGCGATAAGGTTAAAGATTACTACATTGCTAGAGAGCCACAAGTGCTTTCACACTTTGTTGCATTTTTAAATGTTTATTTTTAAAAAATTCCTTAAAAATATGTAACAAAGATTGACTGTTAAAAAGTAATTAATGTTGCATCGAAGGATTAAATAATCCATTGATACGAAAAGTTTAATTAATATTGTCACTTGGGAAATTTAATATATTAATTTAAAAACTAAAAAATATGTATTTTAATGTGAATTTCAGTGGTATATCTGAAAAGGCGATAGAGAATAAAAGGATATATTGTACCAATTTTTAATTTTATACTCTCTGAAAGTAATTATAATAAAAAATGATCGATTTTTTTTTATTTGCGTAAATAATATTGATGAAAGAGAGATTAGAAAGACCGACATTCTTTTTATTCGTATCCGGGTGTGTTTCTTTCTTTAAGCATTATCTAAGTCCTGGAAGCCTCGAAAGCGACATATAGTAACTCGAACGCGAGAGTGCGTAATCGAATCGAATGTACCGTAAAAATGCCATATTCGCGGCCTTCGGAATTTCACGCTCTACTTGTACGTTTACACTATTCTCCACTTGGTCGCGAACTTTCGTTTCTTGGGTTTCGAGAGGGTGCCCGCCGCGTCTAAAAGAAATATACTAGCGAACGATGTAAGTTTCGATCGTGTGTTTCTTCCAGATAATCTTTACACGCGAACTCAGAAATAGCACTATACTTCGCCATTGTATCTCGCAATCGTGACCTACCGTAAAATATCTCGTTGTGGAAATTATGCACGAGCGCGTCACGCTCTATGCTTGATTACCGCACAAAGAAAATTTTTTCAATCTATAATTTTTAACTTTGAGCGTAAAATTATTCATAAAATGCAAATATGTAGCACAGTTTGATAAATACATATTTTTATAAATTGATTTTTAAAACAAAATAAAATTTTTTTGTGAAAATTTAATTTGTAGTAGTCTCTCATATTCCTTATATTAAATAATTTATTGCAAGCACACACTTATTAAAGCGTGGGCGAAAAAATTAAATTCTTACTTAGAAAAAATAAAAAAATTTATACAAACTTATTAAATTATTTAAGAATATTATATCTGTTACTGACATTTCTCTCTCTCTTTCTCTTTCTCTCTAAAAATATGCTATACCTCTCAAATCATGACATTGTTCAATCTCATTATAATTTCTACAGGCTATTGTTCTTTCTGCATATAATCAACTACAGCGAATTTATCTGATGAAGACTCACAGATGCAATATGCAAAGGCAACAAATAAGGCGATTGTTTTCTTTGAGAAAACCGATACCTGGACATCCGGGTATATATGGATTCATTTTCTCTATGGTTGAACAATCACGTATTCTGATGTTTTGCAGACATTTATATCTCTAAGAAATACGGATTTATCGTTTTATTTGACGCGAATAAATATAAATGTAATATTTTTCTCAGGTAGAGATCGATCTACTCGATCAGTTCCTATCATCGGGAGATCATTGACAGGTTTCACATGCTCGATCCGATCGGATGGTCAACGCCTCGTCGGCGTGCCACTTATTGTCGCCGACTTTCTTCGCGGCATATACTCTACCTTTACTTTCGCCTTCAAACTTTTTCGGCTCCCACTCGAGCGCGTTGCACCGAGACTCATTCGCAACGGTTGTTGTCTGACTATCGCGGAAGATCGCTTACTCGGTGCGACTTCCTACCATAAAAAGAAATTAAATAACATCCTGCCGGAAATGAAGGGAATGTACGAGTTACGCCCAACGGAAGAACAACGTCGCACAATGTGAGATTTGCTCGGTCTAAAAGAAGACAAAGATCTTTTACCTGATTGTATAAAAATATTCTATATTTTCTTTTATTTGAACAAATCTGAAATTCAGAATTAATTCGAATATTAATTAGTCCGAAGAGATTGCGTTGTCATTCTCAAGACGTATCGCTTAGATAATGACATAGCGAGATCGTTGAGCAGGATGCGATCGTGAGATTCGCATAGAGGATGATTGCGGAATTAATCGCACGTGAATCGCGATTGCGTGAGTATCGTTCGCACGCCGTGGTGCGAGCTTTTACAATCTACGATGATGATTGATACGGCATATGGAAGAATCTATAGGGAAGTATTATGACGTAACAAACTTTAACTTCGGCAAATGAGTTTTCTTTGTATCTCTGCAACGTCTGTTTGCAGAAGAATTGAGATAATATGTTGGTTGTCTAAAGGATGTACATTTGAGAAATTTTACCTCTGTGCACACATGCTAAATGATTATATTTAAAATTTATTGTAAAAATAATTAATATTTCTTATATCTCTCTTTTTCCGGGAAGAATTTTTCTTTTTTTGCGAGACCAAATAAAATTTACTCAGTTGAGTGTCAGCAGCGTGACGCGCAACTTGATCGCGGCAAAACGCGGTAATTAGAGTACTAGAGATCGCAAATTTTTTCTAATTTCATTTCGCTCGCGAGAGCAGCACGCGATAGAGATATTAATAAGCCGGAGGCGGGGATTCCTTTTCTTCGCCTGGTTACGTGCCACTTAACTTAGACTTTTGTCAGCAAAGACTTCCGCTTACGCCTGACCTTTCGGCGTAGGAGGATCTTTTCTCTATCCAACATTATACCCGTTTTGTGAAACTTTTCAAATACTTTTGCAACTTTACTAGCTTTACTTAAACATTAGTAATACTTTGTCTTATTGTTAGAGCATTTTTTTTCTATATGTGTCATTAACTGTTTAGAAAACCTTAACATTATTAAGACATCTTAGAATTATAATTATATTAATTATTATCCTGACATTATTTAAAACATGAAATTAAATTTCTCGGAATGATATAAAAGATATTTATCTGCAGAATACATTGAACATTATTATATATTAGTGAAACAAAATAATCACATTTTATTCTGAAACTATTAGGCTAAAAATCATTTTACATACATTCGCTTTAAATACGACAACAAACCTTCTCAAGATCGAATGTATTTAATTAATTAATGACCAATATATGCATTTATATTATCATTAATTAAACGTACAAACGTAATTAGCAAATTAAATGATGTCATGCACACATAATGGATTTGATGCAAAACATGAAATGAATCTAATTTAAGTAGACACAGCCATTTGACTTAATTGCGTATAAATATAGGCGTAATGTTTAATTCCATGCTAATTTAAAAAATACAAATGATAAATTTTATGACTATTATTTAATTATTGGATGCAGAGAGAATATGTCTCTATAGAATCAAATACTTTTGTCCGCCTGGGTTCGACAAAATCTTATACTGCATGATAAGTGCAAGTGAATCGCGAATTTATAACTCTAGTTTTAAATCACGTGATCGGGATGATCGAACACGAATTCAGATTTTATTTGAATACCCTGTCGAGACGACCTGGTAGAAAGGAACCGCTCGTGTAGTCATCTTCTCGCAGCGGAAAATCGAATAATAGACAAAAGTCGCGGGTTCAGTTCGCCGACGGGCACGAAATGCGGGTCAGTATGTGAACAGCTCTTCGCTCTTTATGTCGCAATTCAGGAGGTCGGCGACCGTCCTCCTCTCTCGATCCTCTCGATCGCGTCCCCGACCGTTCTTTTCTCTCGATTCATCTTTTTATCTCTCAATGATGAAGAAATATATGTGTAAATATCTCCATTTTTTTCAACACTTGGTGGTTAGATATTCTTATCAGTTATTATTCCTCCCAAAAGTAATCACAAACGCCCTTTATATTTTAAGTGTATTTTTTTAAATACAAAAACTACGAAGATTTGAAGAAATAATTATCTTCTATTAAAGTATGAATTTTTAATATAAGAATAACAAAAGTCATTACATATCAAACATAGAACTCTATTCTTAGAGTTAATAATCTACACAAGATTATTCTTGTAACTGTATTCTTAGAGTTAAGAATAATCTTATAAAGATTATTCTTAATCTTTATAAATTAAATTATGGACCTTGTGTGAAGAGATTCTCTCTCTCTTTCTTTCTTTCTCTCCCTAAGTGTTAGAACTTTTTACCTTTATATAAAACATAGTTAATCTTACAATCTCTATCCTATCTTTGCGAGAGCTGGAACGAGGTCCTGATACTCGTAAAACGTGCTTTCCTAAAGAAAGGCGTCGATATCGATATGTGCGAAATGATATTTCATATAAGAAGTCGCACTACTTTCTCTTTCCATTTTTTGTAATGAATTTGGTGATCCTTAATGCTTCTATATTGGCTCGCCGTTCTCTTTGAAACGCTAATTAAAATTTAATATGTCTTTCAAGCAATTTTTGTGCCACATTGTACATGATCGGTTATTTCATTTTGCACGGTATTCTCTCATTCTCTTTAAATAATAAATTTTGCATTTAAGCATGAAAGCGTGAATATAGGCTACAGTCACGATGATTACTACGGAAAAAGAATCATAAATTGCACGCATAGTATTACGACCCAATTATAGTTGATTGAGCGAAACAGTACTTATATCTTTATATGCATAAATTTTAAACAAAAAGTGGAGCGTTTTATTAATATTATCCGTAAAGGGGGAAATAATTTATTAGCTATGCATATAGAGAAATGTTTTCAGGTCTCGAACATTATCGTGCATCGTTAAATACTTGATGAAGTATTTCTTAAGTTGTTTAATAGTTGTAAATTATGTACTGTGAAATTTTACAGTATCGGCACACAGAGCGCAAATTAGAAAGCGTAGTAACACGGGAGACGCATCGACACACTAGTCTATTTTACAATTATCTCGCCGTCCGAGATAAAGGAATGCATCGCCGATATTCTGAATGTTTCGAATTACTTATGTATATCGAAAGAAATTTTACGTAAATTTATAAACATTTACGAATAAATTATACATGTTATTTTGTTGGAGAATATGTAATTATGACTAGAATCTGAAAAAAATCCCAGAGAAATATATAAAATTTTATGTTAAAATTTTACTATAAAATTATACTATTGTATAAATAATTTAATTTTATATTTTTATATAATTTTTTTCTTTACAATATTTTCTTCAAAAATGATATAAACTTTTTCTTAGAGTAAAAGTGATGAAATAATTTATAGATAAACTTACGCACAATTATATGAATTTATAAAAAGAAGTTATTTGTATTATTTTTTTCACTTTTTTTAAATATTGAAATTCATATATTGTGAAAGTATATAAATAATATCAAGTAGAGATTTAAGTCATGTGCGCTCTGTAATAAAATGTAATAGATATATTTACTGTAATGAATAGAATAATCAACTCGCGCGCGCGCGCGGAGCTTTTTACAGTTGCACGTTTTATTTTTTAGATAGGCCGAACATCAACGAGAAACGTTACTTTCTACTATTGATAATGTATACGTTCTGTTAATGAACGGCTACGATTCAACGCGAGCCATTCGTTGCAAATGAATAAAATTTATTAATTTACAGAATTAAAATTCTAGTTTTTTCGTTCAAAATTTTTTTAAAATTGCATAGCGATTTACTTCACTACGAAAGATAAACAATAAGAATTATATCAAATTAATCTTACTTTGTGTATTATGTGAAGTGAAGAAAAATGATCAACATGTTTTTATCCGGATTTATATTTTTTTTTTAAATTTCCATAAGCTGTTTCAAGAAATTCTTTGAGTTAGATATTTCTCTCAAGCGTAATACAATTGTCGGATTATTATCTATCAACGCATATCAAAATTCATTCGCCAAAATGAAACATATCACGCAAAATATAATTTATCTTAATACGCACACGCACATATTAATACAATTTTTTCAAAAATATTCTACGTCTAATATTTTTATTATTACGATATTTTACTCTACATCGATTAAAGTCAAGTGCATAAATTATTTATGCTAATAGCTGCGATTCGTGCTAATGTAGAACTCGAAGATTTCGAACGCAGGCTTTCACGCACGCGGTCTACCGCAACCCCAACAATATCCACGAACTCACCATTGTGCAGGGTGTGCTGTACTTCCGCACTAGGTCACCGCAGCACCACCCTATTGCCCGTTCTTCTCGCGCCCTTTCTTCTCCTCCTCTCACCTACAAACTCGGGACGATTTCCGCTTTGTTTACTGATCGCGTCCTTTGCACTCGCTCACATCGCATCACTAGCACATGTTTCCCGTGCCGTATTCCGACTTTATCGGATTTAATTCTCTCTCGTCACTTCGTATTTGTCTCCGTTTATTCTCCGCGTGCTCGGAGCGAAAACGTCAACGTACGCGTGCTTTTTCGTCAACACGGTAGTACACGTGCGGTCTTAGGAACACGAGCAGTTTGAACGGCCTGTCCCAGAATGGACAGGCTATATAGATATCCCCTCCAGACGGAGAACTCGCGGATACCACCGGCAGACCGTGATCCAGGAGAAAGCCTCTCTTTCGGTTGGCCCCATGGTATCGTTGCACACTGGATATTATATTGTAAAAAAGACAAGATTTAATCTGCTCGGATATTTTTTTATCTTTGTTTTATATCACACACAGAACTGATTAGAAAGAATTATGTTACAATAATTAAAGCTATTTTTATTTTATTGGTTAATTTTTCTTTCAAGATATAAAATTCTAATAAATAAAACCCTTTATTGTGTAAAAATATTAAGAAAATTATCTCTTTTTTTATTAGAAACAATCATTTATCACACGCACACACAATTGCGTTCCGCGACATTTATCATGCGTGTTCTGATTTCTTTTGCATGGTGATTCGATTGCATGCAGTATGTCGTGTTTGAAACTTGAAGCATGTTTTCTGTATCAGGCACATTACATGCTGACAGTATAATGTATTAGACGAATCGATCTGATCGATTTAATATTATTTTATCAATTTTTCTTTGTATTATATTGATATAAAATTTCAAAATACCTAATCTATTGCAATGAATAAATTTTTTTTTTTTAATGGTATACAAAATATTAAATTCATTTTAAACAATAGAAAAAGATACGTTTCAATTTTATAATTTTAATTTTTATAAATGTTTTCCATATTTTATAGAGATATATCAAGTTAGGTGTAGAATTTTGTTTTAAATTCTATCGCTAATTATGAATAGTTTAGAATAGACTTTATGAGAGAGCCGCTTTACTTCGGCCGGGGAGTTCACAAGGCGAGCGAGAGAAGTGAGAGGCGAACGCGAGAGGTGTGCGCGTGTTACTCGTTCTTATGCAACATCTGATTGGAATCGTGAGTCGGTCAGTTCGTCGAGTTTTACGGAAATATGCGCTGTTACGATCCTCGCGTTCGCAGGAAGGAAATCGGGACGCCGGGATTAAGAAACGCATCGGCCGCGTCTAGAACGTATCGTTGGTCCTCTTGTCATGATCCGCGCGCTGCTGCTCTCAGGATATTTCGCCGTCTCTGAATAGAAGTCCGGTCGAAGAAAATAAGCACAATTTCGTGTAACTTTCGTAATTCTCCGCGAACATCGATTTCTTACTTCGTCTTTCTAATCAAACTCAAATTGGTTAATGGGAAAGTAATGTAAACCGTCACATTATTCATGCTACATTCATTCATCACTCACCGTTATTCCATATTGACGTTAATGATTTAGAAATATCTTGTATGTCATGTTCCTATCAAATTTTTGTACGTAATGAATTCTGATTCTCTTCACTCTTTTTATTGATATGTCGATTAAAGTCTTGTTCTCTTTTATGTTACATTACTGGAATAATACTTTTAGCGTTTACATTGTTTAATATATTTATTAATTATTATTTATTATGCATTAATTCTCTCTCATTTTTCAAATTACCAAAATTTTTTACTATCATGTTTCTGTATCGCTCGTTGTCTATAGAAGAATTATTTTTACAATTATTAAAATTAACATAGAAAATTGAGGAAGAGAAGCAAAAGGTTGATGAGGGTTTTACAAGGAAATTTCAAAGTTTTAAAAATCCAGATCCAGATTTTAATAACCCAAATTTTATAAATCTGAAAATCTAAGATTTTAATACTTTAATACTTTAATACTAAGATTTAATACTTTAATAATCTTTAACTTTCAAGTTTGTAAATTGGAATTTGATAATTTGACAAATATCAGACTATAATATCAGAAATTTAAAAATCACAGCATATTAAGAATATATAATTAAATATAATAATATCTCATGCAATATAAAAATAATTCAGAATCTTTTGTTGTATGAAAGTTCTGGTACAGTCCCTGGAACTTATCTAGAATTTATTTTTGGAATTTTGACATAAAGATACTTTCGTACAATTTTACGTAAAAATCACAAAGGCATAGCACTCTTTGGAAACATATATATTCAATGTTCTTTTAAGTGGCGTGAAATAAGGACGAGCAAGAGAGGTAGAAGGACGAGGTGAATTGTCAAATTGAATGCCCGGATATACGGGGCGCTGATGATTGCATGCCTTCAACATTCGCACGGCCCCCCAACGCCGGACACATTTCACGTTGTCCTGTATAGAATGATCAAAAATGCAGTAGCCAATAAATTAAACTGATGTAGCAAGTCGATTTTCACATTAAGCATATGCTGTATAATATATTTTATAACAAGTTTTGACAATTTGTTAGAAATGTTATCTTAATTAAATTTTGGATCATATTTTTAAACTCATTATATAACTATTGAAATTTGAGCACACAACACAGGTACCTTTCACATTTCTTGATTTAGTTCCGCGTAAGGACGTTCGGCTTTTCTTACTGACTAAAATTCGCTCGATTAATGTATTGTAAGTGCATAAAGTAAACAAATGAATGTTACAAGGGTGAAAGTAAGAGAAATCCATAGCTTGTTCTATCGATATACGTAAACTTGTGACAAACAAGAGCACTCAAAGCACTCTTTACATTGTGTCGCTGTCCCATAAAATGGCCGTTAATCGATTTATTTAAGCGTACGTTGTGAGCAACCTTGAAACACGAACACGAAGCGCAATTTGTACTAATTGAAAAAACATATAATTTCTCTTGACTATAGAAAGTATTCATATCTGCGAAGAATAAAAAAGCTGTGAAAGTAAAATGTGTTTAGCCAATATATTAGTTTTATTGTATATTCGTTATTACTAGAAAATAGTTATAGTGGAGAGGCTAAACATAATAGCCGGAAGTTGATTAGCAAGTAGAGAAAGAGCAAGAAAGAGAAAAACAGAGAAATCGAGCGTGGACAGACAAATATTATGACTACAATTATAATATTTTTTAGAATAATAACTGAGAGCTTTATGCTAATGCAGGGAGATAAGAACTTTAATAAGTATAAAAAAATATACGATATCTATATAAGTAATCACGGTTACCTAGATTTCCATATACGATACATTAGGATATTTATAAAGATAGAGATTCATTTATTTTGCAAATCTTAGAAAAGTGACGTGAACAATTCTTACGCTATTCGATCCTATAATTTAAAAATTGTTTAATTGGCACTTTAGTGTTTTTCTACGCTACGTATGCGTGTATAAGGTATTCGCACGACGAACTCGACCCGGCAAGTAGTGGCACGATTCGCTCTATATATCTTTCTTTGAAAAATGCGACGTTCTCTACAATTATTAACTTGTATAATTAATTAACTCTAAAATTCATGATAATACAATATATTATAGTTTGTTATTTATTTTAATTGGAAAATATTTTGTAATGACAAATCGTATTAACAGTGATTGATGCTCGTTTTTTATGGCATATTTATTTTGCAATGGAGGTTTGCACGATAAAACCTTCCGACTGGGTATACCTTGACGTTGGTGAAAGGGTTTAGGAAAACCTGAAAGGTTTTGAAGGAAAAACCAAGTACCCAAACGTTTTTAACATTTCCGATATCCGCGCTTTCGCACCTTAATTAGTTCGAGAATGCCGTGCAAAAAACCACGCATCCGAGTTGGGAAATGCCATGAAAGTGTCGCGCGTTTATTTTTATTGTGCCGTGAGTAATTTGTTTTAATTTTAATTTCGGAAATACCGTGCAAAGGCATTATTACATCGCACTAACGATAGCGATGGCGGTATTCGAGAATGCCATGCTGATTTCGCGCGTTTGTTTTTATTGTGTCACGGGCCACTCGAACGCGATCCTCATTAACGGTCATCTTTTTGTAAGTGAATGCAATGCAGGAGTACAACGAACTTTAGAGGAAGCCAATCTAAGAAGAGAAGGAAGTCTAGAGGCATCGTAATTTATTTTATTATATGGATATTATTCTTTCTTAATTGCGTTTTTATATATAGGACAAGTTTTTATATATAGGATTCTGTAGAAGCTTGTTTTTAAAAAGAATAATTTTTTCTTAAGTTATTATATAAATTATATAACTATTCCATTAATTATCTGTTTATTATTATATGCATTGAATATAAAATTCAATGCGTACAATAATAAATTTTTGAGAATTATTTATTTTGAACCTTGCTATAATTTAGATCTTATATTCGTACGTTACAAATTATGCATTCAATAATTTTTACACAGATAAAACCAATAATCAAATAAAATCCTTCAGAATCCATAAACATGAAAAAATAGGAGCAAAATTTTGGCTCGAGTAATAAAAATAAACAGCATTTATATAATAAATTTCAATCTTGCACAGTTTTAGTTATACATAACAACCTCAAAAAAATATCACATTTCTTTTATACAAGATTTATTTAAAAAAGAAAAAATCCCTTTTTTGCGAACACTCTATATATCTATTTTTACACACTTAGACCTTCACCTTTCCTTTCACTGTAACGATTTATATAAGTTAGCTAGCTTATGCAAAATTTTCCGCGTGTGTATTTGTCGTAGGCTTTTTGCGAAAGACAGTCTTTTACGAAGCTTCTAACCACCTCGTAAAATGCTGGGTGATTAGTATCTTCGTGAAATGCCGCAGGGAATAAACCTGTAAAATATATATATTACTAAGGGAAATTACCGTAAAAATTTTCACGGTAATTGATATTTCTAAGAACAAACACTTTTACAAAAAGTTTCTCTTGTCTGCCTATTTTTTAAGAAAATAATTGACAATATCTTGTAAATAGTCGGTTGGAATCATCCTTGAAAAAATTCGTTGCGAAATATCTTACAAAAATATATCTCTCGATAGTAATAAATTATCGGCCTTCCTTCGAGCCGGATTGTTTGAATAATTGATCAAAGTTTCATTCGGTCAAAGCTGGCCTGAAGACGTGCGGAGGAGTCCTAGAAAAACGAGATTGTCATCACGAGCAACGCTAATTGATAGTAGGAACAATAAGATTTTATCCCGTGGTCTCGTGCCTTCAGAATCGCTGCAGGTGAAAGCGGTCCGCCTGTAAAGCAAAATGCATTCCTATCTCATGGCCGGCCCCCTCATCTCGTGCTTCTCCTATGCAATTATCTTAATAATCCACCGCCGCCGTATCACCGTTTTTCCACTGTCGCAAACGTCCTTTCCCCTTGTCTCGTGGTCGCAACGACGGATATTGTGGCGGCTCAATTTACAATGATTTGATTCCATTTGCTTCTTGCAAAAGGATTACGCGGACGGAGAAGTGAACGTCTTTCCGATCGCTATAAATCGATTTGATGATTGATTTCCAATAATCTTTAGTCTGCAACTAGAAATATAATAGGATAAATGACAAGCGGCGTAATTAGTCGATATAGGTCGAATAAAATTAATTGTAATTTCTTCTTTCTTTTTTTCCTTCTCTTTTTCCTTCCTTTTTGTTCTCTTTCTTTCTCTCTCTCTCTCTCTTTTTCTCTTTCTCTCTCTCTGTCTTTCTTTCTCTCCTTCTCTTTATTAATTTGCTTGATTTTGACAATGCAACTTTGTGAGTTGATTAATCACAACGCAACGATGTCGTAATACTCGTACTATTCTAACAATAAGAACTCGTTTCTCTGTTAAACGAGCAACCGGGTTCTTTTCATTTTGATGCTAGGCAAGATGCAATTGCATTTGTACACTATACTCTCAACAATCTAATCGCTTGCAAAATGAAGAGTCAACAGATTGTCTGAAGTTTCAATTACAAACCAATCTATTTCTGTATTATAGTAGCCGTTTACTTATTCTACAGGATGTAATAATAATATGCAAAAGCTAGAAATAAAAAAAATATCGATACCCTTGATATATCAATGTTTTACCGTCGCGATGTTATGAGATAGTATCGATGTCTTATCAATACTGTTTTATCAGTTTCGATACTATAAACAATTTATATTTGTCTTATAGAAAAATTATTTTTTCTTGTATAAAATTAAATTTTATCATTTTTTGTCATCTCTTTGCAAAATTAATAGAATTAATAAAATTAGTTTATATATATATATATTATTTAGAATAAGAAAAACTAATTTTATTAATTCTATTAATTTCGCAAAGAGATGACAAAAAATGATAAAATTTATTGTCTTTCTGATAAAATGTATAATATGTCATAACGTATTGAAAGCATGAGACAAAAAGAGAATCGCACCAGAGAATTACCATTTAAAAGTATGAGACGAAAGGAAGGTGAGTGCAACAACTATGGCGGATGAGCAATGAACTTGACCGGAAGTAGGTCAGGGTGAGCCTTGTTCGAGCATGGTGACTATCCTCCACGTGACTTCTGGAGCACGACGGATTATTTAAGAATTCTTCGAATAAATATTTACAAATTTTTTAGTAGAATTGTACTAAGCCTTTTCTTGACAAATGTCTAGAATACGGATCACACTTCTAAAATTTTTGTAAAACTCGACTGTTATACGTAAATCGTGCTGCAAAATTTAAACATAATTTAAAAAGTATTGGTATACAGGATACGTCACCACTTAAAACTAATTGTACAGATGATTTTGAATGCATCAAAAAAGAAATGTTATATAAAAGTAATGTTTTATCTTTTAACTATATTTTCATTTTTAGTATATTTTTTTATGTAATGAATATGATAAAAAATATTGCTTGATTCATATACACACACATACACAGAATCATTTCTCTGTATAATATTTAACACAAAAAATATTATATAGAAGCATATTATGTCATAACATTATTAAATTGACATTTGTAATATTGTATGAAAATTATTCTCTAAACAATACGCTAATTCGAAACAATCTACGAACATTAAATTAAAGTATCTCAATTGCATTAAATATAGTCTCGTTATATTAATAATGCGAAAATTTCATAGAAATCTCACGAAAATAGCAAGTGATATTCAATCTTCTTGTTATATGGTGCAGATTTAATGCAAATCTTGCATAACTGGCTGACACAGTCACGTCATACATCAATTTTCGTTTCTCGACGTAAGGAGAATTAGAAACGTAATAATCTCTAACAGGTAGAATCGTTGCACAGAAAACATCGCGACGCAGAACAAGTAATTTCTGTACACTGTATTCTCTTCCACAACAATCTGTCTCTGAACAGACGAAGAAATTAACTCCGTGATGATTGAATTTGCGGAGGAGGACAGCTTTCCCCTGTTTAGTTAATGGTGCGCGACAGCGAGGACGTTCACGAGGAGAAATAAAAGTTTTTAAGGGATTGTCAAATCGGTAGACCGCAGACAGAATTCTGAATGTGACTTGATTCGCTATTGTGCATTATGAAATCACTTTCAGACACGTTACGGTAATACGAGTAACCGCATGTAATTGACGTGCAGGGAATATCAATAATGCCATTATTGAGGAGCCTGTTAATCTTCCTTAATCCTTCCGGTTACTTCAGACAACTTTTTCTTTGAAAGATTAATAAATCTTTTTAAATTAGATTCTGAATAAATTTTCAATAAAAACAGATTTCACTCTTTAATTATCAAAATTATCGGAATATATATATAACGTTTTTATTATTATTTTATTTTTGGTCCAAACTCTTGCGTTTCTTTTCGGTAGAATTTCGATACTACATTATACCCGATTCACATAGGATATATGTGCTTACGATAATAACTTCTTATCCACGTAACTCATGTCGCAATGTATATAAATTAGATGTTTTCTAGGTCGAGTTTAAATTCACTGTTCGCAGCCTATTTTTAAAAACGCGTACGAATTCGCGGACAACGCCTATCGCGATTGTATCTGATATGATATATCAGTGTCTTAACTCTTTTATTGAAAAGGGTGCAGCCGCAATCGATTACATACGGAACCGACGAATCCATTATTGCATGAATGACCTTTAGAATCAATCGGGAATTCGCCTTTTCCTTCTTTGGATTTTCTCACGGATCAAAGTCATGGTATCGATTTTATCTCATCTCTAATTGGAACTTTCCCTTGCTTGCCACGTAAGATATTCAGTAAATTAGATATTTTTATGAAAAAATTAGTAATAGACATATCCATTCCTAAAATTAAGATTAGAGAGACAGTTTTTTAAATTTTTTATTAAAAAACAAAAATACATAAAGTTTCTATTCCGTGTTTTCTGTCTCTATCTCTCTCTTTGTGTTAAATATTCATTGCGATTTTATCTTATAGTAAAATCAAAATTTGGAGATACGGATAAAAATTAAAAGCTTCTAAATCAGTTCACTGCTGTCGTCTACTTGTCATTTATATTTTTTTACGATCTAAAATAATGATTACAATATACAAAAAACTACTTTTTACTTAATTTATGTAGTACTTAATTTATGTAGTTTAAAGATTAATTATCATATGCAGCAACTGCGTGATCAGGGTCATTTAATGAAAGCAGGGCACACTTTTACTTCGACGTAGATGTAAATTTTCATCGTGTTTTAATTTTGTAGCAATACGCAACGTGATTACATTTATAAATTTTTTAATTTCTGTAATTTGGCTATAAAAAAATAAGTGCTATAAAAAACAAAACAATGAAATAAATATTTAGAGAGAAAAAGAGAAAGAAAATATATAATATATAATGTAAATCACATACAAAAAGAGTACATATAATGCAATATAAATAATAAAATAATTGTTATTTATCAGATACTCTTGAATATAAAATTTGTCAAATAATTATTCAGAGAAAACACACCGAGTTTACATTATTTTATTATACATTTTATAGAATTGTGTAGCATATTGTATCGTCCCGTGAATAACGTTATCCAAGCGTTACGAGAATGGGAAAACAAGCGTTTCGTGAAATGTCGATACGCTTCGGTCAACATATGATGCTTCTCGTCGCTCATGAGTATTAAATGTAATACCGCAGAGAGATTATATAGCGCGAATGTGCGTGGTCGTAACATCAACTGCTACACACAGAGAAAAATTGCTTAGCGTTACATCATCAAAAAGGAAATGCAGCTATAAAATTATATCTATCATTTCCCTGTGGAAAACTCTTATAATGTGACTCGCACACGATTTATTTCACCTTCTTCCAATTCACTTCGGCCATCGCCAACTATATTTTACGTATTTAAAGTTATTGGTCTCAGGGAATCCGCAATAAAATTAGAACTGTCTCGAAATGTATGGATCCCAACATAGGACAACAATGTTTCAGGAATGGTGAGAATAATTAAGGCGTTGTTATATATTTTTGATGATGAAAAATTATACTTTAGATAGAATATTTCTATTTTACAACTCTTTTCTTATGTATTTAACTATCAAAACGCAATATTTATTAAGGTCAGAGTCAAAAAAGAAAGTCTTCGAATTGTTTTCATGGGAAGTTTTTGACCGCCATTGTAGATTCGATCATATTATGTTGATGTAGACAATCCGCCTGCGTGTACACAAAATATGCATATACGTGACGATAAATATGAATAAGCAAGGAGAGAGTAACGAAATATCTTACTTTCACATTTGGATCTCTGACCGCACTGGTCCAGGAGCTTCGTTTCAATGTCATGGGACATTTTATACGATCTTTTTCTCCCATAATTTTCTAAACTTTAAGAAACATTAGACGTTTATAACAAATAATAGGACGATGTTGCTAGGATAATGAAAACAAAGTTTTAAAATCAAGTGTAATAAGTTATTACTTATTCTTTTTCTTAAAGATGATAGATTGTTTTAGATTTTAGAGTTCAATCATTAAAAAATTTTTATTTTATTTTTATTTTATATTATTTCGAGTTTAAAATTTTAAATGAACTTTTTATCATTTGATCGAATTATATATTCGAGTAATGATCAGCAATAAAAGGAAGAATTAAGAGTTAAAAGAAAGAAATATTAAAAAAAAGTTAAGAAAAATAACTTATGCGACTATATTGTTTTTTATTGATAATTATTAATTCACTTTTTTAGATTCTTTTCGACTTTTTTTATCATTTATGTGAATTAAAGCAAATGTAGGTTAATTGCATTTCTATTTCAAAGCTTTACGAATTAGTATGCTACATTTTTCCATATCTGCATTAATGACTTAAGTAAAATTTGCGTTTATCATTCAATTAGAGAGAGAAAGAGAAAGAACTGTATAGACTGGAATATATTTTACATTAAGAATACCAGAAACCGGATCCTTTGACCCGGACAACTGAAATTTTCACGTGGGCACTTCACTGGAAAGTTAATGTATAATGGTTATAGCCGGTCCATCCAGTTTTCACAATTCTAACCGACGGGATCCAGATCGAGAGAGTATGCGTATCGAGACAAACCAGACCTTTCTACGTGGTCACCTGTCTCCGTTTTTTCTCAAACTTAATACATAGTTCTCGGCTTTTCACAAGCGATCATCATTTTCTTGTAATGTACAGGATCAACCATTATTAGTTATATTATTCAATTTATACACACATATTTGTGAATATTATTTCGTTTTTAATTTCACATAATTCGGCAATTAAGATCGGTGAAAAAATTTTTTCTAAACGATAATCTAATCTTTTCTTATTTTACTCCGTTCAAAAATTTGTTTATTTAAAGTAATATCGAAAGATAAATTCATGAAAAGAGATATTTCATTGGATTATGTATGTCGGGCCAATGAACGCTTAAATTCTTTAAACGATGCTTGTTTTACGAGAAAGTGGTTGCGACATGTTTATCGATCCTCTGATGCTTGGTCATCCATGTTCTCCCAATGAGGACCCAAATCCGACCGGTCAAACATGACCTCGACTTTCACCCTCGTACAAGGTCTAGGACGTCTCTTATGATTATTATTCTTCCCGTTCGTTGACGGAACAAATATTTTTCTTTTCTAGAACTTCAAAGAGATAATTTTATATGAAATGTAAGAAAAGCACTTCAATTTGAAATTAGATAATTAAGAGAATTCAATTCTTAGCGAAGAAATTTCAGTGAACTTCAGAAATGTTTCAAGTTTTTTATATTTCTGCTAATTAAGAAATAAATAATAATTTTTAAAGAAGTTTACAAAAAAAGTAAATTAGTAAAAATTAAAATCACATACGGAAGAGGGACATATGCTATAAGTAAGCTTAAACCATGTCAAACAAAATTTAATTTGACAAACAAAATTTTTTTGCGGTCTCGCTACACATTTTTCTTTATGTTTCTTATAAGTATACAATTACTTTTATATCACACAATGATATGTCATTAAGCGAACGTCAAATACGAAAAGGGACCATCATGGCTCGACGCATCTCGATAAAAGCTTTTCAATTTCGTTCCGACGCGGGCGGGGTTTACTTTCACCATTCGAGGCGGCGGCATTCTTTAATAGAGGCGCGCGTGTACCTTTCTTGTCTCTCTTTCTTCAAGTCGGCTATGGAAAGTAAACCGCGTTTGACACATCGGGGTCGCAAAAAGGTTACAAAGGGATACTGCGAAATAAGCGTAAACGGCCGTCAAGGATAACATGGCGTTTCCTACTTGTGTAATCTCTCGGCTGCGAAAAATCCGCGAGTCTTGCAGGTGCATAATACGGATATGACGTAGTTTATGAGTGCATGATACGTTTATAATAGACGCGTTCCGGGAAGAAAAGCGAATTATTTGTAACCGTGCAACTCGCGTGTGAAAGAATTTTCTTTGTTCAAGACAGAAAGGGAATTAACCGTTTTATCGCAAAGCGAGTTAACGATGACGTGTGCAAAGTTAAATGACTTTCCGACTTTTTTTTTATTATCTACATAAGCTATAATCAAGCGACATTGACGCAAAATTGCAAAATATATTATGATTATATTATCTTACCAAGTTTTGCAAATTTCTGCTCTTTTTTTGCCATAAATTTAAATTTGTATTTGACTTTAAAGATTTAAACTTCGAAGTAGAAACGCTCTCTCTCTCTCTCTCTTTCTCTCTCTTTTTGGAAAAAACATGCACACTCAAAATTCACAATTTCTTTGTTATAGGGAAAAATTTGAAAAATAATGATCGAAGTTTGAGAAGAATCAAATGCAAAGAGAAAATATATGAAAGAGGAAATGAGAGAAAACAATAGATATGGATATTAAAAGCTTCGTTTATTTCTCAATATTTCATCTCTTTTCATATATTATGAATATAATAACGATTCTTATCACGCTTTGTTGTAAGTACATCTTATCATTGGAATATCGAGAATGTTGGTCGAGGATACCAAAGTGAGCTCGATCAACGATAGCCGCGTTTTTTTCACTAAATTCCACTGTAGTGCGAGTTTCACATACACATCGATCGAGATCCTCCGATGAACTCAAACCTTTCACCTCGATACGTAACACCTTTCTCTCTCTTGTCAACGATCGACTGATTGAATCACATTTGCGTTCTCTATCTAAATTCTCTCTCTCTCTCTCTCTTATCAATTAGGAAGTAGACAAATGTGTGCGGAGCGTTTTGACTGATCTAAACGATTTAGATCAGCGGCCGATGTAATCGAGAAAAACGCACGCGGTCCTCATAAATGTTTGCGATACTCGTATTTTTCTCTTAACGACTAAACACTCAAATGAAGATCCAAATAACACACGAAGAAACTGGAGCATGCAAATTTGAAACGTGCGTGTGTGTGTATATGTGTACAGGCGTGTCCGCTACAGACTGTTCTACTAAAAGATGCGTATCGGTGCGTATCGCTCAAGTGTTTTCCCGAAGCTCATATAAGGAAGTCCGTTTCCTTGTAAAAGGAATTAGAGAATTATATATGTGTGTGTGTGTGTGTGTGTGTGTGCGTGTGTGTGTGTGTAAGGCTTGTTTTTTCGAATTATCTTAAGTCCATTTAAAATGTAAAAATTATATTTTACAAAAAAAACTATAAAAATTATTATTTTATGCAGTATTACAAAAATTTGCACAATTTTATTATGTGGTATATACATATATCGAATTTTTATTTTTTTTAAATTATGGATATAAGGCAATTTGTGAAAATAAACTCTTAAATATTTGGACTTTAGAACTGACAGCTGGAAATTTAGCAATTCAGCATTTAAATCTTTTTTTTTTAATATTTAATTTCAGAATCAATAGATCTCATCGAGATTTAATAGCAATTAAGTATAGCAATAAGTAAAGCATACACATAGATTATATTTGTATTAGAGATGAAAGTTTTGAATCTTTGATTCCTTCAAGAATAGAGCTCTACCACTAATCTAAGACATATTGTATATATATATGTGTGTATATGTATGTACGTTATGCGTATAAAGTTGACGCGTATTCTCGAAAATAGTGAAGACAATAAAATGGGAAAAAAATATAAATTGTGTCGATTGCAGAAGATAGACACAATTTTATCGAAGTACAAAACTGGAAGAGTAGAAAAGGACTAGGAGTAGTTAAAAACGAGTTTAAAACCTGACGTATCTACCGTGTCCTCGCAACGTTTCTATTCGTTAATACTGATGCTTGGTTTTAATAGCAGGTACTTGTCTCGATAATTAGAATTGCCTTTTAATTCTGGCATGTATTGTAGATTTGAATAAACATAACATAGCTACTTGCAAACGCAAGTAGAATTTAATTTTATAGAGAAACATTCGATGAAATATTTAAAAAGTATTTGGAATAACTTTCTATATATATTTATACAATCCGAGTAAAGTATATATGTATATTTGAGTAAAATTGATATAAAGTAATGTATGAAAATATATTATTATATCGTATCTGGTATGTAAATAAAATATGCAAAATAATATATTTACAATCAGGACTTAAAACAGAGGTTCTTTTATCAATGTATAATTTCTTCAATACTACGTAAGCTGTAGCTAAGCTTTAATGAGTTTTTAAGAAAGCGTTTCCGAACAATTTTAAAGCTTTTTCACAATTAATATTAAATTTTCTATTCAATCTCTCAGGCTATTGTCCCTTCATTACATTTTATAGGTAGAGAAAAATATACTTTGCAAACTAATTATTGTATTTTGATAGCAATAGAGGAATTTTATCGACTTAACGGTATCCAGATTTGATTTCATGGAGATGATACTGTCTTCTATTATTTAAGATAGAGAATAATACGGTAAAAAATATTAAACTTTAATTTCTAAGTAACTATAAACGCATTGTCAGATAAATATTTGAGATACTTTTTGCAAATAAAGAAACATAAAAAAGCGCAATATACTCTTGACTCGATATGTCATAGAATATTGAAATATTTGGCAATATGTTTGTTAAAAGTAGATAAAATTACAAACATTAAAAATTAAGCAGAGAGAACTGGAAAGTTCCAAAAACACATTAGAAAATGATTTCACAAATATCACGATCGTCTAAGTAAATTCGTTGACTAGATGATGTAAAGCTCTGAAAATGTATCTGTGTGTGTAATGTAATTTGTTTTAGCTCGCCCCTTAGGCCTTTAGTAACAAAAGAAATAACACGTTATATGTGTATGTGTGTGTGTACGTGTTCCATAATTAAATATATAACTACAGCTTCAGTGACACATTTGAAAATTTCTCTTTGAACAAAAATGTCAAGAAAGATCGTTATATATTGCACGCATTATAATTTTTAACTTAATATATCTCTGTAGCTAAACTTTAAATTAAAATTCTATCAAAATTAAATTGGAATCTGACTTAAGAAAGTCGAAAATATAATTTTGTCATTTATATTTTTTATGTTAAACTTTTATTTGCCAGAAACTCTTTTTTCAATCACTTATATTATGTACTAATATATAAATTATAGGTAAGCCGATATTTTTGTCAATAGAAAAAAACACATTACAAATTGATCCAGAATCTGTAAAAAGTAAAAGATTTGAAAAGAATGCAATAGTCGTAAAATATCTAGTCTGTTATGTTATTTACGTGTAAGTGTTTATATGTGTTTGGGTAAATACGCCTCGCGTGTGAAAGTGCTCCATAAGAGACTGTTTAAAATATTGTGCCGGAAGGATCATCGAGGCGCTTTTATACATAGAGGATGAGAATGAGTAAATTGAGGATAAAAGATTGCAAAAAGACGTATGCACGGTGTATATAACGATTATAGTATATAATTAGAAAAGCGAAAAATGGATCAGCGATACTACTTTTTCTCTTTCTTTCTCTCTTTCAAACACTCTCTCTCTTTTTCTCCCACTCTCTCTATTGGCCACGAACCAGTAAAATCGTGGCCAGAAATAAATATTTATAGGTTTTATCCGCCTTCTCTCAAGCGAGTGCATTTTTACATAACGAGCCTGCATTTGTAATCGTCGCGCGACATTTCCTCTTTCTTTCGCGAAGAAATCACATCTCTGTATATTCTCTGTAAATCATATCATTGTATATTTTTTAATTAATTAATGACAACACATTATTGACGAATAACATAAAACGCGTTATATGCGTTTTGGAATCAACGATTATCCTTTTAATTATAGCTTTCTCGATCAATTATTCGAAAACGATCTTTTCTTAATAAAAATGTCGAGGGAGGTCGTTCTTATCAATGTACATTTCAATGTTCAATATTGTACATTTTTTACAACTAAGTTCCAAATATAAATTTTATGAAAATCTATTTAAAGTTAATTGAAAAATATGATTCGATCATTCTTTTCTTCTCAAACTTAGATATAAATTATATTTTTAATCGTTATTTATTCGAAGATTATGTATTATAATGCAAAAGGCATTTTTGCGCGATTGTTCTATATAATCAGTATAGCTCTATAAATTTTTTATATTATACAATTGCACAACATGAAATTCAACATGAGAAAGAAACGAATGCGTGCTAGACAGAAAATGTCACGGCGATTATATAATCGTGTTAAAAAGGCATGATAAAATAGCCATTGGTAACACCAGCAGTACATCGAACTTATTACTCACGTGATAAGAAAGTTATCACATAGAAAGTGTGTTGCGTACTTTCGGTATTAGTATTATCTAATCAAAGATCCAAATGTAAACATCGTTGTAAAAATACACGCGCCGTGATCTGAATAATTCCCAGTCGAAAAAGCAAAACTTTTTTCGCAACGATTTCCTCAACAATACAGAAATGCCCAAATAAAATAATTTCGCGCTTTCTCTCTTTCTCTCTCTCTATCATTTAATCAACAAACTGTGCGTTGGAACGAAGACTTAAAATAACGTCAGACGCTTTAGAAGAGAATCATCGCGCGCAACCTATACTTATAAGCGTGCGTATACAATTTCGCGTAATCGCATGCGCGAATGTATTGAGTTAATGCGGAAATTTTGCCGTGTACTTCTTATTCAAATGATAACGAAATAACTACTTTTTTCTGCATCAAATTATTAATTACAAGTACTATAAAACGTAATTCCTTAATTTTAAAAAATTATTCAATGAACATTTCATATAGAACTTTTGGAAGTAATATTTTAATATTGATAAGAAAAAACATGGCAGAACATCCGAATTTAATTTAAAATCAATTATATAATATTCTTTTGCGAAGCCCAGTTATGCGTAATTTTTTTGCGAGAATACTAATACTTGATTATGTCCTGAAAAATATTTAATTGCTCTTATATCTCTCTATTCCTCGTAACGATATCTAATGGCTAACTAATGACACCGATGGACGAAACGATCGACATGTGCTCCTCTAATAATAAGGGAACTGCCGTCGCGCTTTGTTTAAATATTTATCTCCATTAATTTGTCAAATTTGTTAATTAATGAATTTCTAAGAATACACGTTTCTTGCTTCCCTTGATATGCTCGAAACGTGATTCTCCCTCTAAACACGAAATACTTTCAAAATTGCTTCTCTGTCTCTTTCTCTGGCTCTATTCCTCTCTTTTTTTTTCTATTTCTTGAGAAATTATTGTAAAGAAGTCATTACACACTTCTCTTGTCTAAATCAAATGACCAAGGAAGAAGCTGCTCTTTTCTCGATTTCAATATTGTTAAATCTAAAAAAAACTGGAACTTCCAATAAAGTATTTTAAAAATGTACTAAATCTTAAAATAATTATTTTTTTCTTTTTTTGAAATGTTTGTTTACTTTTTATCATTTGTTATTTGTGCAATTTTTGAAGTTTTTATTTCTACGTTTTTGCTTATACTCTTATATTTTTATGCTTTCAAATCTTTATAAATACTTAAATATATCAATTTTCTTTAACTTTTAAATTTAAATCTTAAAATACATTAACAAACTTCTTCGCTAATTATATTTTTATACATTATCATTAACAAAGAAACCCAGTTTAATCCGAATTTTAAGCATTTATTATCGTGGATTTATATCTAAAATGAATTAGATGATAAAATATAATCTTATTTTCAATTGACTTCTTCTGATCTATTCAATTAGTTGGAAGAAAATTGTCAATGACCACATGCACCATACATTTTAAAAAATAACAATAATATCTCCGTTTAATTCATGCATATCTATTATCGACTGCGGAAAGAAAAAACGATATGATCATATAATACATTTAAAAAAATGGTAATGGCATTTTTTAATATATTATACGCTACATATTCGTAATTCTATAATTACGTATTCTATATAATGTTTTTCACGACATATATTTCAACGCATATTGTGTCTTTTTATAGTCTTTCTTATATTTAACGTGATATATACCTTAAGATATATCATATGATCATCAATCATTTTTATACCGCAGTACATAATATCCTATTTTCCGCGTAAGAATATCTTTTTCTCATTATTCACGTAACAAATATCCATCCTGATTCTTTGCTATCTTCTTTCAGCATTAAAATTTTTCATTGTCAATAATCTTTTTGCCTCTTTCGAAGCAATATCACGTGCGATACCTTTGCCAACGACTGACGATAGACAAGATTCTTACGATTTAGGGAAAGTAGAAAATGAAAGTGTGTTCAGTCTATATCAATCACATCCATATTTTCCGCTGATCCTTTTCGCTGTCGCAATTTCCGGCGCAGCAGGACCGTTTTAAGGATACTGGACGACCTTGGACCCGCGACTTCCGGCCGCGGGTAATTCTGCTACGCCGGTTTGTGCCTCTTTCTCTGCTCTCTTCTCGTATTTGAACCGGGACTGCCCGAGCCTTTCTCGCAATCCGCTGTCGGCACAGGTTTCAGTTCTCTGTAAAAGGACACGCGTTGAAAAACGTGTCCCTTTGCGGACTCAAAAGTGTCAAGCGCAATAAGATCGGTTATATCGTGAAGATGATATAGAGCTTCGATATAATAATTTACGAGAAAAACATCCACTGCACTATTAAAGAACCTCAAACTTGATTGTGTTTATATATTTACTATATTTTGTACATTCCCTCCTCCCCTCTCCCTTTGAGAAACGGAAGAAACTTTTTAAAGAAAAATTCAGAATTTCACGTAGACATATAAAAATCATATAATTTCCAGCAATGTATTTATGTTAATACAAGTTTACTAATCTTTAAATAATCATTTAGTGTTAACAGCTTCTGTTCTAATATATTTTCTTTATAGTCTGTGACTTCTAGAGTTTATTATTTTTGTTTATATAGATCAGTGCTGGGATTTACTTGCACATTTCGGCCCGATTCCGTGGCTCACGCCTATTGCCCCCCACTCACCGCTCGTACGTTAGCAACGAGTCGCCAGATACGCGTAACTAAGGAGCACGACGCTTTGTTTCAGGAGCGTCCGTATATAAGAATGTCCAAATATAATAATAAGACAATACTCTTCTATAATTAAAAGTTTTTCTTCAATATTTTATATCAATGAAATATAAAATATTGAAGAAAAACTTTTAATTTTGAGAATTTTCGCGGTGCATTTAGAAAAATATTGTCTTAATTATTATATTTGGACATTCTTACATATGAACGCTCCTGAGACGAAGCGTCGCGCTCCTTAGTTACGCGTATCTGGCGACTCGTTGCTAACGCACGAGCGGTGAGTGAGGGGCAATAGGCGTGAGCCACGGAATCGGGCCGAAATGTGCAAGTAAATCCCAGCACTGATATAGATAAACATAAAAACTATTAATTTTTAACTTTTTTTTCTATTTTTTAAAGATACAGAGATATTAGAATGTAATAATAATATTAGAATGAAATAATAAAATTATATAATCCAGTTGAATTTTTATGATATATCTTTTAATGTCGTAAAACCAAAGATACAGTATCAAACTATATTATACTTGAGTTTCCCGAAACATTTGTACGGATGTTTTACATCTATAAGCGAAAAAATCCGATTAATCCCGAGAGATAACGATAATGTAGGTTATCGTTAATTACCCACCTATAATTAAGCAGTTCTTCGTCGTCAGGCACTCTAGATATAAGATCGAGGACCTCGTTGTTGGGCACGGAGTGAGGCCTGAAGATTTTTCTAGCAAATTTATTAACTCCCCAGGTGAGGATCAGATACCGGACAGGAATAAAATAGAGCACAACTGCCCCGGCGATCGTCAGGGTGAACGCCAAATAGCTCAAATAAGGAATCGTGAAGTTGAAAAGATTTTTCACTCTCTCGCAAAGACTAGCTATGTAGCCGATCGAGTTCTGAACTATTTGCGTCACCTCTTGGATTGCTTGTAAACGTTCCTTCAGACTTTTTTTCTCTTCCTGAAAAATCGTACATTTTAATAGGTAAAATGTTCTAATTTCATGTTGCTTAAACATTCAAAAGATTTTTTTGAATTTTTCAGATATTCTAATTCTTCAGATGTTACTTAAAAATTTATTTTATTTTACCCAATCTATTAAAACCAATAAATAGATTCTTTGATTACAAAATTAGAATTAAATAAAAGATCGATACAAGCAGAAAATAGAATTGAAATGTAAATGAAAATAAAAAAAAAACAACATTTTTTTGAACCATATATAAAATCTAATAAATATTCCAGGAAAATGAATATGCTTTCTGCATATTTAATGTTTGTAAAACTAATTACTTCTGTATCTGCTGAGTGAGAGTTTTATGCATATCTATGCGAGCGCAGTTAAATTTATATTATTAAACCTTTATTCTGTTGCTTAAATAACCTGTTATAAAGATAACATCTTTATCCGGGCATTATTGCGATTCATAGAGCATAATGAGATACATAAAATATTTTACGGAGGCGCTTAATTCTTAACACTTCAGCTTATTACTAACGCGAGGGAGAGCAATCTACCTGATTAATTTGCATAGGTCGAAGGTCATAATGTTAAGTTTATTAAATGGAGCACGGTATACGGTACGCAAATGAGAATTTGCCATATTTATCACTATCTTCGCATTATCATCTATGATGAGATCCCTAAGAATATCTAATAGATCTAGTATACAACAAGTAACAATGTTACTTGCATTACTTTTTACACACAGCCATATTAATAAACAAAAACTAGTATATGACACACACACATATATATATGTATATTTTTTGTCACGAAAAAATACTTTCTTGTTGTTTATGCCGTAATTAAGTTCCATATTTTTTGAAAACACAATGACTTACTTTATCCTTGTCATCCTCGTCATCGTCATCGTCCCCTGGTGTTGCCGGACAATCGTCGGACCCTATTTCAGCATGATCTTGAAACTGCGAATTTGCGTAAGTCAAAGGTGCACCTGTCACCACAGCGACCTGTCCGCAAACCCAATGATTGAACCCGCTCCTTTCGCCGCTAAGCTGATAGGTAGCAAAGAAATTCGACATGCAACATAGCTAATAAAGAAACAAAGCGGACGTAACTTGCATTTATGCAGGATGAGTCAATTTAAAATACAATATACAAAATATATAAATTATAATACAAAAGATGCCAAATATTTTGTTTTGTTTATAAAATCTTAAAGAATGATTCAGATAATAGTGGATTATTAGTTCGATTATTAATTTTACTATTTCGTCAAATCAAGTATTGTGTAATTTTTTTAAGACACAATAACTCTGCAAAAATATTTGGCTTTTAATATTTTTAAACTCTATGAGGGAATTTGTAAATATATCTTTAATATTTGTATAAAATTTGGAGATAAAGAACTTGATTGAATGTTTTTCTGAAATCATTAAAATACCCATTCTAGATATATTTAAATTCGAACTAAATGACACAGCAGGATTATGCATTACAGATATATATACGATTTATATATAATGCCAATTATTTATTCTTTTATTATAAAAACCTATTAAAAGAATTTTTAAAATTAAGTCGCGAACACATGGCACATTCACATATGTAAGATTTCAAAATAAAATTATTGATTAATATGTGGATATTTAAGAAGCGCATGCTCCATTCACTGGATGTGATGGTATCAATGATTTTTATCACTGTACATACTTGACCAATGGTTCTGCGGGAGGCAATAAGGAGCGAAGAATAAAGACTAAAGAATCAAAAATAGACGTTTAGTTAAAGTATAGTAAAGCGCTTCAGCATAACAATTAAAAATTGGGAGGATTTAGAATATATATCGTGCTGGCAATATATATAAGTTAAGTTTTAATCCCTTGCAATAAAAAACTTTCAGTTTTTCTTTTGTGGATTCTAGATTTATCAATTTAAAGACATATTTTATATATATAGCGTACAAAAATAAATTTAATATCACAATTTTAAAGTCATCTCATAAAATAATGATATTTTATCTTTTACATACATATATAAAGAGTGTCAAGATAATTATATTAATTTGGAATATACAGAGACAGAACACCTGCAAGAGCGCGGGATTAAAACTTGAATAAAGTCAATAATAAAAATACTTACCAAGTAATATTTTAGAAGAATCAATAATGCCACACCTGGTATCATATATGGTTCGAAATAGTAACATCCGAGAACAAAAATGACCAGAGCGATAACGCTCCTCATCTTGCTTTCCCATTCCCAGCAACTCCTAACCGTAGGAAAAAGTAAAAAAATAGTATCGTAAATGATACAACAATTTAAAAAATTAGAAAATCTATTTCAATCGTCCAAAATTCTTTTGCTAAAAAGTATAATATGAAATTTTTAGGATTATATTTTCTCAAATATAAAAAAATTTATATTTTATTATCATCTAAATAAAAAAAAAAAATTATATCGTACGAAAAGTTGAGGCCACTCACTGTATGTATTTCCCTATGTCAATAAATACGACGATAATAGCCTTGAGCCTGAGGACGTTCCGCAGAAAGACTTGTCTCTTGAATTTCATTTCTGGCTCCATGTACTTTTTTTCCTTCGGGTTAAGCGTTCTGATGCATGCTCTTAATATATTCCACACGATGATCAATTCCAAAAGAATCTGAGGGCAGTTACCCTTCGCGCGACCCCTTAATTTCTTATCCTTCAACGCGTACCACCGTTTCTCTCCGTTACGAATTTTTAGTAATGGTATCGCCACTTTTCCAAGAAACTCCACTTTGTGATCCCGATCTTCATCGTACACTGTCACTTCCAGAACGGAGTTGATATCCTTCACGTTACTGTTGAAACAACAACAGAACTTGTTTTCGATTACATACGCACGAAACGGACTGCCTGATCATATTCTAACTTTTTGTACTTCGTATTTGACAATGTGATAATTCAATATTTTTAAATGCTTAATAGAGTATTCAAATTATATATAAATTTGAATTAACTTACAAAGTGAAAATTTTCTGCCAATTTGGTGCCAGAGTCTTATATTCTGTCTGCGTTTGTAATCTAGAATTGACAAGCTCCAGAACACAGAATGGATCGCTCTTGCCTCCGAGATCGGCCGCTGCGAGACCCTGCGCTCGATATACCTGTAAAAAAAATTGAATTAGAAGCAGATACTCGTAATATGAGATTCGTCAAAGAAAGTTTTTTTTTTATTTTGATTTATAAAAATCTTATTGTAAAATCAATTTATTTAATTTTAAATTTAAGTAGAAAAGCTCGTTATATTCAAAAGTATTTTTTAAAAAATAACAAAAACAAAACTCAACACAATTTTAAAATATAATTTTTATTAATCGAAATATATAATTACTTCTGACTATGTATACATATATGTGTATATATATATATATGTATATATATATACATATGTATATATATTATGTACACATACATACATATATACATTTAAGTAATAAAAGCATAAACTTGTTAAAAAGTTATTCAAAAAGAAATACATCTAAAATATAAATTTAATTGCATGAATAAAAAGAATTTTAAATAACAATCAAGAAATTAATATGACCAAACAATCTTAACAATCTATTTCAGAAACACTCTGTATATTAATTATCATTTCTAGATAACGTTCTAAGAAAATTAGCACTCCAAAATATGGCAGTACATTAGTAATGAATGTTAATCGTCTTTAATTACCTTCACTGTCAGATGACCTACGTCGCGTACCCTCTGCAAAGTATTTAAGATCGAATAGCGCTGGATTAATTGAGTCCGCTCTATCGGCGTTTCCTCGTGTACGGCCAGATCGCTAATTGTCTCGCTGGCCGTGGTGCCGCTTATCGTTAAGAGTAAAAAAATATTGCCCGAACCGTCCTCGAGTTCGCGCCATAGCCGATGCGTGGTCTCTCGCTCGAGAACCGCCAAATCGATCACCGTTTTGCCCATCAGATCGTCTTGATGACCCTTGTCCCGATCCCAGACTGTCACCTCCAATTCTTGCCCTAGATACGGATCCTCGTAGAGATGGAGATCGAATTGTTCCAACCAAACTGGATTCAACGTCTTATTAACGACTTTCGACTTGTACTTCTCCGTGCCGAGTCTGCAAATTAGGACATGAAATTCTAGTTTTTGTAGTCGAACTTTTCCATTGTTTGAACGATCGCGAATTGAATTGCTAATATATTTTCAAAATTTCTGTCAATTTAATTTTACAGTAACATCGAGAGCAGAATTTATTTTTGCATTTTTATCTACAGTAAATACAGCAAAGCTAATAGACAAATTAAGAATTAATTATCCTATAGAATATCTTTTTTGAAGCAAATTATCCAAAAAAATTAAATTAGATTTATATTAATTCCCTAACAAAAATAAATAATAATGTTTAATTTACATAGTTCCATTTTGTGGTAACGGATTTACGTACCGAAACTTCACATAAGGATCCGCTAAACCATCTATGTCCATTGGCAATAAACTCTTTGCTTCCACGAGCACAATTGTAACCACCGAACTCCATATTTGTGATTTTAAACGTCTATTTACGTCCGCTAATCGATTGGTCTTCTGGAAATACTGCAACGTTAAATAAATTCTCACTGCCAGAACTACTGTAAGACTTATACATTGCAATATAATATTAATATAATGTATGTAATTATTGGAAATTGGAAACAATAATCAATGATTGCGCGTATATGATTAAATAAAAAAGCTCTCATAGACTTAACAAAGGAGAAGTTTAATAAGAGAAACAATGCGTGAAAAATAATTCCTTATAAAATCGATTATTTGACTTTTTAATTTAACTGATATTCCTATGCTTAACACACATGTCTATTATATAATTCACATATTGTGAATTAAGAAAACTGTGTTATTAAGAAAACTTTATTTAAAAAGAGAATTTATTTAGATTTTTTTTTTTAATATAAAAAATTAAATTATCCGTTAATTTTTTGAACAGCAAGAAGTCATTTATTAATTTAAAAAAAAAAGTTATTTAAATTAAACAATCGAGGAGAATAGCTCTAACTACACACTTTTATATACGTAAGAAAGCCAAGATATATCAGTAAAATATTATGCAATTGAAGCATAAGAGTATTAAATTTTAAGATGAAAACATTATTTCTACAGCAACCCGTTTTGACGAGATATATTAGAGATAACTTCCGTTATAATTCGTTATAAATTTTACCGATAAAAAAAAGACGTTCATTTTCTATACCCTATGAATGTCTTCCATTTTCTCTTTAACGTTATCCTTTAGCTTATCTAGAAGATCGTGGCGTTTGACCTCCTTTACTTCCAAAACATCGGGATCGATTAACACATCAGGATTTTCCTCTTCATTTTCTTCGTGCATGGGAATAGTTCCTTGCTTCTTCAGCTGCGCGGTTAGATTGGCGGGGTCGAACCGATTTGATTTCGGAGAACCGGCTCGATTTCGCAGTTTCCGCAAATGCTCAATCACTCTTCTCTCGATTTTTGATTCGTCGATTGTCGTCGGCCGTCGATTATCCATCGGTCCACTCTCGATTTTCGGCTCCTCATCCGCTGTCGCCGCCGACGTGAACTTGAAATCATACGTGGGTTCTGGCACAACGTCTTCATTGACATCTCGTTGACAATGCGTCACTGTGTAGCTGGAGGAAGGCTTGCAACGATCGACGATCCATGTGTCAATCGGTTGCAGCCACGAATGTTTCTCAACGTTCTCTTCCCAGATTCGCTCCACGTGATCCTCTAGTATTTTCTCTATCGATTCCATTTTTCGCTCCACAGAACTTTTTAGCTTTGTCTTCCTTTTCTTGATCTCGGATCGCCTTTCGATTGATGCTTCAGCCACTCGCGCCTTCCAGGCTTCTATCATCGCAGACGCTCGCTCTAACTTCGATTTCTCGCTTTCAGCAGTATTCGATCCCGCCTCCTTAGTTTCGGAAATTGTCTTGGCAAACAATCCTTCAATCGCAGGGGTTTGTTGGATTTTCAATTTCTCGTCAGCGAGAGAGCTCGATTCTCTCGAATTTTCTTCGTGTGGATTATTTTCTAAAAAATTGTCATCCAACGCCAAGACGTCATTTCTAATTTCAGCTTCGCTCTCTGTATTAGTGTCATCCGTATCGTCAGTTTCGAATTTTTGTTTTGATACGGTTGGATCTAATACCGCAAGAGAATGACATCCTTGTTGGTCCGTGGAAAATTTCCGACGCAATCTTCTGGGAGGCGCTGTAATATTGGATGATTTATCGATAAACGTCTTCTCTATTTTATTAGAAACGATATCCGTATTAGGTATTACATGAATCTCAGATACATTGTTCACTTTAGACACGTCATCATCGAGGTTTTTTCCCGACACGGCATCTGTTTCGCATGTAATCTTGGATGTGACATCAATTTCCGGCGTAACATTGATCTCGGGAATGATATTAAGTCCGCTCGCGACATTCGCTTTAGATGAAAAATCTTCCGATGTAATATTCATCTTGGATGCGACGATTGCAACTTCGATTGGATTTGGTCTCCTGCGTGGTATTAACTTTGCGCGATTTATCACTATTTATCACTATTCTTTTCGACGTGGTATCGAGTTTGTGTGTGCATTGACTTTAGATTGAATATACTGTCCAAATTCAACAATACAGCATTCCTTCTGCGTAGAAACTGTTCTTAAGAGTAATGTTCAGTTTTGAAATTTTTCTAATCTTCTGCAAGTACACCGAACGAATTATAAACGAGTTCTCTATTCCGCGTCAAGAGAAAAACAGTATGCAACGTGTTATTTTCGTCGATGCTCTTCATAAAAGCTCCTTAATCCAAGGTCACTGCTATCATGTTTCGTCCGATTGACTTGCATCCTTCATTGCTAATGGACTCACGTCATGACGGAACCAGATGTTGGATATCGCCTCTGCTTCCCGTTTTTCATCCGTCAGAGCACCGTCATTTAACTTGTCACGGTTCTTAATGAGTGCATTCAAATAGTTTTCGCATGAAAAAGTTATTGGATGAATTGCATAATGCAGTGGAAATAAACAGCGTATTTCAACGCGATGATCCGGCACGCGTGACCTTGAGAAATCCTACAGTCTTCCTCTAAATTAATGATTTTTTTTTAAGCATTAGAATCTGGAATATTAATCACACACTTTATACGTGTCATATCATTTTGTACATCTCTTGCAACAAGTATTCGCGCGATATAAAAAAAATATCTTTCAACAAACTCTCGAAACAAACAGTCGGAAGAGCTGTTTGATACACTGAAGCTCACTCAACACACTGATGTCAACTGACGCTGGTACACACAAGAGCGTGAAAGAAACTGTTCGCGAGGAAACACTTGTACGCGCTGACTCACCTTTATCCGTTTACGAAACGCATAAAGTGTAAATATTAGACTTTTTACTTATAATGATAACGATATTCGATATTGCTGATTAGCATCGCTGAGTCACAATAAGAAATGTAGACGGGCAGCCAAGTGAATCACGTGGGCAACGATCGGAAGTCTCTTATCATGAACAACGGTAAATCTGTTGTATAATGAAATTCACTCACGCGCCAATATCGTCCCATCGTATCCGCATTGATAAGCGACGATGCACTTATCGCCCGCAAGTCGAATGGCTAAACTCGTCCGACTATTAAGCACGCTTCGTCGACAACTGGCGTAATATGTTGACCAATTGGCCTTCCTTTCCCTCTCCATTCGCATTGGGAAACTGCTGTTACGTCGGTAAACATTGAGACACAGTATATACACGATGTTATAACCGTACAGCACGATATTCTGCCGAATGTTTCTCAATTCACAGAGATAGAGACAGAGATATACCACATAACACAATGTGAAATTTGTGCCTAATTCACTTTCAATATTCTAGCGTGGGTGTTTCTCCGTTTACAGAGAGAAAGGAAGAGAAACATCACACAGAGCAATATTAAATTTGCTCAATTTAGAAAAGCAAAGTAATACATCTAATTGTATAGATAATATTATTTGTATCTTTCTTGTGTTTTCGAAAATCAACTTATAAGATTCTCAAGAATAAATACAATACCATAATTTATCGTAAATAAATAATTTTATATTGTTATGAGTAACAAGAAGATTAATCAGAAACATTAATTAACGTATATTATCATATATTGGACAAATTTCAAAAGCGGTTTTTATATTTATTATAATTTGTTAATCCTTCAACTTTTTATTGAACATTAAATATTTCGATAATAATATATTAAATTAAATTTTTAAGACAATAATAAAGCGCAGTTAAATTTAATAATAAAATCGAAAATATTTTAAAATATTAACATTCTAAGTAACACAAAAATTAAATGGTAGATCCAGATATAAATATTAACTTACGCAGCGCAAAATTTAAATGAGCAAAGTGCAACGCGACTGAAATAAATATTGCGTTATTATGCCTGTAGAGAACTCTTGCACAAATTAATTATGAATTCCTAAATAAAGCAGATTTAATGCTCGACTTGCGTAATGTAATACTCAAGTTTTCATTTAATTATTTATCGCGACATGGCATTTAATAATAGTTAACATGTAAGTGGAACTCCCGTGATAAGGGCCAGGCCTTGCACTCCACTTTCAACGACAAGCCGCCAAGTCGATATCGTAATACGGGCGGATACTTCCCTCACAACCTAGTTTCCATATTCTTCATGTATACGCTATAAATATATGCACGGCACATCTATCTCTTTACCGCGACCGAGAATCATGACGTCGCGATCGCTTATTGTTACTTTATTATCTCTTCTTATATCCTTCATAGAACCGTGGTTGATACATCTCCGATACATGCTATTCTCGATTATTCACTGACATTACGTATGTTTAGCTAATCATTTTTCTCGTGAAATTATAAATGAATTAAAATATTAAAAAGTTTTGAATAAATTAAAACTTTTCCGAATTGAAGAAGAAATACCTGTTCTTTTTCTTGTTGATTTCTTGGCCATAATGTAGCTGTCAGATAGATTTCACCTAAATGTTGCTTCGGTCTGCCCGGATCTTTAAGTTCTAATATTATATCCTGAGAATGTCCAAGGTCGAGTTGCGTAAGATCCAATTGAGCAGCTCCCATAAAGTCATCCTGCAGACCCCAATCGTAATCGAAAACCTGTTATAATATATAAAAAAATTCTTTGATGATTTCTCGTCAGAATATTTTTATCAGATAATTCTTCAATAATATTTTATATCCGAAATACAAATTATGTTTTAGATGTCATAATATTTATTAAACAAATTAAATTATTTTAATTTAAATTAGAGACAAAAGATTTCGTTCTTTTTGGAAACTTTATATGTATAAAAAAAAATTTGGATTATCTTAAAGAGATACAATTATATTTAGTTTTTTGTAATATTTTATCCAATTCGAAATTTCGATTTATATAATAAGAAAGTCACTAAATATACCTTAATAGTAAGTGGTTGAAAAGGATCTTCTATGGGCAAGGTCACGCTTTCATCCCAAACCGGATTTAAATCGCGATGAACGGTTCGCGACTTGTGTAATAGTCGTCCTGAACATTTTACTTTTACATAAGGATCGCTGGCCCCTAAAACAGGAAATTAACAGTTTTATATCGATGGATATAAAAGATACTTTATGTTCTCACAAATGATCTTGAATATCTCAAACTATATTTTATGTATTGATGTAAAAACGATGATACTTTCAAATAATTTTAAATGATATTACAGCCTTTAAGATAACATTTTTTATAATTTATTTACTTCATAAAATAATTGTGAAAATTGTTTGCGCATTCTTTTATAAATATACATACATATACAAATATATGTATATTATATCCTATATATATTTTGTAAATCTTTTCTTCGATAAAATATTAAAATAGTTAAAAATCCCTTACCGCCTCTGTCCATCGCAACGAGATTCGCGCCTCTCCTTATATGCAAGCGAAGCTGGAAGAAGGCATGTTGCCTCAACGCTAGTTCTCTCTTTCGCGTCACCTCGTCCTGAAGGAACTCGCCTCCATCCTGGCTGATGGAACTCCGAGGCCCTTCGCTCGTGTGTCCTTCTTTTTGGCTCTGGAAGTTTACGGATCCTTTCGAAAATCTCTCGCCGCATTTTCCGAAGTTGTCCTCTTGTATGGTCATGACTCTTTCTCGGCCACCACGAGCCAACGGAGATTCTGCGCATATAAAATGTACCAAAATGCACGTGCCATATATCTATATCAGTTTTGATACTCGTCAGTTTCGATCTTGACAATAGCGATATCTATAATGTTGCCACAAACTTAATTATAGAAAATAGAAGATACCCGTTAATAACCGTTAACCTTGAGATGTATTTTTACAAAATAATCTAAAATTGTCAGAGAAAAATTCAAATAATGTATAATACTATTTTTTGAATCGCGATCATTGACATTACATTTAATTAATTACTTATATCAATTAATTATTTATATCGTTTTTAATCTTGAAGCACTGACGTAAACATTATTGTGCAAAAATTGTTATGAGATACATCGAATATATAGCCGAATATCATAATATTCTTAGAATTTATAATATATTTTCAATTTCTTATATTATTGCAAGGTTGGATGAAAAAATCGAGTTATGAAAGAAGTTTCAGGGAAAATAAAAATGTAGCAAATATAAAACTGTAATTAAATGAAAATATAATTACACGATGATCTCTCTCGTAGATGAAGCTTTATACATATCAAAAAACTGCTATGTACTGACGCTTGTATTATAAAATAAGCTTGTATTATAAATAAGGACATGAAAAGTCCTTCAGATTAATCTATCTAAGTATAGCAAGACACGCCAGCAGGCATTCGTGCTGAAGCATTTTGGATCAATTGATGTAATGAGGTTTAAACGTGCTGCACATATCAACTTTCGGAATTAAATGCAAACTGCACGCTCGATATTTTTATTCGCACACTCTTAGTAATTAAATGCTAAGCTTGATAATTAATGCTAAACTTTATTCGAAACATAATTACTTGCACTTGCAATTATGAGCACAGAACTATTCGCGATTTTGCTTTAATTATTAATTGTATAATTAATTCTTTAATTATTGTTTGTCAGCAACACAATTGTTATTTGCCCAAAATATATGTATATAATAGGATGATAAATATATTTTCAATGATAGACAGTTTGCCTTCCAAAGCATGTGTATTTATTTATATTTTTTATCCTATTTTAATGTTTTGCTCGAAAATTAATTCTCATGACATAACTATTTTGCAAGATGGTTTAATTATTAAGTCGAGTAGTTTGTCAATAAATTAATTTACTGAAGAATTTAGAAACTCACTTCCGAGCAGTCAGTTATATTCAAATGAGTTTGATAAGTATTAGTTCTTCGATACTCTAGATCGCATCCATTTAACCTAGATATACACACAAACAAGATTGCAAAGGCCAAGTTTTTTAACTTTTTAATAGAATAATTTGCACGTCATAGACACATGCGCTTCGACTTTCATTGTGTAAAATAACTTGGAATGAAAAAATGACAAATAGCATTCTTGCATAAAAACATACTTGCATAAAAACATACTTGAACTTGAAACATAAATGAACGACTAGTTTTTTATGAATTACATACACACACACACACATTTCTTCTAAAAATTTAGAGATATGGTTCAGAGAAAGAATTTTTTAAAGTATTGAGAATGCTAGAAAAATTGGAATGAATTAATAATGACTAACATAAAAACAAGGTAAATACTCTCTCTCTTTATTTTTCTTCAAATGTGATTATTTATAAAAAAAAGATTTAATTTCTCTCGCGACATTGAATAAAGCATTTGGCATGAATTTTTAACGCACTGATATTTTATAAAACACTTTGAAAAGCGCTACTATAAGCGATGAAGCGGGAAGCAAAGACGCCACTTAGAGCTTCATTGCATAACAGTGATTCAATTCATTGTGTATTCGATGCATAGCGAGCGTGTCATAACACTGTCCGTACACAATTATTATGTCATGACGACCGTGAACTTTTCCGCTATGTATACAGATCAAATATCTCGTAAATTTTAAAAATTTTCTGTCGCATCTCGTAATAATACAACTGTTTATATATACATATATTTAAAATTTTTTTAAACACAGGTATATTTCTTAATTCTAGATTATGCTTTTATTTAATAACTCATTTTAATTGCAGATCTTTCTCTAAATATTTACAAAACTGTTTTATTAATAAAAATAATTGTTTAACATATTTGTCAATTTCTTTTATTTTTTAATTGAACTGGATGGTATGAGATTATATATCAGTTCAAAGCTTGCGTTCTATTTGACAGTCGGACCATATACTAATAGATATAGCAATATGTAAATATTGGATATAGATGAAACTTTGCAACTGGGTCATCAATGCGCATACAAAAGCATCATATTGTTCTTTAACATTTTATTGCTTTTCACTTTAAATCATATTTTTTATTAGTTATATTTAAAATAGAATCACAGAGGGAGAGAGAGAGAAAGAGACAAATTTCGCACGAGTTAGTTAATTAGTCAAAAGAATATCGCTCACCTGGACGATTGAGGCAATGCCTGGCCGGGCTTTGAGTGGCCGAGGAACTTCTGCTGTGCTCGGAAGAGTAATCGGCGGCATAATCGGACTCGACGCCAGGATTCTTGAGCTGGCTCGTATCCTGCGACTGCACGCTGCTGGCATCCTTTGACTTTTTCCGCTCCTTGCTCCTGCTGCGCGCCCAACGACTTTTCAGAGTCGCGAAGAAAGTGTGGGTGCGCTGTGCCACCGATGCCGGACCGTGGTGCCGATGATGCCGATGATGGTGGATGGTGCCGGATCCACTCGATCCATCATCCCGCCTCGAAGGCGAGCTATTCGCGATTTCGTTGTCCCGGAGCTCCGTGGCGCTTTTCGAGAGTTGACGGCTTCCGTTCAGGTTCAGTCTGGATCTCTCTTGGGTACAAGTGTTACCTGCAAGTCGAAACAAGAGCCTTGATCAGTTACTCGCGTTTACGAAGCAGATGGAAAAATTTATTGGTACAGAATACTTCATGCTATCGTAGACATAAAGATGTAAAATAAAATTTCTCATTTTACTAGAGTATGAGATGCGTCTCTGATTTTTTTAATTTCTAAATCTTTTTCTCTTCTTGCTTTAATATTAAAACTACTCTTTTACAACAAATTTTTCGATAAATAAAAAACAGTTCATGTTCGCGTTCTTAACAAGCTGGATGAATAGTGATATTGACAATATATTAATATTACACGCATGCGATATGAATATTACATGAATAATTGATGCCGTTATGGATATTATATGAAAAATTCATACCGAAAAGACAATATTAACGCAGCATTAACGCTAAACTGATATGCTGTTATTGATGGCTGCAGATAGATTTTTTCGGCCAGCTATGACCAATTCTGTTAAAAGATAAAAATACATTGTAAAGAAAGAAAGAAATCAATTTTTAAGAAAAATAAATGATAAAGTCGAATTTTTTGCATTTTTTCCCTTTTGGTTATTAAATTAAAAATTCAACAATATCTGTCTCTGAAAATGCTTTTACAACAAGAAAATTTGCACAGTAGAAAATCATATCCATGGTTAATATTGCATTTCTTATGTTCTATTATGATGTCCATAATGTAATCTACCTTTTTAGCAACATTTCAATCTAGCGGTTAATTATTCAACATCAGATAAGTAAAATTAAAAACACATAATTAATTTCAGAAAGACAGTAAAGTAACTTTATATATGTGTATTTTGATGTTTGTGTAGTAATTTAATAATTTTAACGCACGTGGGTAACTCACTTGAACACGCTTCTTTTTAATAAGCTTAAATGAAACGTATAAGTGTAGTTGTATAATGAACTCCTAAATAATGAGTTCATTTGAATTTGTTTGATTCTCCGCAGTCATTTAAATGTCTGTGTTTAATTAAAAAGCTTATTCCCAAACCGTTCTAAATCTTTAGAGAATAAAGATGACCTCTATTTTCTTATAAAACTCTAGAAAATTTTCTTCGTTATTCTTTTAAATTAAATATTAAACTCAGATTTTTTGATAGTTCACATATCTTTAAAAAGAAATACAAACAAACCGGAATTCCGAAAAGCAAGATGTGACTAAATACTACGAGATCATAAATAAAATAAATGACAGTTTTATAGTCGATAAAATGTTGCGAAATGCCAACAGAGTTGGAAAAATTTTTAAATAGCATTTCTAGCAACGGAAGTTGTAAAATGTTTTATCGAGAAGACAGATATCGAGCGTAATATGAAATTATATTAGTCGCAGATATTAGTACGCGATTGGATTGAATATTTTATACAGTTTTTACTTGACGAAACTTATTGCTATAACTTTCCTGCGCGCGCATCTTTATTTAGATTATTTTACTAGTTAGATATTTTAACGTATAATCAAGTATATACAAGAAAGAGAGAAAGAGAGAGAGAAAGATGACATTTTTATTAGATAATTTTAAAATTATTATGGTATTTGGTTGTTTGAGTCTCTTATTGACCAAAATAATTATAATATTTCAATAACATTCCTATACTATAGATAAATAATCTTAAATTTATAATTTAATATTAGTTTTTATTTTGCATTTAGCTATACACTAACAATTTATTTTGGGAAAATTAAAACTCTAGTTTTTATATAATTGTTTTTATAAAATATTTTTAATTCTTATACATATATTATATAATTTATTTATAACGTAATGAAAAAATTCATGCTAGCCAATAATGCTATCAATTATTGATAACACGATCCTTCCATCTAATATCTATGCAACATACCAAAAATAATAGGAAAAGAAACAACAAAAATAGATCTATTTCGACCCACACCCAAATATTTTTTACCCTAGTACCTGAATTGAAAATTGATGTAACAGGGTGGAAAAATAGGGTGAACTTGGATTGTAAATGGATATAAAACAATACACGTATGTCTCTAAAAGAATGACAAGGGAAGTACATTATATGTACTCGCATATCATGTAAGCATATTGATCCGTCTGTATTATTAAACATAGTGTAATACGCATCTGACTTTGAAAGGCTTAGCATGCTTTCCATTATACTCCAGAAATGATGACACATGTCGAGCAATTAATATAAGTTTCCGACTCTTATAACAATCGGTTCAATATTTATTTATTGAGATACATATTTCTCATATTAAAAATAATTAAACAGTTTTTAAAATTAAAACCTTTAAATTAATTTGCTTCAATTATCTTACAACGAAAATAAATTATTGTATCACAATGAGTAAATACATTTTATTTAACAATAAAAACAGAATTATAATATCTTGATACAAATTTGATATAACGAGTCTAATTCAACTATCCGTGATCTTACTTTTAATGAAACCTTCTCAGACGAAAGTCGATTTTTCGTTACCAAAAATATTGTGCAGTATAATGCACAATGCAGAATGAACGCATACATTCCGGATGTGGGAATGATGTCCGGACGTGCGTAGAGCAAATGCATTCAACGTTTATTGGATTTTATCTCCCTTTCTCCGGAAATGATCCTAACACGTTAATGCATCGCGGAAATCAATCTGGGTATTCCAATCATCTAACTGGGATATTGCATGAGATATTGATATGTACAGACAAATAAGAAATACGATATACATTTTATTTAACGTTAGAAAAATTGCTGACTATAGTTTTACGGTACAAAGATTTATAATCCCACTTGGAGTTCACAAAAAATTTTAGATAAAAAAATGAACTATGTAAACTATCTAGAAAAGAAAAGATAAAGTTAGATAAGTTAATAAGATGGCCCAACTTTTTATCATGATCTCTTATTTAACTTAAACAGTCTATGAGTCCTACTATTTGACTTTTTTAAAACTTGAATATTATATGTAGAATTAATTGCATCAAAAGCAACTTTTATCTGGAAAAAATTTTCACGGAATAAAAGCATATATTATTTCTCACTAATTAATTATTATATTAATCCATAACAAAGAAATCATATTTCGTTAAATTCTTATAAATGGAATCTGTGTCGAGTTTATTTTTTATAAAAACAGAGTTATTAAAAACAAAAATTTGTAAAGAAATAATTTTCGATCATATGTATATAAAAACAAAAAAATTCATATTTAACGTAAAATACATATTGTAACATTACTTACCTGGAAGTGTTGGCTCACTGTCCTCCGATCCAGCGAGTAACTCCACACTTTTGCTCATCTTATCCTCCGAAAACGCGAATTAGTTCTCGAGACCGTTGCTTGCAAGGCTTTAGTCTCTTCTTGAAGTGCACTAATCCGCCGCATTCCGATAGCATGATTCCGTCGATAAATTAATGAATCTCAACAACATTGACCAACTCGCACATATTCCGACTTCGCAGTGTCCACGTGATGCTCGATGATTTCTGCAGCATCATAAGCACAGTGTTTTCTTTTTTCTTGTAGATTGTTGTAAATTAATTTTACAGCGTTCGTTTTAGTACAAAGCTAAAGTTAGAGATCCTTTCCTTTTCTATTGTCCATCTTTTAAGGCACAGGTGTTAAAGATTTTCCGTTAATAGCTGTTAGGTTGTTGTATATAAGAAAGATATATGTGTACATATTCGAACAAATAAGAATGAATGTTGGGAGAATGCAACCTAAATTGAAAAAATTATTTGGAACGACGGATAAATAGCTTTAGATAAAATACAGAATGTCTTGTAACTGATCCCGTATAACTGAGGAGATGATTCTATCTACATGTAAAAATAAATGTAAAATAAAAATTAAAGTTTTCTCACGCGAGATTTCATTTTCGCAAAGAATTTTGAAAATCAAAAGATTAATAATATATATCTTTGCGTTTTTCTTTAAGTTTGAATGGTCTCTTCACTGATTTTCTGCTAAATATCATAATGAATGAATAGTGATTACAAATTTTAAATCCGGCATTAAAATTAAAATCATAAGTTGTAGAACATTTTGTATAAAAAGCATATTTTATTTAACACAAAGGTATTGGTTGAAAATAATAATTATACAAAAAACACTTAAATATTTTTTTGTTTTTCTTTCATTTTATGAAATAATCTCTCCAAGTAGTTTGCTCCGATTATAGAAATTGCTTTTTACAAACAAATATCGTTTAATTTGTTAAACAAATATGTTATTATTTGCTGAATTCAGATTTGTAATGAAACCGCTATTTGTTTATCTTTAGCTTGCAATGATATTGTGCGATTACAATTAAATACGGAGTATACGACAATTAGTCGAGCCAGGATTTTCGTGATATTTGATGATATATTTGTCGGGTGGTCATAGAATCCAATTAGCGCGTTTGAGATGAACTTTGAGGAAACCTATTGGCTGGGTGGACGGTAATACACGGGATTGAATTACGGAAGATTATCTATGACATATATATATACTCCACGTGAAAATTTAGTGAATAAAAAATCAGATGTGTAATAAATAACATAATATATAGACAGTGCTCTACAATTTGCAATTCGAATTTTAACAATACATTTTCTAACTTACAATTTTTACTTACAAAAATATCAAAATAAATCTTTATTTATCGCGCAGTTCTCCAATTTTTAATATTATATCTTTGCATAATTAAGCCACAGATTAAAATTCTATTAAAATAAAATCAACTTAAAATTAATTGCAAAAAAATGACTGTTACGTATATATTCTCTTAAAATTTAATTTGCAAAAATTTTGTTTAATTGCTTAATAATTTAATTTAAGAACTATTATAATTTTTCAATATTTCCGTTAAAGAAAAAAACAGTGTTTCTATTCATCTCTATTTAATTCAAACTAATTAATGAACAAATCTTTAAGTTACTGATATGCTCTGTAATTTTGAAAGATATTCTAAATATAAGATATCCTTTATAAATAAAATATATTTTCTTTTATTACTTTTCATCACGCGAGAAATTTCAGAGATTTCCCAGAGGTAACGGACTGAAATCGTAAAGTGCGTTAGAGGGTTGAAACGCATAGATCGATATATACGGCAACGGCACCATCGATAGAGAACACGCCACACTGTCGTACTAATCTAATCGCATCGATCGTTAACACGCACTACTAACTACGCTTTTCCACGCGCAATTGCATGTTACGTTATATATGATATGTTATTATCCGGTACATTATTATTCCGATATGTTACATAGAATCCCTTAATTTTGTAGTGTAAGGTAAAAGCAACTAGGAATTTTTGATATTGCGTAAAATACAAAATAGTTTGCTATAAATGCAAGTATCAAAGTTTTATTAAAAGATAAATTTTTTGTTCTAAAATTCTTATATAAATCTTACTTTTTCATATCTTTGAATTGTATGAATAAACAAAATTTTATCATATAAACTTTTTTCGATACTAAATAGTGCTTTTAGTTTCTTTATATGTGAATGATGATGTACAATGATTGATAGATAACTCAAGACTTAGATACAGTTATTGCATAATTTTATCTATTATCTATTTATCGACGAATCAATCTTTACGAAATTTTGACTAAGAAGTCTTCATCGATAGCGCTAAAGTAAAAATAGAAAAAGTAACTTATATATTAATGCATATTTCAAGAGTTTGAAAACATGTTTTACCCGCTTGCATAAATTGCATTCGTGTTATCTGACAGTCGCGTAATTTTAGCCAAGCTGGATAACAAGAATACATGCGGGGTGTGTTTCGACAAAGAATATATTATAATTTTAAATAGTCTGTATTATTTTAGAGAATAATTGGATTATTCTATATACAGAATGTTATAAAATCATCGAATGTATTTCCATATTATATGCCCCAAAAAATCGTTAAAGATTTTCTTGTGAGAGAAAATAAAAGATATTAATTTTCCAATAATGAAAAAAGCGATCTTCTTTAAAACAAAGTCTCAAAAGAAGATTTATTCTACCATTTCGACATATTTTCGCACAAGGAATCACCTCTTTCTTGGTTGTATCACGATCTTGATCGCACTCTCTACACAAGTTTCTTCTAATCTTGATTTCTCAAATCATCCTTTCTTGTGTAAGTGCTGGAATGAAGTATTTTAGTGATAGCATAATTACTCGCAATATTTGCGCGGTGACTTTCATATGCAGGCGATAAAGTGCATTCTCGTTTCGGAACTATCAGTTTCAACATGCCAAAACTCTCAGCGCACAATCTCCTCGTCAGATTTAGCTTTTGTGAAAGCGATCTTGCTTTGTTCAGTGTGTGACAAGGGATTTAATAAAACTTTTCCGTGAAGTCAACGAGTGCAAGTTGAAACGCGTAAACGAATCTTTGGATGGCCAAGGAGATCGATAGCGCGTCTTGATTGAAAAACTTTCTTAAGTGTCTAAAAATACTCATATCTATCATCTTTTAATGTTAAATTTTTCTAACAATTACTACATATTGAAGATGTAATAACAGATCATAAAAGATGAATCAGTCCTCAAAATTAAGAAAAAAGATGGATCGCGTATACGTCATATCTAACTGTACTACGCTTTTCTCTATTTTAGCCTTTAAGTACTAGTACGTATTTTCATAACATCGATATTGAAAAATATATAATTAATAATAATTTTATGTAAAAAATCAAATTTTATAAAAATTTTATTTTATGTCATCTAACTAAATTTTGTGAAAATTTTAAATGCGACAAAATCCAAGTTTTAAGATAAAAGAAAAGAGATATTTTTACATATATTTAATTTGGTTTTTCCAATTATCCTTGCAGTTATCCTTATATGCCAATTTAAAACGCGACCGTTTAAGTTAAAGCTTTGTTTAACTAGTCAAAGAAAATTGCAGTCAATATCATGAAAATAAAACACCTACATCTTTAATAATGTGTTCGAGCACAATATTTTACGGTTCTATATTCTGCGGGTTTATATTTTGCGACAGTTTACTACTATCATCGTGAGTCTTGCAGCGTATTATCACTTTTTCTTAAGGCAAAAGCTTTAGTAATAAGCCAAAGAATTTATAAACATATATTATAATAAAAATCGAAAAATATATAAATATGAATCATTGACAAAATAAAAAAACTTATCAAGGAAAACTCAAATATTCAGCGGGTTTCTCTAATGCTTTCATCCATGAATTCATAGATCAATCCATAGGAAAATTTTTTAAAGGGCATTAGATAAATAGCAATCTTATTTGCGTTGAAAGAAATGCAAGTGTTTGCAAATCGATCAATCTTTTCTTTGAAAATAATGCATTTAGTCTGCGGATAGAGAGGAATAAAGAATAAGATAATAAAATCTTTATCTAAAACTAATAAAAAAATTTATCATCCATTCTTTATTATCTATTCGTACCTTTTAATTAAAAAAAAATATCTCTTCTTCGATTGCTTGTATAAGAATTTCTAAAACTAGGAATATTCCGATTTTTTGTTATATGGAAATTCCACATGAAATATCATCAACATCTCGAGTCAGTTAAAAAGAAAAATCGGCTCCAGATTGATCAAAGAATTTCTCAAGATGATAGAAAATGCGGGAAACTTAGAACACTTTTGTGTGTAGAACAGCTGTAGACAAGCTTGTAAAGAGAATCGCGCCAACGGTGTTCCACAACTGCCTTAAAGATATTTTTTTCATGCGTTCAGCGGTCTGATATTGACTATCATCGAGGGTACTTGGTGGATGTTGGAGAACACATAAAGAACTATACAGGGATACAGAAAATTGATTAACATTGACAAACACAGAGGAAATTGCTCGTCATGCTCTCGTTGAATTTGATAAAGATGATACTTCGTGATCTGTCATGTCATGTATCTCATCACACGCCGATCATCTCCGTGGATGTTTCTCGAGGAAGCTAGAAGGAGTGAAACATCCCATAAGCAGATGAAACGGAAACTGTGTCTTCCTCGTTCAAGAAGGAGCGCATTTTAATAAAGAAAACCGATCGAATATTCGATTTGACGTTTCGTAATGTCGCTATGTAAACGCGTATGTACGACGTCGCGGGACGTCGGCGTGGCTGGGATCGGATGCGTTTTTGCCATCGTCGATTTTTCCGCGCACATCAACGTTCGCAATCCGCGTTCACGATGATCAATTTACCGTGCGGATCTTCGCGCACGCGGCGGTGCCTCGGGATGTCAGGACGAGGAGAAACGTTCTCGCAGACGTTCTCCACTTTTCACGCTTCCGTGTCCGAGAGGCCACTGACAGAACTCCGAGATCTTCCATCCTGCTCGGCCGTCCCCGTCTCCCTCTTTCTCATTCGGAGTGTCAGGAAGGAGGCCGTGGCACGGAGAGGGTGCGCGATGTGGAAGCGGGAGAGAGTGAGAGGCTTTATCGACCCGTGACAGGGCCGGTCAAGAAAAGGGAACCCGGTGGCTTCGGGAAATTGAGATTGTATTTGAAGTGGCAAACGGTGGAATTCATGAGAAGAGCAAACTGTTGAGGAAGAAACTGATGAAGAACTTCATTTTAGATAATGATTAGACAATTTTTTGGTACATTAGAGTAAATATAAATTATCAAAATCAATCGAGAAATTTTATATTGCGGAGAAGTTTTTTGAAGTAATTAAATTATGCTTTATGAATAAAAACACTTTCATTTCAAAAAAAGCAATCATAGAATGGTATGGTAACATACCATAATGTAAAATAATGTTTTAATCATATTGATATTGATAGATGTATCTTTCTGTTTTTTGAAATTAAGAATTTTAGAAAGTGATGTGTATGATACAATACTTTCTAAAATTATTCAATTTTACATAATATATTAATTTCAACAGAGTGGATTCTCTTGGAGATATTATTTCTAAAGTTTAGCTTGCCAGAGTCATTTTTAAAGTTTTGCTTATTCGATTATTTTCGATTCTTAATTTTTTATTCAGGTATTATAGATGTCTCGATATTCTTATTAAGAAAAACTCGATTCCGAAACAGTCGAAAAAGCTAAAACAATATCTTCCAATTCTGCGATATCAAGCGCAATAATCAACAAGATCAAATCATATTTTTTTACAATATCATAGAAACCACTTATATAAATTTTATATATGCCGTGTCATGATAAAAACATCAGTAATATAATTTTGCTTTAGGATAAATTAAATTGTATCGTGAGTTTGTAAACATAAAACGACATTGCAAATAATATTACAGAGTTAAACGTGACTATTAGGGAGTTATTCAAAGCACGTGATACTCCTGGTGCGAACGGATGACATGTTTTAATTAATGAGAAACACATTAAAATAATTACTGGTAAAAACCACGCCTTTGTAAGAACTCGCGAGACTCTATTTTCAAGATTACAACCTGACCCGATTTTTTCGTAAATCCACTTTTCTCTTCCGTAATAAACCCGTAAACATTATACACATAAAATTACAAAAATTACATCACAACGAAATATTCAAAAATTTTAAAAGTGTTTTGTCTGAAATTTTAATTCTGTTTTTCTTGTAAACTTCATAACGTACGGTAAAAGTGCATAATAACGGACCCAGCTCGAATGACCTTGACCTTTGCATATGTTGTCAAGGTCATGACCCTGAGTAACCTCCCAAAGGTTTTAGCCGTCGCTCGTTTTTTATTAAAAAGTTATTAACAAAAAAAGTTTGAAAAATATAGCAGTTATTTTGAGTATTGAAAAACATAAATGACTAATATATATTATATGTGGAAAAAATATATGTATGAACGATTTCCCGCTTTTTCCCTCATAGGGGGGGGGGGGGGGGCGAACCCACTGCATCCATCCATACACTTTTCCACCCACACAAGAATTGTAGGGTAGACCTCGCTTCGCGTTGTAAAATATATGCGTGGACGCAGTGGGTTCCGCCCCTCCCCCCCCCCCCTACGGGGGGTTCCACTTCCGAAAGATATAGCTTAACCCAAACCAAATTTTAGTTTTAAATCAGGAATAGGTTTGGGTTAGGTTATATCTTTCGGAAGTGGAGGCCCCCCCGAGGGGGGGGGGGGGGGGGCGGAACCCACTGTATCCACGCATATACTTTACAACGCGAAGCGAGGTCCACCCCACGATTATTGTGTGGATGGGAAAGTGTATGCGTGAACGCAGTGGGTTCCGCCCCCCTACGGGGGGGGGCTCCACTTCCGGAAGATATAACCTAACCCAAACCTATTTCTGATTTAAAACTAGACCTTGCTTCGTGCAGAAAGTTGCAAATTCAAGTGAAATCATATAATTATAAATCTTGTTTAAGTAGTCAGAACTTTTTACTAACCTAGTGACGGGAAAGGTCAATGACCTTGACCTTCTTAGAGGTCAAGGTCAATATCAAGGTCAACCGGAAGTCATATGGGATAGGGTGTGTAAAGGTAAACATTTACCCAATTACGTTTTATTTAGTAAACTTTTTTGTTAATAACTTATTAATAAACAACGAACGACGCTTAAAACATTTTGGAGGATGCTCAGGACAGTGACCTTGACAACATATGTCAAGGTCAAGGTCATTGGGGCTGGGTCCGTTATTATGCAGTTTTACCGATAAAAAAGTCTAATGTATAATCTGCGAAAACCTTGTGACTCCTGCATTTATTTGCTTTTTTGTAGCATTTTCTTGTCTTGATAAAAAATCATAATAGAGAAATTGGCGACACAAAATATAAGAAATATTATTAATTATTTATTAATTTCTGAATCTGATTAAATTCGTTTTATAAAACAAAACAATTTAGCATTTATATACAATATGTAAATGAATATTTAGATATAGATGTATTTTTTTTAGATGCCTAAGAAAAAATACATTATGTAACATTTACATATATTGTAATATACAACGTAAAAATTCTAAATGATGTATGCGCTTCAATATTTTGGTTAAAAGAAACTTCAAACTTAACTTTCAAATAACTTAAACTCGTCAAAAAATTATTCCTTAAAGTATTCTTCGATAAGTTTCTTATATAAAACCGCATGCGTATATCTTGGTACCTAATCAACGGATGTGTGATATCGCAACCTTGTGCCTACGTGAACATCCGTTTTCCTGGATATCAATTAACGAGATATCAGTGATGCAATTCCTAAAAGGCATATCAACCCAAAAGGTAGAATAACATTAAACTGAATTATGTAGAAAGATTTGGGACTAACAATAAGCATTTATGGGAAAATTGAGAAAGCAATATAGATCAAGCGTGCGTCCTTTATATCTTCGCTAAGAATTAAAGTAGTATAATCGGACTAGGAAATTCGAGAAATTCTTTAAAACGCATTTTGAGAAAATTCTAGTTTATAAATCATCTCTTACATAATTATATTTTTCTAATACTGTTTATAATTCCAAAAATTTAAAATTAATTTTTCCGATTTAAATTCTTAAGAGCAATCGAATCGAGTGAAAAATGAGAGAATATAATCAATATATAAATGCGATCATTCACGAAAACAAATTTTTGACACATCACATATTTCCTATATATAAAATATAATTTATTACGTATAAAATCCTGTTATAAAATTCATAATTATATTTAAGTTTATGTCCTACATTTCCTACATTTCCTACATTTCCTACATTATCTTAATTAATCAATAATATAGGTATCATTATTATTGACAGTAGAAAATTTACCGATATAGGCATTGTGTGCTCTGTTCTACATTTTCTTCTATTCCTCTAACAAAATAAGCTAAGATTCTTCTGTTGCATTTTCCATAAACACAGCACGAATAAACTGAGTAATTCATAAGAGTAGAGGAGTAGACCATGACTACAATGCTTTACTGGTGACGATATATTTAATAATTATTTTAATACATCGACAGTCGAATTCATGTTTTATGTTAACAAAATATTAAGCCTAAGGCACACTGTACATGTTTTCATGCTACACATCGCGTATATAAATTAGTAATAAAGAAACCTGACCGCGATCATCCCGGCGTTTTTCATAGAACATTATATGTATAAGGCTTAAGGTAAATGTCTTAAAAATGCAAATCTCAAACTTTTCTCTGCTAGTAAAATTATTGAAAATGCATGCTGCATGGTCGCTGCATTTCTAGTCGATCTGGTACTGATGTAGGATGTAGGTTGTGTTCCGATATTCAGTAGATGCCAGTACTAAAAATTTATAGTGTATGTGACGTAAACTATACGTTTTCAGCATACTGGCCTACTGGCAGTTAATAACGGAACGCAGCCATAATCAGATGCATCGTGTGTCATTCGTGTGGAATTTACCAGTTACGTCAGTTTGTGTCCAATGACAAAGGGGAAATACGTATATGTAGTATTTATATCGAGAGAGACCAGATAAAAAGGTAGAAGTGAAGTTCGCGAAGACTAGTAAAGATGGTAACAGGCTCGCATATAACTATTGTTATACCAGAAATTGTTGCTAAGAGCGTATGTTGTAATTGTGCGTATAAATACTTGTGAAAAAGGTATAGTATACGGAACGGAAAAAATATTATATATTTAACATATATATAAGATGATATACAAGGTGTTTCATAAATTGTGGACAAAACTTCAGTAATGGATTCCTAATGCTTAGCGAAGAAAAAAAGTTATATCAATTATAGGACCGGAAATGATTAGTTTCTGAGTTATTGTAAGTTTTTCCCACCATTTATGAAACACCCTGTATATAAATACTTTTCTGTAATTTTTTCACTGAAAGATTAAATAACAGAATGACTAAACCTTGTATTTTTTCTGACGGATAAGACAGTAAAACGTGTAACGTTAAACTACAATCGTTTTAAGATAGTTGTATTTTGAATAAGAATAGAAGAATTCAGTGAAGCTTGAAATTATAAATTACGAATCGATATTTTTTCTACTACTTTCTAGTCAAATATGAATTTTAGATTATTATTATATTTAATCATATCTTGTATTTACATCTACAAATTATAAAGCACATTAATTTAATTTTAAGATTATATTTGATTACTCTTTTACGAAAAGTAAAAGTGTAACAAAAATTATGCCAAAATTTCTTTTATGTTATTTCGAATAGTACACATATGGCACATATATTTCACAGAATTTTGAAACAATTCACGAGAAAAATGTTCCAAGTTCCTTAAAAATTTATTCTTTTGTTTCTTTTTTCTCTCTGTCTCTCTCTCTCTTTCTCAAATATGGTTTTATAAAACTAAATAATATTATATATGTTTCCACAGGCTTTACTAGAATTTATTCCGTACAACATATTATTTTATTTTTGAGATATATATGAATTACTAGACAAGTAAATTACTAAAAAGTTTGTTTGGTAAAAAATAGTGCGCAGTTACAAAGAAATGGGTATTTTTCATTATCTTTTTGTAGTATTATTTATTTTATTTACAAATAACACTTCTAAACAAGTTATAAACAACCATAATTAAAATAATATTGCAGGTAATTCCAAAAGTAAAGACGAACACGATAATTATAGCAAAAAGTGTAGGCAACCCGGTGGCAGTGGTTACATAATAAAGGAAGACGGTACCATTACGGGTACCAAACAGTTTCCATTTAATCCATTTAAAAATATTCATGATGCATGCAAAACTGGCAGTGAAAGAAAATTACAAGATTTATTTCATAAATTTGATAAGTCACATAACTTACCTAATGATGCAGTTAATGATCAATCTAAATTTATGACTGACACCTGCGTTAATAAAGAAAAATGCAATAATGAAAATCAAACAACTTATCTGAAAAATAAATCTACAATTAAAGTAACTGCACCATCTACAATATCTACAAAAGATGACTTTATGACGGAATGGTTTTCATGGAAAAATGAGTTCCTCACATACATGAAATCAATTGACCAAGCAGAGAGTAATAAACACAAGTGGGGTATAATGCTCTTAAATCGTATGGGTCCTATCGGCCAAGAAATTTATAGAAGTTTTACATTTGATAAGGATCACGCTGAAGATAATATAGATACATTGCTAAAAAAATTTGATTTCTATTGCATATTTGGAGATAAAAAAAGAGAAGATGATGAAGATATTGATAAATATGTCAACGACTTGACGGTATGTTAGTGTGAATATTTTTATCATTTTCACCAACCCGTTTCTCATAAAACATTATTTTTAATCATAGCTAAATCAGTTTTGAAAAAGATTATATAATTATAGGGGCAAGATAGAATTCATTAAACTACGCAAAATTTTCATGTGTTATTTTTTTCTGTCACATAAAAAGAGTTATAGCTCTCTCTCTCTCTCTCTCTCTCTCTCTCTCTTTGTTTCTCTCTTGTTCTAGTTTCTAAAATCATTCTATCTGAAAGATCGGAAGTATTCTCTCTTACCTTCTTTATTTTTGACATCAATGTAAAATGCCTAAAATATTAAGTGCAATGATATACAATATATTTTATTCAGGATATACAATATATTTTTATTTTGTATTCTCCATAAAATGTAGATATTTAATTTTTTTATGTATAAAAACTTAAATAAATAATTTTGTTTTTTAGATAATGGCGTCAAAATATATGACTAATACAGATGAAATAGTGAAAGAGAAAATTCTGATGGAAATAAATAAAGATAGATTTACAAGAAAAGCTGAAAGTTTAATTTTGGGATTCTCATTTCCATCGTGCAAACAATTGTTAACTGTAAAAGAAATAACGTATATTTGGATGTCATATGAGAACGCAAACTTCAAGCGAAGTGAGGAAATCCACAATTTTTTAGTTAAAAACTGCAATAATTGTGGAAGGACACATAAAGTAAATAATTGTTATGCTCGTGGAAAACAATGTAATAAGTGCGGTAACGAAAATCACTATTGGACAAGATGTCCGTCTCAATTTATTGCTAATTGCTTATATTGTGGGGAAAGTCATTTTGTTCGAGAGTGTCCTGCTTATTTGAATGAATGTAATAGATGTAATAGAACAAATCACTTCTCCTGGAAATGTTCGATTGCAAAAATTTTAAATTGCAACTATTGTGGTTTAACACATATTGCATCTAAATCTGCATGCCCTGCAATAAATACTATATGCACTAGGTGCCGTAAAAGAGGACATTTATCAATAAAATGTTTTGAAAAACGGACATACATAACAATGTGGAATACCTAAATAGCATACTTCTTCCATTACATAAGAAAACCAAAGTTTATGATATAAATTTTATAAAATACGATACACATATTTGTAGGTATAATATTACTTTTTATATTATTATATTCTTATCGTAGCGTCGCGACACCAAGTATATATAAAAAATTTTCTATCCGAGATAGATCCATTTTAAAGTCGGCGGAATTACATGGCCAGATTCACTTTTTGGTGCTACGATAAAACCACTGGTTAGTGCATGTGTGTGCTATATTTATAATTGTGGATCAAAATTCCGGAGAAATATTATGGATTTATTAATGTTTTATTAGCTGTGCGTGATGTTTTGCCATTCTAGTATATATTATGCATAGTGATAATAAGTGATTATTAAAGTATTTTTATGTATATGCGCATGTGATATAAAATTAATTTTCTTAAATTAATTTTCTTAATAATTTTTTTCCTAATTTTTAAATATATAACATGTAGAAGATATTTACAATAAATTGCTTTTACTTTTTTCTTATTCTTGAAACAAAATTTTCAAGCATTTTTAGCAATATCAAGTTACAAGCATGCTTTTAATTCATATAGCTTTTTATAATTAATTATTAATTTATTATTAATTATATTATTTAAGTAATTTTTTAATTTATAAATTCAGTTGGATGCACTAGTGCACACTGATGTACATATTAAAAGCTATTATATATAAATTTACATAAGCATAATTTATATATATCACATAAGTAAAACGATAAGATAATTAATACTATACAAATCTTTTGAAAATAAACTTAACAATAGATACGCTTTGCTTAAAGCCCACTTTACACGATCTATAATTTGCAACAGAATTGAAGACAGAATTCTATTTATAATTATATATCAAATTATGAATATAATTATAGATAAGAAAAAATTTTTGTATTACACGAATCATAATTTGATTTTAAATTATGTATAGAATATTCGATTGTTTCTTTCTTTGACATATGGTTGGATTATTAAAAAATACGACATAGTTATTAAGAAATACATATAAATATAATAAAAGTATATTATGGTAAATATAATTAAAGTATATTATGGTTTGCGATATCCAACAAGAAAATTTGAGCGAAGAGCACCATATTTATTTTAATTTCTGCGATTGTAACGTTCGGTCTCAAACATTTTAATTCAGAAAGAATCTTTTCTAATGCATCGGCACGAGCATGTTTATTTTTGTAATTGATAGATTTTACTACGTATAGGAAGGATATTTCTTATATTCAGTTAATAAATAAGTAACTTGCTCCCGGGACCAAGACATTGTCACATATATTTTTTTTCTTCTTTTCTTTCTTTAGATTATTAAGCAGATACGAGAGTAGGTTAACTTGTAGTTTATATCATTTACAATTCACCAATCATGGGTACATTGCGCATATTTCATGCGTCTTTTCTATTTATAAAAATAAAGCATGATAGTTATAATTCTGATTGTTCACATGTTTTCTGTATTACACAACGCATAAAAATTATAAATAGAATTTTGTCTTGAATTCTGTTGCAAATTATAGATCGTGTAAAGTGGGCTTAACACTATTTTCGCTCGAAGAAGAAGATTCTTCACTCTCATTTGTCCACCAAACACTTCGGAGCAGAAATAGTGTCTAACGGAATGCATTTATTGAATATATTGTTGCGTTCCTGCGAGTCGTCTGTGGTAGTTAATCCTGAAGTTGCTCCCGTCTCTAAGAGATCATCTCCAAACACGTCGCTAAGGGTTGTTGTAAAACAACGGCGGACATCTTGAGAGTGAGATCGGCCATCTAGAGTCTCGCGACGGATGTCATTCCGGGCGGACATATTTGAGATTACGATTACCGTTATTACCCGTTCTGTGTTCCTTGTTTAATTGTGTGTTCTGTGTTATTATTAAAGTTCCTTTTGTTCTTTTAAAAGAGTGTTAATCATTTACGTCGCGGTACGCGAGTGCCGTTTGTGTCGCGCGTGTTCGAGTATTATCGAAGTCGATGCGCGGATGCAACAATATAAAAACTTTTATAAAATTTTTATATTTCTTATATTTCTAAATGTAATTTTATTTGACTAATAAGATTTTTGCAAATAAAATGACATAAAAAAACGCGACATTATTCGGATAAATTTCAATCAGATATAAATTTAAAACTTAGATAAAATATTTTTTTTCTTATGTAAGTAAAAATTATCCGAATTATATCGTGTTTTTGATGTCATTTAAAAAATCTCATTAATCCATTAAAATTATTTTCAAAAAATTACTTTTTAAAATAAAACAAATGTTTTAATTTTTATTATTTATAATTTTATATAAATTTTATTAAATATTATATAAATTTTATATAAATTTTATTAAATTTTATATAAATTTTATTTATAATATTTATTAAATATTATAAATAAATTATTATAGATAAGTAAAGGTCTTCGATGTCATCGAAAGCGAGAGCAAGAAGAAGTAAAGAGCAATCGAAATCACGCATCGTCAAAGAGTTTCGAAGTCTCTTATATGCGAGGGTCTTTCTCCTTTATTATATAGTATTTCACAAATATACATATATATATGTCATATTACCATAGAGAATAAAACTTTTATATTTTGCATTTTACCTGTTTGAAAATAATTTTAATGGATTAATGATTTTTTGTGATTAAAATAATACCAAACACGACATAAATCGGATAATTTTTAGTTAAATATGTAATCAAAATTTTTATTATAAGTTTAATTAAAAATTATCCGATTTATGTTGTGTTTGATGTCATTTTAATCGCAAAAATCTTATTAATCCATTAAAATCATTCTCAAACCGATAAAATAAAGTAAGAATTTCTTTTAAAATAGGAATCGAAGTGACAGAAATCTAAATTATAAATTATCGTTTTGTTCCGATTCTTACGAATAATAACTATTTTTCTATCAATATTTAGAGTAAAGATATTTTGTTCCATGCTTTATCGTTTGACTTTTCGACGATTTAAATGTGATTCGGATTGGGAACGCGCAATACAATAGTCGAATTGGAAGTCCGAGTAATTAATATAACGATAAGCTCCGTGATATATTAATCGTTTATTAAATAATTTTATAATTTAAAATACTTGTATAATTTAATATTCCGCTTATACAGGGTGTCCTAGACCACCCGTACACTCCTTTTCTTTTAAAAACTAAGCATTTTAGAGGAAAACGTTTTGAACAAAAGTTGTATGGTTTTGAGGGGAACATAAGATGGTGTCATTGGTTTGACCTTGGATGGCATCGTTAAGGTCAAGTCAATGACACCTTTAATTTCTTAAATAGAATCCCCTATTTTTTGAGCTTTCCAAAACACTATAATAAAGTATTTTTTTATTAAGTACTTTTTGAGTTATTTTATTTTAATCTGACATATTTTGATATAAAAATTAAAATATCTCGTAAAATATTTAGTTTTCAATAATCTTACTGTAATACTTTTATGTACAGAATAATGAGACAAATCAATTAGTGTAAAGAAAAAAACAAATAATTGTTTTAAAAAATACATTGTAAATAATTACATACTTTTTCTTAAAAACAATTATTTTTTTTTTACTGATTGATTTGTTTCATTATTCTGTACATAAAAGTATTACAGTAAGATTATCGAAAACTAAATATTTTACGAGATATTTTAATTTTTATATCAAAATATGTCAGATTAAAATATAAAATAACTCAAAAAGTATTTAATAAAAAGATACTTTATTATAGTGTTTTGGAAAGCTCTCGGGATAAGCTATAAGAATATGCAATAAAAAATAGAAGATTCCATTTAAGAAATTAAAGGTGTCATTGACTTGACCTTAACGATGCCATCCAAGGTCAAACCAATGACACCATCTTATATTCCCCTCAAAACCATACAATTTTTGTTCAAAACGTTTTTCTCTAAAATGCTTAATTTTTGAAAGAAAAGAGGTGTACGGGTGGTCTAGGACACCCTGTATATACATCATAATACACAAATAATTTCGGCTGCGAATTATCAATAACATGGTATGCGGCCTTGGCGATGTAAACAATAGCGCGCTATTGTTTATGTGTTACGGTCTTGTTATCGTTCGCACGGCGACACTTGAATAGGATTGAAGTAGTTTGAGACGCTCCATCAAATTTCTCTTTTAAATGCGATCGCAATAGATATGAGGAAATAATTTGATACAATTATCTCTCTCTCTCTCTCTCTCTCTCTCTCTCTGTCTGTCTCCCCTCTCCCTCTCCCTCCCTCTCTCTCTCTCTGCGTGTGTGTATGTGTGTGTACATACGTATGATAATTAAGGAAAAATGTACTTACTTCTTGTGTCTTGTTTGTATCTTCTTTGTCTTTACATTTAGACTTTATAGTTGAAAAATATCTTCCTCTTCTTTATTATTAGGCTTCTATTAATGCTGCGCTGTCCAAGAACGAAGAGATTCACTAATTATTCACTGATTGATTGATTGAGATTATTCACCGAAGAGATTAGTGATGGACGATGTTACCGGGACAAGGAAGAGATGATAAAAAGATGGTGTAAAGTGGTTATATTACAAAGGCTGCGTTCCGTAATTCACTGATAGTATTGCCAGCATCGTCATCTTTGTTGTTCATCAAAAGTTAAACAAGGATAATGACATGTTGGCAGTACCGCCAGTAAATTTTGGAACGCATTCAAAATAATTCGCAATCAGTGGCGCTAAAGGATATTACTTTGGTAACTACAAACTAAAGGTCTATTCAATGGATAAATGTACGTCTTTAGTTTAGATGCGGTAACCATGGTAACATCTTTTGGCGCCAGTGTTAGATGCGGTTACCATCGTAACCTCTTTTGGCGCAAGTGTTAATAATTGTAAATTGTAATAACCGACAATATCTTCAGATCTGCATAATATAAATTATATTTGTGATACTTGTGTAGCTTATAAAAAGTGTGACAGTTTTCATTTGATTTAATCAGGTAAGTGCTTCATACACTTACATCGGATGTGATCGGACATGATCAAAATAATAATTATTTATTATAAATAAATATTAGTACATATGCTCTTATTTAATATTATTGTAAATACAAGATAACTCGCATAATATTGTACATGCATCTTTACAAATAAGTTATTTTGTTGAAAAATAGCAAGAATTATATATAGGAAATATTTATGAAATATATTGTTTCATTGCTTAATAAAAATTTAATAGATATATATTTATATACAATTTAAAGAATGTATACAATGTAATATATACAATTTTTGCTATTTTTCAACAAACCAAGTTATTTATAAATAAAAATGCATGTATTATACAAAAGTTATCTTGTATACGCACTGATTTAAGAGCATATGCACTAATCCAGATAGGATTCAAAAGTATTAATCTTATTTTAATATTGCAGGAAAAGTGTTCATATAAAAAAACTTATACAGAAAAAATAGTCGTTATATACTTTCTGGATAATTTAATCAGGTAAGAAATAAATAAATTATTACTGCATATGTAATTAAATCATTATTGCGTATGCAAGATAACTCGTATAATATATAATCCCTAAAAATTTACCTTTTTAAAAAAAGGTAAAAAAAATGCGCCAAGTACACGCACCATGTAAAAAAGTGTTAAACAAAAAAGTGTTATTTTTTATAAGTTAAAAAAACTGCTTTACGAAATAATGTTATTTTAATTGTACAATACAAATATTTCAATTTCCTAAAAAAATTGATATAAAAAAATTCTGCTAACTGACTAAAAATTATACCATAAAATTAATTTTTTTTTATGATTATTTAAATAGAAACATTTTAATCAAAAATACTATTGTGCAAAATAGTTGTATAAATTTCCTATAAAAATAATGATATCAAAAAATTGCGCCAAATAAATAAAAATTTATACTATATAAAATTTATTTTTTTTATTATTATTTAAATAAAAAGATTTACCTCCAAAAAATGTTACACAAAGTAGTGTTTTAATTTCCTAGAAAAATAATCGAAAAATATCAAAAAAGATATCAAATAATATTGCCAACTTAATCAAAATTTGTTATACAATTTTTTTATTTTCGATATTAAAAAAAGTCAGATTTTAATAAATTGCAATATAATTAAAGTAGTAAAGCGTATAGCTAAAATAGAGTTATTTTATAACTAAGTGCACAATAGTAATATACACGCATCTAACGCTTTGGGATATATTTATTATAAACAATTATGTAAGACGGTATAAAATAAACAATTATATGTATATTTTAATAACCATATATATCCTAAAAAGTTTAATAAAAAAATATAATACAAAACAAAAAACAAAATTACACATATTTATACAAAAAATCAAGAACTTATGCGAAAATTAAAAATTAATACAAAATTAAAAAACAAAAAAAATTTTAATTAAAAAAACGGCGTTGCTAAGTTTCAAAATTAGTAACTGCAATGTATCTTAATGTAATAGATAATTAATTAAGTTTAAACATTATTATACCAATAATTGCAACGTAAATATACGAAGTACGTTAATATCATTAGCATATCCTACGTACAAAATGCCGATGCTGAAAAACGGCCCAGTATTGGCTTAATATCGGCGGTCAAGCGTTGGCAGACAATGCTGTCTCATTATTGGTTAATTGTCGAGTTTATAATGTTCCATTTTAATTGGCAGCAGCGGCAATTAATTATGGAATAGTGTTACACTCTTGTACTTGACTTTTGTTGGTCCAATATTGGTAACTACTGGCAGCCAGTACTGGCACGACTGACAGCAATATTCGCCCAGTATTGGGCGTTTGTAAATTTCTACGTGGAACTGTTTAGTTTAGCAGCGCCAAGTTTTTTTAATTAAAATTTTTTTTATTTTTTAATTTTGTATTAATTTTTAATTTTCGCATAAGTTCTTGACTTTTTGTATAAATTTGTGTAATTTTGTTTTTTGTTTTGTATTATATTTTTTTATTAAACTTTTTAGAATATATATGGTTATTGAAATATACATATAATTGTTTATTTTATACCGTCTTACATAATTGTTTATAATAAATATATCCCAAAGCGTTAGATGTGTGTATATTACAATTGTGCACTTAGTTATAAAATAACTCTATTTTAGCTATACGCTTTACTACTTTAATTATATTGCAATTTATTAAAATCTGACTTTTTTTAATATCGAAAATAAAAAAATTGTATAACAAATTTTGATTAAGTTGGCAATATTATTTGATATCTTTTTTGATATTTTTCGATTATTTTTCTAGGAAATTAAAACACTACTTTGTGTAACATTTTTTGGAGTTAAATCTTTTTATTTAAATAATAATAAAAAAAATAAATTTTATATAGTATAAATTTTTATTTATTTGGCGCAATTTTTTGATATCATTATTTTTATAGGAAATTTATACAACTATTTTGCACAATAGTATTTTTGATTAAAATGTTTCTATTTAAATAATCATAAAAAAAATTAATTTTATGGTATAATTTTTATTGTCAGTTGGCAGAATTTTTTTATATCAATCTTTTTAGGAAATTGAAATATTTATTTTGTACAATTAAAATGACATTATTTCGTAAAGCAGTTTTTTTAACTTAAAAAAAATAACACTTTTTTGTTTAACACTTTTTCACATAGCGCTTGTACTTAGCGCCTTTTTTTTACCTTTTTTTAAAAAGGTAAGTTTTTAGGTACATTAATACTACGCACAAAAGCAGAAAATACATCTATAACACGCCTGTCAAAATTTTAAAATAATAAGACATCGGACAGCTATATATGTAGCCAAGAAAAAAATTCGTTTTTTAACAATTAACAAATTACTTATTCCCCCCGAAATATTTATGCCGAGAGCTCATTTAACAAAAGCAGTCTCATTGTCAGTCACCGTCCTTTGTGTCCAATTACGCGGGTGCTTAATAAATACGCGGTGGACTAAAAATGGTCATCGATTCTCTGATTCATCTTCGATATCGATAAATCTCACAAAACGCACGCATACGTGTGTGTGTGTGTGTGTATTCGCACTTTTTGCCCGTTCGATCTGCGTTCCTTCCAGGAACATGACTTTCGATCATACACCATTAATTGCCGGCGTGATGCATAACGATTAGCTTTTTTCCGATCGCCGTCGCCAAAACACGCATATCCAGATTATCGCGACGTGCGCGCGCATGTCAACTCCAAATGGAAACTTCTTAATTATCGGAGCACGTAGTATTGGGGACGGGGCAATCCAGGCACGTCCAGGGAGAGAGGAGCGAAGGAAGGAGCAAAAACTGTCAACCGGCCCACAAACGAATGACGAGACAATAAGGGAAGATATACAGTGAACGGGGACATTCGCGTACGCTATATAAGTGTATCGAACCGTTTCTCGTCCCGTCACCAAAAGAGCCAAGACGTTTATCTCGTGGCGACACAAAGAAATGTTCCGCGGAGATGAGATACGTATAAAAAATCGCGGAAAGATCGTCTATATATATATAGGCCCGGTCCTTCGTATCGATGAGACTGGGATGGTCTTTAAGATTACAACCTCTTGTGCAATGCAAAATCGTAAGAATAATATTCACATCTGACATCATTATATGTATAAATGTTAATAAATCAAATAAGCTCTTCTAGATGTAAAAACCAGGTACTTTTGCATGTATTTTTTTAAAAGTTACAGTATTTAGATAGCCAGCTTATTTCCTGTTTGATTCGCACATTCGTATTTAAGGAAGTAAATAAGAGTCTTAATCACATCCATTTTTATATGATTTTCGAGGTAACGGCCAAGATGTCAGATAGCGCGCGTTAATTTATACAGTGGTCTTCAATTTGAATGATAATTCAAATATATGATTGAATGATAATTATTGAAAATTTGAATGATACCTAACATCCGACATTGATAGTATTATATTTAGCAATGTCCCTCCGATAATTGAAATTTGTCTCACAAAATGCGATTAGTTCTTTAATAACGTCATTAATTACGTCATAGTTCTTTAATTACGTCATTAGTTCTTTAGAATTGTAACATAAATTATTAATCGCGGTAATAAAAAGCTATATACAATATACTAACAATCAATTTAGATCTTCTTTTGTCGGTAGCAACTGCCGATTGTTGGTATATCATATAAGTCAAAATTTAAATTAAAAAGATCTAATTGGGACAAATATTTTTTCGAAAAAAAGCCCAAAAAAATGATTAAAAGTAGCAGAAATTACACAATTTTCAAACATTCAAAAAATACCCCAATTTCTGAATTTGAAAGAAATACTTATTTTTGCTTAAAATAACTAAAAAAACAATATCTTAAAACAATGATTGGTGATTGGTCACTTGGAAAACTGTCAAAAATCATAAAATATACTTAGAATCTTAGAAGCCAATATGATTGGTAGAATAACATTAAAAGCAAACTCTAGTTAGCTCGTACGTAACAAATCAATACATTTATCATGATGATATGACTCCTTATAATTTTCTGTCTCAGTTTCTGAAATGCAGATGAAGGATTCTGCGTCAGCTTCTTCGACTTTGCTGGTTGCTATAGAAATTAATGGTTGATATGCTTCATCCATGGCAAGACCCACCATAAAATACTCGGTTACTTTACATTGTTGGAATTTGTCTATGTAGCATACCACATCATTTCTACCTGCTTTCTTTTCTTGACCTCTTAATTCTTTTAAGGCATAAATAGAAGTTTTCTTTTTGTCTCGTGGTGCTGCATTGTATTTAAGTTCCCACATTATGGCAAATTGCCTATCTTTATCAAACATCCAGATATCGATTATTCCGTTTCGACCTTTATTATCTTTGATCCATAGCTCAGAAGAAATATTAGAAAATCCCTTAATATCACATGTTCTACTCAGGACCATAAACATTAGGCCTTGTAAAGAATTTTCGCTATATTCTGTCGGATATTGGTTCTTAAACCCTTTGAAAAGGGATTTGAGATCATTATATAACAAGATCAATGTTTTTCTAAAGTTGACTATACCTCTCCGTAGAAAATATCTTTGAAGATTACTGATATGTCTTGCACAAGTTTCCTGAAGTGCATTATTAAACTTGCCAACCATAACATTAGCTGTCTTCAGCATCTTTAGAAAACACTTGCTTGTAGTTTGATTGGGAATTCTGAGTTTCCATCTAAAATCGTTACATCCAGGACTTTCTGCATACGTCAGGAAGCCTATTTCCAAAAGCAAAATGAAAAAAACATCTTTGCTTGACATACTTGGATTATCCCGCATTTTTATAAGTTCTTTTATATTCATTTTCCCATCAACAGAGTCGATATTTATGTTGCCAGACCCCAATATCTTTAGAATATCTGAGGCAATGTCAATATCAGATGGTACCTTTTTGTACGTACTAAGCAGAGGAGGAGCTTCTACTTCTAACATCTTTCCACTAATCAAATAAATAGCAACTATATAGAGAGGGTATATGCATTTCTGCCCTATTTTTGTGTGGAATCCGTTGAAGTCTATCTTTATTTCATGTTTTTTCCTTTCTAGTTCGTCATCATTGAGTTTCAGTGACCCTCTTATTTTCTTTAAAATGTCATCAAGCTGTTCTTCATGAAGACCGTAAAATGGAATAATATTCTCTCTTAGAAAGCCTGTTGCAGCATCAGGGGTATCATCTAGAAATCTGCATGCAACTGCTTTGACATCTTGAGTGTATCCTACACCACTTATATAGGAAACTCCTGTAAGCAGCACTCCTTGAACTATTGCCTGAGCAATGTCTCCCTTTGTAATCTCACACAAAATTGTTGACATAAGTTGAGCGATTTGCCCTACCTCACAACCAGAAGTACCATCACGTAGTGCAGATACGACAACTGTGTCACATTCATCAATGAGAACCAAAATGCGCTTTTCCTCATGTGCTTGATATAGATATTCACACAAGTCTGTCAGACCACTTTTCACATTTTGTTCGCCAACGTCTTGATATGTCTTGGATTCAAACCACATCTCGCACAAATTTCTATCATCTTTATCTTGGATATTCTTCAGCAAGAGTGCCTTATGCCTTATGCCTTCTGAAAGCATCCTTAATTCTCCCGTAACAATGCGCCAATGCATCTTCATATTTACGAATTGTAGGACCTTTGAGGTCCACAAACAGGACAGGATAAGCACCTAAGTGGTTCTTCAGATCTTCTTCTTTTCCCTTTGTTACAATATCCTTGTCCTTGAAGATTTCATACTGTGGCCTCTTCTTCCAGTCTGGTTCTACTTTTCCTTCTTTGTCGATCTCAAAAAAATGCTTGATCATGTTCATGTTTGATGATTTGCAAAACATCTTTGGAGCTGATACAAACAATTTTCTTCCTGTTTCAAAGAAGATTTCGTTGATTAGTGAATGGTCCACAAATGTAGGCTTCTTGGATATTTCTGCAAAGTTTTGTGTTTCTGGATCAAATAGGTGCTACAAACACAAGAAGTAATTACTGATCAGTTGCTAAAGAAAAAAAAAAGCACAACAGAGGAAAAAATTCAACTCACTTTGGTATCTGTGGTTTTTTTAGTCATTTTTGGTTTTTTCCCAGTAAAAAACCAAACTTCACTCATCGCCTAAAAAGAGAAATGCATAATTGTTTAATTGGCGATATAAGACAAAGTCAATGCTGTTGTTTATATGATAAATAGATCAATTTTTTAAATTATCCAACTTGTTCGGGAGTCGATCTCGACGAGATCGCCCGAATCTTGAGAAACGCTCAGAGATGAGCGAGAAGCGGTGTGTAACGCGAATCCGTAGATCCGCTGGAGGATAAGGAGATTGAGATAAGAATCGAGTGCAGATTGTTTGTAATGTTCCCTTTATTTTGAATAATAGGAGCGAGCGACGGCACGTAATCCGCGATTCCGACGGAAATCTTCAAAATGTCCTGTTAATGACTGCCCTTTTTTCGCGGTTCGGAAATCTTGATTAAGAGCTTCTTGCTAGAAACTCTCGCGAAAACGGAAATCTTGATCGCGAACGCGGGATGGAATTTAGCGCGAGGCAGAGGACATTCGCGATGCGGATAACGAGCGTCGACTCTCGAACTCCAAACAATTAACTTTCACAATATCTGAGCACTAAATAATGAAAGAACACGAATTGAGATGTGACCAAATTGCTCGCCGCAAGAATATGAATGCGATATTATGCGAGACAATTTGGACCGAATGTGAGACGAGTAAGCCTACTGCGTACGCGACACGAGCGAGAATAAGCGAAATGCGAATGCGAAAAGTCGATGAATTTCGACCGGCTCGAATCGTTGTCGTAGGCAGACTGAATAACGACGGAAAGGAGTCGCGGTCGACCGATTTCCATAATAGGATATTTTCGGCGCCGAATGTTCGAGAATATAGGTGTTTGTCACACTTTTTCTTTCTAAGAAGAATGCGATCATGCACTTTTTTCTTTGTTATGATCACGCGCCGATCGGCTGATCGCGACGATGTTTATTCTCGCTCGTGTTTTGCTTGCGGCTCTTACCGTTCAGATTTGTCGGTTGAATTTACGGTTTAAATTTATCGATTAAATTCAACGTTTCAATCTTGAACATATCGCCCGCCTTGGAACGATAGTTCCGAAATAATTGATGCGACAGTAGCATTGAACGACAAGAGCGCAAGCCATAATTAATGATATAAGGAAGAATAACCTTTTTTTTTTCGATATGATTTAACATCGTGAATCTGCCGCCCGCCTTGGCGGAATGATGCTCGCCCTGTGACAATTTTGTGCTTAAGTCTAATGAATTACAATAAATAAAACGCAACGCAGCGAAGGTGCCTAATTGCTCGTCGCCTCAGTATTGATAGATAGAACGCATAATTTTACGATCGGTCTTTTGAATTCCGAGGTGGCCGTCTTGACGGTGACGACCCGCACAAAGCCGTCGGACTCGGGATGACAACGCGTTACTCGGCCTAGTTCCCATTTGCAGGGAGGAAGTGTCGTATTTCGCAAGAGAACGAGTTGTCCGGTATCGATCTGCGGTTTGACATTTCGCCATTTTGCTCGTTGCTGCAACGTGTTTAAATAATCGTTGCTCCATAATTTCCAAAACCGCTCAGTAACGTGTCGGACGAGTTGCCATCTCGACAAGCGATTCTCGTTAATATTGAGCAAAAATGGTTCCGGGTTTACAGTAAGCGCGGATCCGATCAAAAAGTGACCGGGGGTGAGACACTCGTAGTCTTCAAGCGTATCGGAGAGGGGCGCAATCGGCCTGGAATTAAGACACGCTTCGATTCGCCATAGTAAAGTCGAGAATTCCTCGAATGTTAGCATATGATTTCCTAACACGCGGCGCAGATGCGTTTTTACGCTACGGACGCCCGCCTCCCACAACCCGCCAAAATGCGGAGCAGACAGGGGAACAAAATTCCATGTCACATTATCGGAGGCGGTTAGGTTCAAGAAATTCGGATCTCGTACTGCGGATTGCGGCCTCGATTACGCAGTACCGGTCAGGTACGCGACGGTCAGTTCTCGGTCCGCCCCGACGAATGTTGTCCCGTTATCCGAATACATAGATTGTGGTAGACCGCGACGAGCACAAAATCGAGAGTAAGCATTTAAGAAAGCTTGAGTCGCTTACTAACTCCAAATGGATTGCTTTTGTCGCAAGGCAGATAAAGAGCGCAATGTATGCTTTACGCGACGTAATTCCTCGTCCAGCGAAGGCTCGAATTTGCACGGGTCCTGCGTAATCGAGGCCGCAATGCAAAAAACATCGGACTACCGCTGTCACGCGTTGTTCGGGAAGATCTCCCATGATTTGTGTGGGAATCGCGGCGCGTTCGCGAGTACACACAACACATTTGTGAATTACGGATTTGACGATATTACGAGCGCGAATTATCCAGAAATCGCGGCGCAGAACATTTAGCGTCCGGCAAGTAACGCTCGTAAATGAGTTTGATTCACGATAAGTGTGACTAACGGGTGTGACGCAAGAAGGATCGGATGTCGAACGGACAATGGCAAAGGAGCTTTATTAAGCCGTCCTCCTACGCGCACAACTCCGTCCCGGTCAAGGAACGGTCGAAGAGAGAGAAAGTAAGCTTCTCGACGAGAGGCTCTGATTTTTTGATAGCGCGTTTATTTCCGTCGGAAATAAGTCGGCTTGAATTTTCTTAATCCAGAAAGTTCTGGCATTGTTACAGTCATATGCAGAGAGCGCAATATTTTGTGATGCCGGATAATGAGATGACAAAGGCGAGAACGACAATGAGCTTGTGTCACGACAAGAGCGATTACTCCGACATTTATTTACGAATTTATAGATATACGCGGTGACGCGAATTAACTTTGGCCACGATGAATATTTAGAAGCGAGGTCCCATTTAAAGAGCGGTTGAGAGCATTGTAGCGAACTAATCTTTTCTTCGAGAGGCGCTTCCTCAGGAAGACGCTCATTGTTACACGGCCATTTATCGGAATCGAAGAGCAACCATGGAGGTCCATGCCACCATAGATCGCGATTAATAATTTCATCGCCAAATATTCCGCGCGAAGCGCAATCCGCGGGGTTGTCCTCCGTTGTCACATGCCGCCATTCGACGTCTTGAAGACGAGTTTGAATGTCATTAACGCGATTGGCGACAAAAGTCTTCCATCGCGAAGGAGGTTGACTTACCCACGCGAGCGCGATCGTGGAATCTGTCCAGCAATGGCACGGAATATCCTTGTAACCGTTCAATCCGCGAACGAACTCGATAAGTCGTGCTAGTAATAATGCAGCGGATAATTCAAGTCGTGGTATACTCAGAGATTTTAATGGCGCGACCTTTGATTTACCGACGAGCAAAGTTGTCGTGATTTGACCTGATGATGAAATGATTTTGATATAAACACATGCGGCATATGCATATGTAGATGCGACCGCAAATCCATGGATTTCGGCGTGATTTGTATCCGATCCGCGACCGATCCAGCGTATTATTCGCAAATTATTGAGATGTGAGATCCGAGAATAGATTTCTCTCCACTTTACAATATGTAGCTCGGAAATCGCGTCATCCCAACCGTTTTTAAGTCGCCAGAGTTGCTGCATAAATATTTTTGCGGTAATCGTGACCGGAGTGACCGACCCAAGCGAATCGTAGAATTTTGCGATCGCGGATAAGATCGTACGCTTTGTTTCTGGGGCATTATCAGCCAGCGACACGCGAAACTCGAAAATATCGTTTGTCGGATTCCACCCGATTCCGAGGATTTTGATTTGTTCGTCTTCAGCCAGAGGTTTGTTCGTGGCTAGACCGTGATCTGCGATTTCGATGTCCTCGAGAAGAGAGGGCGAGTTGCTCGCCCATTTCCGTAATACGAATCCGCCGCTCTTTAACATGGAGTTTAATTGATCGCGCGCTTGCCGAATTCGAATGGTCAGCTCCGAATAGTAAGTCGTCGACGTAAATATTATCGCTTAGGATAGGAACGGCAAGCGGAAAATGCTGACCTTCGTCGATGACTAGTTGTTTTAATACCCGAAGGGCCAGAAACGGAGCACATGACATTCCATACGTAACCGTTAGTAATTGATAATCGATGAGCGGTTCCGATAGCGATGACTTCCACAAGATGCGTTGAAAATCTATATCCCGCGCATCGATGTGAATCTGGCGATACATTTTCGCGATATCGGATGAATAGACGTATTTGTATCTACGCCATTATAGGATGACCGACATGAGATCGGTTTGTAATTTCGGCCCGGCGATTAAATGATCATTTAACGATGTGCCGTTAGAAGTAACGCTCGATGCGTTAAAAACAACGCGAAGACGCGTAGTAGAGCTACTTTCCCGGATCACTCCATGATGCGGGAGATAAACCTGTTGGTTGATGTGAGTTTGAGCGATCGGCGCGGGCCGCATATGCCCCAGCCGCTGATAATCAGACATGAATTCGCGATATTCTGTCGCGAGCTCCGATTTATCAAGAAGTCTGCGGAGTGACGAATTTAGCATTTTCTCCGCCCGAAGTTTTGAATTTCCGATGTCAATCGGAGGACCCTTTTTGAACGGTAGCCGCACGATGTACCGTCCGTTTGAGTCGCGAGAATGAGTTGAGCGAAAATGTTCTTCACACTGCTTTTCTTGCGGTGTGAGATGAGTTTGTCGGGGGAGTTCTTCGACCTCCCAAAACCGACGCAGTTCCTCTTCGAGGGAAGAAGAGCCGACAATATGATGAGTCGAAACGCGACTGAGAGCGCAGTTTCCGGAGAGAATTGTCGGCAACGAGGAATTATTCGTCGTTGATGACGTAATAGGTCCCGATATTATCCATCCGAGGACGGAATTCTGAGCGATTGGTTGTCCGATGCTTCCTTTTCGAACACCGTCGAGAATTATATTGTTATAGACATCTGCTCCGATAATGAGATTTATAGGATCAAGACTCGTCGGATCCGCGTCTGCTCGCAAATCAAAGAGATAAGAGAATGACGAGATGTCCACGTTCTGTCTCGGAGTATAAGAAGTTAACGATTTCATAATAAGTGCGGTGGTCGAAAGCGACGGAACGAGAGAATCGCGAGGAGAAATGAATATTTGAGTCGCGTGTTGAAATGTCCCCGCGTGAATTCCGCCGACGGCTGAAACGGAGATCGGCATGCGAATGCGTTTTACGCGTAAGAGATGCGCTAAACTTTCCAAAATGAATGTCATTTCCGAGCCCTGATCGAGGAGAGCTCGAACGACCGCGGTACGACCGGACGGACAGCGCACCGTTACCCAGGTCGTCGCTAATAAGACGGGTGATCGCTTTCTCGTTGAGGCGATCAGAGAATTTATTTCCGGTGTCGAACCGGACGGTTGAGGCGACGAGCAATTCAGCATAATAGTTTTCGAGGAACTTGAGCCCGAATCCGAGTCAACGTGTAGCATCGAATGATGCTTTTTATGACAAACTCGACATGTGTATTTGCTCCTACATGCTTGAGCTGAATGCTTCGAGCTCGAACAATTAAAACAATGTTTTTGCTGCTTAACGATATCTCGACGTTGACTCGCATTCTTGTTCACGAACGCAGGGCATTAAGAAAGTGTCGCTCTGAACATAATGGGCACTGCGATTGTGCGCTAGAGGATACGGTTGCGGCATGCACTCGCGAGGCTGCGACTGGTTTTACACCGGTTTTAACGGCTGACCCGGGGGCGGCTGCCCTTAACGCGCCAGTGCGAGACTCGATAAATTCGCTTAAAGTTTCGTGAGACTGGGGGCATCTTTATGGGCGATGCTTAGTTCCCAAGCTTTGCGCGTTACCGGATCTAATTTTTGCACAACGATATGAACGACAATATCTTCCCAGAGTTCCTCCGGTTTTCGATTGAGGGCTTTCAATGATGCCATTGCGATATTCACTTTGTCGTTTAAAGTCTGCAGCTCGGTGGCAGATTCGCGCGAGATAGACGATAAGCTGAACAAGGTCGAGAGATGTTTGTTTATCGACCGCTTTTTGTCGTCGTACCGTTTGGTCAACGCTTTCCACGCTATTTCGAAATTCGCGGCCGTTACAGAAATATTCGCGATACATTCCTGCGCGCTACCCTTTAGACACGATGATAAAAAATGCATGCGAGCGAAATCATTTAGATCCAAATTTTCACGAATTAATGTCGTAAATTGATCGTGAAATTGTTCCCATTCGTCGTAATTGCCGTCGAACGGAGGCAATTTGATTAGCGAAAGATGCGATAATGAAAACGCGGACGCGTCCGCGGGCAGCCTCGTCGAGGACAGAGATGGGTTTCACGACCGGCTCCATTTCCTCCAGGATCTCCGCCATGTGGTCCATTGCCGTTTCATAGACTACTTGAGTCGCGTCGTAATGGTTGTCCTTGAAGTAGCTGAAAGATGACCGGATGGCTTCCGGGACTTTTCGCGAGACCTCGGCGTCCATTGGAGAATTAACTCCAGTATTCCTTGAGCATTGAGATCCGAGAACGCACCTTAGCTGGTGTGAGATTGTTCCTACCGATTTTTTTGAAGTTCTCGAGAGCGCGTTCAATCGTTCGCTGCAGCTGCTGCTGATGTGCAACGTGCTCCGACATTGTGGTTGGATGAACTATCACTCACTCGCGAACATATCCTCCACACACGCTCCTATCCGGCTCGAAGCACCAAAATGTTCGGGAGTCGATCTCGACGAGATCGCCCGAATCTTGAGAAACGCTCAGAGATGAGCGAGAAGCGGTGTGTAACGCGAATCCGTAGATCCGCTGGAGGATAAGGAGATTGAGATAAGAATCGAGTGCAGATTGTTTGTAATGTTCCCTTTATTTTGAATAATAGGAGCGAGCGACGGCACGTAATCCGCGATTCCGACGGAAATCTTCAAAATGTCCTGTTAATGACTGCCCTTTTTTCGCGGTTCGGAAATCTTGATTAAGAGCTTCTTGCTAGAAACTCTCGCGAAAACGTAAATCTTGACCGCGAACGCGGGATGGAATTTAGCGCGAGGCAGAGGACATTCGCGATGCGGATAACGAGCGTCGACTCTCGAACTCCAAACAATTAACTTTCACAATATCTGATAATAATGAAAGAACTAAATAATGAAAGAACACGAATTGAGATGTGACCAAATTGCTCGCCGCAAGAATATGAATGCGATATTATGCGAGACAATTCGGACCGAATGTGAGACGAGTAAGCCTACTGCGTACGCGACACGAGCGAGAATAAGCGAAATGCGAATGCGAAAAGTCGATGAATTTCGACCGGCTCGAATCGTTGTCGTAGGCAGACTGAATAACGACGGAAAAGAGTCGCGGTCGACCGATTTCCATAATAGGATATTTTCGGCGCCGAATGTTCGAGAATATAGGTGTTTGTCACACTTTTTCTTTCTAAGAAGAATGCGATCACGCACTTTTTTCTTTGTTATGATCACGCGATCACGCGCCGATCGGCTGATCGCGACGATGTTTATTCTCGCTCGTGTTTTGCTTGCGGCTCTTACCGTTCAGATTTGTCGGTTGAATTTACGGTTTAAATTTATTGATTAAATTCAACGTTTCAATCTTGAACACAACTGATAATCAAACATTATAGGAGTTTATGCTTTGAGACATGTTTATACTATTTTTAAGTAAACAATAGAAGATTAAGGAGCTTAGTTAATAAGTACATGCCCATGAGCGCAGTTATACTGCTAATATGTGTCCATATGCATACGTATCTGTTAAATTTAGTATTAGATATCTTTTATCGTGTTAAATTTTTTAAGAACGACTACCTTTTCGTATGATAGTTCTCGCAGAGATGTGGAAATATCAAAATTAAAAACAGAAAATAGAAAATTATCTGCGAAGAGTTGCAATGCAATCCAAATGCAATGCATACAGAAGAGGCATATCAAACGAGTAATAAAAAACAAAACATCGGAGCTGAGAGATGTTATAGTAAAAATAAATGAAAATAAAAAGAAGATATCAGCATTAGAAGGAGCTGTTATTGACACTTCATCACAAGAAGTAATGGATATGAGATAAATATGAATTTGGTTTCAGCAATAATTTGTTAAATAATTATAATAATAAGTTATATTTTGGCTAAGTGCATCTTTTATAATTTAATTATTTTAATTTTTGTAATTTTATTCAGCTTGGACAGCTTCATTATAAATAAGTATAGCGCTTTGAAAGTTGTATAGTTTTAGTCGCAATCTTGGGTTTTAATTATTGCAGGTATTCAGTTAGATGTAATAAATATATTTTTTTTGTTTAAAAAAAAATCTCTTATTGCAATCCAAAAACATAATAACATATTTATAGCTAAAATAGCTCTTATTTAGTGTACACTAGAGATTTAACGGCACTAAGCGAAACGAAATTGGTAATACACAAATAAATATCAGAAAATGAAACCGCTCGTCGAAAATGAAACACGGCTCGGCTGCTTGTAATGATCACTCACTAACCTCAAAATTGAGGATGTAACCACATGTAACTTTCCACATTTTAAGTTTAAAAACAGAAAATAATACAGATACGGGTGCAGGCAGTTTATTTTAGACCAATGACTGCATAATGGATTGACTACATAATCAGAGAAAACAATATATCTAAATTTACCTTAATTCAAACGGACACCACACGGATATCGTCGGTTATAAGATCGCGAGATATGTAATACATGTCCGTTAGAAAAGAACTATTTTTAAAATCATCGTCGATATATATAAATTAACGACGAAAGAATGAGCTTTAGCCTTTTATAATATTACTCGTGACACGAAAAAATGTGATAGTAAAATTTATGATAGTGCCGATCGCAACTCATGAGTCTACTTAATTTCGCGATCTGCTCTCGATTGTGGATTCGCGCAATGAACTCTCATCTTCTCATCCAGCATAAAACAATAAAATTCGAATCATGTGCAAGATGCTGTGCGACACGCGAAAACATGTGCTCTTCTTCGAGGAATCCTTTGTACCGAGATAAGATTTCTTTCGGGGAAAGAAATTTTCGACGGACACTTACCTGGGTCTCCTTTGTCGCGTTCAGCTCCTCGTAAGAGTCCGAGAGATCGTCAGAGCCGCACGATTGATTGTATTTTCGACGTCGCCGTGTGTCCGACATGTTTTACTTGGGTCGAAAGATAAACTACGACGTTTCTACAAGGTGTCCCATAATTCGCGGATCACCCGCCATGTGCAGGTAGAGCACATGAAACCGAGAAGAAAAGTCCTTTACTATTTTGCGATTTTCGTAATAATTATTAAGAAATTAATTTAAAAAGATGGGCCAATCCATGCCTTACACAAGCGCGCGGCGAGAAGAAACTTCCTGCTCAGGCATTGCTAGGTGCGCGGCGAAGCGGCGGGAGGGGCGCTCTATACAGCTACGTACGAGCGAACGCTGAAGCCACGCGTGTCGAACTATTCTCTCTCTCTGTCTCTCTGTCTCTCTCTCTCTCTCTCTCTCTCTTTCTCGCGCGCGCGGCATAGGAAGCAGAGTTGGGTAAAAATGTAATCTAATTAACAATTACAAATTTTAATTACAATGTAATTCTTAATGCAATTAATAATTACATTTTACAATCGTTAATTATTGCAAACAATTACATTGTTTTATTAATTAAATGGCCAGAAGATAGACCGAAACGTTTATATATTAAATTATCAATTTTAATCTTTAGATTTATTTTGCGTCCTCTATCTTGCGCATGGCTCCTATTAGCCCTCTATAATATTATTGATATATATATTTGTTATGATCTATCTCTTTTATTTTAAACGATAAAAGGAGTGGCCAATTTTGATGGGACACCCTATATATAAGTAAGAAAAAAAGCGAAATTAAAAAAAGCAGAATTAAAATAAAAAAGAGTTTCCAACCAAGGAATAAATAAATCACGCCTCAAGGTACGTACATTGCGAAATTCCAGATGAGTAACTAAAACTTTCCCCACACGTGTTCTTTTGCATGACATGGACAAAATATGAATTATTTATATATACCAATGTATTTGCAATTTGATCTCTCTGTCGTTTGTCGAAAGAACCAGTTTGTAAAACAATTTATTTATGTATTTCAAATTATTTATTACAAAATACAAGACATTCGAACAAATATCCTAATTATTGGGTAGAGCCTAAATTTAGAATTGGCAAATACAAATCCTAAAAATTCTTATTGTGCTTGTATTATATGAGATATGACAATATATTAGAGGTTTATTAGATAAATTTATATTAAACTATATAATCAATAATATAAATAATAAGTTTAATTATAAATTTAATTATAAATATAAATTTATTTATAAATATAAATTTATTTATAAATATAAATTTATTTATAAATATAAATATAATTATAATTTTGATAAAGATATACAAAAATGAATTTATGTAATAAGCTGAATTTATGTAATAGATATCAAAATTCAAAATTAACCACTGTATTTATTAATAAAACGCGTTGGTTGACTGAAAATCAATATGCATCCATGATGTTTTATTAATCCATAAACGAAAAAACTGGTTTTTTATTACTGGCATTCAATATTACGAGTTAACGATTATGTCTTAAGATCCAAAAGAGAGATACATCGCCATAAAATATGTAATAAAAATCTAATATTGCAAATAATATATATTTCCCATAACAATAAACCTGGCAACATATACATATCATTAATAAATAGTCGATATATCATTTCTTTGCGTTAGTTGGAACAAATAGCCGTTGTTGCGATATTCTCACGTGCATATTCATCGCAGAAATTAATCAATACAATTGCTAATTGTAATAATTATAATAGAAAGAATAATATCGCGTCTCGAAGACTACAACAGTGCTGGGATTTACTTGCACATTTCGGCCCGATTCCGTGGCTCACGCCTATTGCCCCCCACTCACCGCTCGTGCGTTAGCAACGAGTCGCCAGATACGCGTAACTAAGGAGCGCGACGCTTCGTCTCAGGAGGGTTCATATGTAAAAATGTCCAAATATATATCAATAATATTATAGAGGGCTAATAGGAGCCGTGCGCAAGATAGAGGACGCAAAATAAATCTAAAGATTAAAATTAATAATTTAATATATAAACGTTTCGGTCTATCTTCTGGCCGTCTAATTAATAAAATAATGTAATTGTTTGCAATAATTAACGATTATAAAATGTAATTATTAATTGCATTAAGAATTACATTGTAATTAAAATTTGTAATTGTTAATTAGATTACATTTTTGCCCAACTCTGCTTCCTATGCCGCGCGCGCGAGAAAAAGAAAGAGAGAGAGAGAGAGAGAGAGAATAGTTCGACACGCGTGGCTTCAGCGTTCGCTCGTACGTAGCCGTATAGAGCGCCCCTCCCGCCGCTTCGCCGCGCACCAGGCAACGCCTGAGTAAGAAGTTTCTTCTCGCCGCGCGCTTGTGTAAGGCATGGATTAGCCCATCTTTTTAAATTAATTTCTTAATAATTATTACGAAAATCGCAAAATGGTAAAGGACTTTTCTTCTCGGTTTTATGTGCTCTACCTGCACATGGCGGGTGATCCGCGAATTATGGGACACCCTGTATACGTCGTAACACCCTAGTTTCGTCGTGTTAGTCGCGAAAATTAAGGGCCGAGACACATAGAAAAACATAAGGCCTGTTCTACAATAAGTCGTATGTCGTTAGTCGTAAGCAAATTGACCAATCACAGTTGGATATTCTCGGAATAATCGATTGTGGTTGGTCAATTTGCTTACGACTAACGACATACGACTTATTGTAGAACGGGTCTAAAGCCCGGTCTACAATGAGTCGTTAGTCGTTAGTCGCAAGCAAATTGACCAACCACAGTCTATTATTCCAAAAATATTCTAGGAATAATCGACTGTGGTTGGTCAATTTGCTTGCGACTAACGACTCATTGTAGACCGGGCATAAAGATAACATTTCATGGGCAGTGAAAAGCAGCAGCAGTTTAGTAACTAACTAGCATTGTTTGATGATTTTACAGAATTGCTATGCTGCCCATGAAATAGGTTTTCTGCAGTGTTTTAAATCAGTGCTGGGATTTAGATGCAACTTTCGGCCGGATTTCTTGACTCACGCCTACGGTTCCCCCTCTTACTGCTCGCTCCTTAGCAACGCAGCGCCGAACGGCCGTAACTAAGGAGCGCGTCACTAGTCTCAGGAACGTGCGTGTCACAAATGTAATAACGCAATAGCCTAATGCCCTAGTAGCAAAACTGCTCATTAAAATTTTCTATTTAATACTTTATTTCTATTATTAATACTATTATTAATTCTATTATTAACTTCATTTCTGTTATTAGTAACTATTATTACTATAGTATTAATAACTAAAATAATTATTATTCTATTATTAATTACGTATGTTCTGTAACAATTTAAAATATTTATGTTTTATTTAAAGCTCCTAACGCACTGTTATATATCAATTTACGTTATATTATGTTATTTATTTTCACAATATATATTAAAATATATTATATTTATTACGTATGTATGTATGTATGTTATAAATATATTATATTATATTACGTATGTTCTGTAACAATTTAAAATATTTATGTTTTATTTACATGACATGACTTAATTTTTGTATATCATTCACTCTTTATTTTAAGGGTATCTCTTCGTAACGAAAACATGACTTTCTCAAAATAAAGATTCATATTCAGATTCATTTTAGATTAAACTGTTAAATACATATATTACCCTGCAATAAATAGAGAAATAATGACTGAATTTGAACATGTCTCGATTGAACACAATTGAATACGATTTATATGTGAAAAATCCTAAATATCTGTCACTATCTGCCAATCGTGCACCTCCAGAAAAAAATTTTAATTTTTAATTTTATTTGTTTTTGTTACGAAGAGATACCCTTAAAATAAAGAGTGGATAATATACAAAGATTAAGAAAGATAAAAAAACAACATTATATTCCAGCCTTCATTTTGAGGAAGTCATGTTTTCATTACGAAGACATGTCCTTAAAAAAGATCGATGGATAACATGAAAAAATTATAAAAAGTATAAGTTAAATAAAAAAGTTCTCAAATAAAATTTTTTGTAAACTTGATTTATAGCAAAAAGAAAAAACATTAAAAAAAAAAAACATTTTTAAATATTTTTTTGGTAAAACTGATATCTGATTTTGGGAATAAAAAAGTTTATTTTATATATATATGTATTTCATACTTCCTTTATTTTTATATTTATATTATAAAAAAATTGTTGGTGTTTTATTAGCAAAACGGGATATTAATATTATTTTTTTTACATCTAACATGTACATCTAATCTCTTTTTATCACATTTGATTCATTTCTCTTTAAATTGTAGCATATAATGTATGACATTTTGTTTTAATATATAAATTGTTATACGCATAAATGCATATATACATATATAAATTCAAAATAAAAATATAATATATAAAAATATATAGAAATATAATATATAATAAATATTACATTTTATATATTCATATAAAGAATTTAATTATGAACCTATATTACAGTTTATATTAAAATCTTATATACAATTTTATTTCAGAGTTAAATATTGTTTATGTTAAGTAAGTTATTGTTTATGTTTGAGATTGCATTAAATTACATTTAAATTAATTTCTTCTTTGTCACATGGGCTTCGCATTATTATTCCATCGCGATCAAAGTCGAAAAACAATGTTCTTATTGCTATTATTATTTAAGATTTTTTGGTGTTTTTTGACTTTTAAAGCCTATGTGACAAATAAGTTCTACACGAAAACACGCAAACAACTTTGTCGGTTAGCCACGCGATAAACGGCTGCCGGCACGCGCGAGGCCGTGACGTAGCCCGTGACGTACGGACCACCGGCCTATTACTCGCTCCGAATCTCATCTCGCGCCAATATTTCAAGGGGCGGCCAATAAAGTTTGGCGCCGCGTTGAATCTTCAAACCGAACTCGGAGGTTCAAACTTATTGGCAGCGAGAGATTAAAGAACCGCTATAAAAGGGCCCGCTCGTGAGGAGCGCCAGACACTTGCTTACGCGTTTAGTTACCGCATATAGTTACATCGCATTTAGACACTCGCTTACGCATTTAGTTATCGCATATTTAGTTACACCGCATTTCGACACGCTTTGTTAACCGCTTACGACAATCGCTATTCCTTTTGTGAAACCGCTTACGACAACCGCTATTCTTTTTGTGAACCGCCTATAACCGACCGAGCTTTTATTTGGAACTTTCGTATAATTTGTAATCGTGTTAATTATTTTGTTATAATTAACAAACGTGAATTGTACTCGCGAGATTTATTTTCCACGAACCAAAAGATCCTCGCACACTTTTCCAATTTCACCTCGCTCTCGAACATTTTCTGGTCCTTCGAGCCGGATGATCGCCGGCATCCGCGAGTTTGTGAGTGAGACCTGAAAAAGGAAAGACAAACATTACAAAATGTGCGCAGACTTAAACAATTTGCTGCAAGCTCAACGCGACATCCACGGTCGCATGTCAAGGTCGGTGGAAAATCTACGAAAGCTAGGCTCAGCTGGCATCAACCTCGGCAGCATCGAGGCCCGGATCAACCCTGCCGAAAATGGTCGATTAAAACCGATTAAAACATAATCCGATTAAAACGGATTGTTGGAAGGAAAGAAGGACAAAATGGAGGTTAAGGGAGTTAGCGAGAGTGGAAGAGGGTAAAGGGAACAGGGTATGGGTAGGGAGTAAAAAAATCTCAATTAATGGGCAGTGGTGGTTCTGGGATGAAAAGAGAGAGAAGTTAGTAGATGTGAGGGGGAGGGAGAGGGGATTGGAGGTGGGAGGAGCCGGAAGGGGGGAAGTTGGGGGAGGGGCGAAAGGCAGAGAAGAAATAAGGAAGTAGAGGGGGAGGGGGTGGAGATTACCGGTATGGAGATTGAAAATGGGGGGGAAAGGGGGAGGAAGAAAGAAGTCAAAGGGAAATGGGGTCAAGGGTGCAAAGAGAGAAAGGGAGGGAGGGAGTGTATAAAGTGGCATTTTGGAATGTGGCAGGTATAGGGAATAAGGGGAAGGATTTTTGGAGAGAGGTAAAGGAATGGGATATAATAATGCTATGTGAGACGTGGTTAGACGTAAAGGGGTGGGAGGGATCAGTAATGATAAGAGAAGGGATGGAGGGAATAGTAGCGGCGGAGATAGGCTTAGATAGGGAAAGGTGGAGGATAGTGGGGGTGTATGTGAACGGAGATTTGGATAGGAAAATGGATATGATGAGAGGATGGATGGACGAGAAAGAGACGGAATACAGAACATTGATAGGGGGAGATTTTAATGCCAGGACGGGGGAAAGAGGAGGTAGAGTGGTGGAAGAGGATGGGGAGGGAGGAGGGGAGGGTAGACGATCGAAGGACAAAAAGGTAAATAGGGAGGGAAGGGTGTTGCTGGGAAGAGTGGAGGAAGTGGGATGGGAAATCTTTAATGGAATGAGGGGGGACAGAGAGGGGGAATGGACGTATACGGGGGGAAGGGGGGAGTCGGTAATAGATTATGTATTGGGAAATATAGAGGTGAAGGAGAGGATAGAGAGAATGGAGATAGGGGACAACATAGATTCTGATCACCATCCACTAGTAGTCTGGATTAAGGCGGGAAAGGAAAGGATAATAAGGGGAGGAAGAAGGAGAGTAAAAAGATGGGTTTGGTCTATGGAGGGCAGGTAAGAATTTAGGGAAATGTTGGGGGAGGTGGGGGGAGTGCTAAGGGAGTGAAGGAGGAGTGGAGTAAAATGAGAAAACGGATCCAGGGAATACTGGAGAAGGGGGGTAAATTAGAGCAAGGGAGGGCAGGAAGGGGGTGGTGGGATGAAGAATGTGAGGAGGGGAAGAGGAGGGTAAGGAGGGAGTTAAGGAAATGGAGGAAGGGGAAAGGGGAAGGGAAGGCGTACAGGAAGGAGAAGGTGAGATACAAGGAGTTATTGGAAGCAAAGAAAAGAGAGGAGAATGAAAGGTGGGAGAGGGAGATGCGACAGGTAAAAACGGAGGGGCAAGTATGGGAGGTAGTAAGCAAGGACAGGAAAAGAAGAAAAAGGGTGAATGAAGGAATAAGAATGGAAGAGTGGGATGACTACTTTAGAGGTTTATTAGGGGGGGGGGTGGATGGTAGGGTCGTGAGGGGAAGAAGGAGAGGGTGGAATGGGGAGGGGGAGGAAGGAGTGAGTAGGGAGGAAGTAAAGGTAGTGCTCAAGGGATGGGAAGGCGGCAGGGATGGACGGGATTACATCAGAAGTATGGAAATACGGGGGAGAAGGGGTAGAGGAATGGGTTTGGAGGATCTGTGATAGGATATGGAAGGGGGAGGGATGGATAGGAGATTGGAACGAGGGGGTTATCGTGCCGATTGTGAAAAAGGGGGAGGGTGTAAGGGTGGAGGAGTACAGGGGAGTCACGTTGACGTCGACGCTGTACAAAATATACGCGTCGATACTGTCAAACAGACTAAGGAAGGAGGTAGAAGAGAGAGGGTTAGTGCCGCAGAATCAGACGGGGTTCAGAAGAGGGATGGGAACAGTAGACAACATTTTTACGCTGAATTATCTGGTGAATAGGCAAATTAGCAGGGCAGGTGGGAAGCTAGTAGCATTTTTCGTGGATCTGAGAGCCGCGTTTGATTCTGTGGACAGGGGGAAGCTGATAGAGGCAATGAGGGACAGAGCAGTAAGGGAGGGGTTGATAGACAGATGTGAAGATATGGTGAGGGAAACAAGGAATAAGGTGAGGGTAGGGGAGATGGTGGGAGAAAGTTTTTGGATAGGGAGGGGAGTAAGGCAGGGATGCCCCCTGAGTCCGCACCTGTTCAACCTGCTAATGGCGGATTTGGAGGAAGAGTTGAGGAGAGGGAGATGGGGGGGGGGTTAGACTAGGGGAAGACAGGACATATTCCTTAGCGTATGCGGATGACCTGGTACTAATGGCGGAGAAAGAAGGCGGGATGAATGTATGATGGCGAGACTGGAGCGGGATGAGTGTATGATGGCGAGACTGGAGGGGTATTTGGATAGGAAGGGGTTAGAGCTGAATGTGGAAAAGTCGAAGATGATGAGGTTCAGGAAGGGAGGGGGAAGAGAAAAGAAGATAAGTTGGAGATGGAAAGGAAAGGTGGTGGAGGAGGTGAAACAGTTTACCTACCTGGGATATACGGTGCAAAGGAATGGGGGGCAGAAAGCACGCATAAGAGAAAGGGTGAAGAAGGGGGCGGCGGTGATGGGACAGGTATGGAGTATAGGGAAGAAAAGGTTCGGACGGGACTGGGGGAAAAGGCTGTGGCTCTTCGATGCCTTAGTTTGGCCGGTGGTAGGTTATGGGGTGGAAATATGGGAGTGGAGGGAGAGGGAAGGGATAGAGCGGCTGCAGGAAAGGTACTTGAGATGGGTAATGGAGGTGGTATGGAACACGCCGGGGTATATGGTGAGGGAGGAATGGCAGAGAGGGAAGTTAAGAGAAAAAGCGGGAAGAAGGGCGTGGGGTTTCGAGAAAAGATTAGAGGAAGGCAGAGGGAGTAGCATAGCCAGGAAGTGTTGGGAGGAGATGAGGAGAAGGACAGGAAGAGGAGACAGTCTGTCAAAATGGGAGTGGGAAAGGAAGAGTTTCTTTGAGGAGAGAGGGATGGGAGTGGAGGAAGCGAAGAGGAGAATGGAGGAGGGAGGAATGGATTTCGAGGAAGTCTTGAGAAGGGATAGGGAAATGGAGAAAAAAAAAGGTGGGAGAAAATAAGGGAGTCTAAGTTTAACAAATGGTACGGTTGGATTAAGGGGGAGGGAATACCGGGATATCTGAAAAGAGGATGGGGAGAAAGTAGGTGGCAGAGGGTAGCAAGGTTTAGGATGGGAAACGAAATGAGGGACAATTGGTATTGGAGGGAAGAGGAGGAAAGAAAATGTAGAATATGTGGGAGGGAAAGGGAGACCTGGGAGCATGTATGGGACGAGTGCTTAAGATGGGGGGAGGGAAAGGGCTGGCAGGAAATGGTGGAGGAAGTACTGGGGGAGGAGGGTAGGGGAGAAGGGTGGCTAAGGAAGTTAGAACTGGTAAGAGGTAAGAGGGAGGAAGAGGAGGAAGGAGCGAAGGGGGTGGGTGGGAGAAAGAGAGAGGGAGAGAACGAATATGAATGAGGGTGGAAGGTGAAAATATATGGAAATGAATGAGTAAGAGAAGGAGTGAAGGGGGGAGCGAATGATGGATTGAGTGAGAGAGAGAGGGAAAGAGAGGGAGAAAGAGAGAGGAAAAGAGAGGGAGAGTGAAAGTGCGCGGAACAAGAGCAGCGGAAACGGAGGTCCCAATAGCTTAGGCGCGAGAGTTAGGTAAGAGGGGAGGGGTGTGTGTGTGTGCACGGCGTTGGCGAGATAGGACAGGGTGGTTTATAAGGTTTTAAGTTGATAGGATGTTAGGAATTAAGTTAGGCTAAGTGTGCGGTAAATTGTATGGCTTAGAATTAAGTTTTTCTGTAAGATTTGATAAGGTATATGTTAAGGTTTGTAAAGTTTTTGAAAAGTTTTGTAACCCTGAGGGGAGCAATAAATCTACTAAATCCGTTTTAATCGACCATTTTTGGCAGGGAAGATACTGGATCAACTGTGGGCCAAGTTTGAGACACAACATGAGCTCATCCGCACCAGCTATAAGGAGAGATACAGCGAGAGTGAGTACGCGACTGCTTTTGTTGATGCCGTAGAAAATACTTACGTTCAACAACGCGGCAAGCTCGCCGAATATGCTGAGCAGCACCGAGCTGCTCCTCCTCTGTCGGCGGAGTCTAACGAGCAGCAAAATAGCGATCGCTCGTTAAAAACCGCGTTGCCAAAAATCAAGTTACCTCCGTTCTCAGGCGCGTATGAGGACTGGCCGTCCTTCCGCGATTTATTCCTGTCCGTGATCGGTACAAATTCCGCTGTTTCTCCCATCGAACGGTTCCATTATTTGTGTTCGTGCCTGCAAGGACCTGCGGAAAAATTGATACGTCCGTTAGCGGTTACCGGGGAGAACTACGAGCGCGCTTGGGCAATCTTGAAGAAGCACTTCGAGAACAAAAAAGAACTCATTCGGTCGAACTTTACCACATTCTCCGCCGTGTCAAAAATGAAGGGCGAAACCGCGGAGGAACTGAGCCGCGTTTATCACGCCGTAACGACCGCCGTGAACGCGCAAGAAAGCATCGGGCGGCCGATTGAATCGCACGGGATGGACCTATTTAATCACTTGGTCGTTGAACTTTTCGATGCGCGCACTAGGCTCGAGTGGGAATCATCCACGAGCGATTCATTCGAGCCTCCGAATCACGAGACATTATTAAACTTTATCACTAAACGAATGCTCACGCTTAACGCCGCGAAACCGAAAACCGTCAAGGTCTCCGGAGACTCACCGAAGCCCGCGAAAACTCACTTCACTAGACACGAATCCAACGCGGCACAGTGCGCCTTCCCTGCCGAAAATGGTCGATTAAAACCGATTAAAACATAATCCGTTTTAATCGGTTTTAATCGGTTCAATCCGCGCCCGGATTAAAAAGTAATCGATTTTAATTCCGAACGAACTATAATCGGTTTTAATGTCGCTTTCGCGGATTATTTCCAATCTAAAATCATTACATTCTAATCCATATTGTTGTCAATCCAAATAAACACGAATAATCGAATGGATATTGTGGCTGCCGTAGGTCGTCACATTAAGCACAATCCGCGATACAATAGTGCGACCCGCAACTTGGCGGCCCACGCGCTCGCGCGTCCGCGCGTAGTTCCGGGCGGCGCCGTTACGCGGCGAAGGTCGAGCGAGCCAACCTGGAAGTAGAAAGCGGTCAAGCGGGGATATAAGGACCCTCTGCGGAGAAATCGTATATTTGTTTTTAACAACTGAGTCCGTTTCAATTGTAGAAACACCGATTCAATAATTGATTGTGACTCATGATAACAGCAAATCCGACTTCACACTACGAAAAATCAATTTACTTTTCATCTGCGAAATAATAAAATTTTTTATTAAAAGGGATTATTTTTACCTATGGGTTGACTATGATAAATTCCAATTCAATTGCATTAAAACAGGTTTAATTATAACTTTATGAAATCGTATAATTTCGGATTGAGGTGGAGATATATCATCCAACATTAATCTCGCCTGAAGCATACTAAATTCGATTTGACTATTTTCAATCGGTTTTAATACCGCATTTTCGGTGCAGAAATCCCGATCGATTCGGATTACATTTTTTTAAATCCTTTTTAATCGACCATTTTCGGCAGGGATTAAGAGTTAAAAACCGTTTAGAGTAGAGAAAAGCTATCTTTTATTGATATGTTTTAAATTTATTTTTGCAAGATATTAAAAAAAAGTATTTATATCCTTTTCTTGTTATTCTAAAGCCTTGCATATCAATGAAAAATTATTGCACCAAAATAACAAAAGAAAGTACTAATATATGCAACCTCTATTCTTTAAAAAGAATTACGATTATTTTTGTAATGTTTCTATAAACTTTTATTTGACTCTTTTTGGAAATATGATAGTTTCAAAGTAATAAGCATTTTCAAAAAAGTGAGATGTTATACACAAGTGTAGATTTTGATAAAATACTTGTTTATCGCGAATAATATAATAACTGGCTTTGATAATCCGAAAAGAAGAATAGTATTTTTACATTGATTAATTTTGCAACCGTAACTACCTAATAACTATTCCCGAAAATTTAAATACATAATATACGGTTTTTTATTATTAAAAAAATGGAAACAACAAATAAAATTAAAAAAAATAAATTTGTTTCTTATAAAATTAATAATTTTCGAATAAACCTTTTAAAAGAGGAGGCGTTTGCAGAGATCTGTAATTGCATTCTTCATCTTCTTCTGACGAAGAAAGCTGCCTTTTTTTAATTTTCCTTTTTTTCTTCTCTTCGCCAGCTGAAAATTCGGAGTTCAAATCTGATGTGTTTTCAGCTTTTTTGCATTTTTCTCTCTCCGTCATGTAATTCTCTAAAACATGTGGAAACATATATTCTATTTATAATCAGTATAAATATTCAGTTTATAATCAGTATATATAACAATTAGGTTTGAATCGGTTCGTATCTATAAACATAATATATGTTTTTTGTTAATTAAAAATCCTCAATAACAAGTGTTCATTTTTACATAGAAATAGTTTGGATGTTAAACTAACATTACAATTGCAATACAAAATAGATTTAATTCTAAAAACTTTTTTCTACATAAAAAACAAGAAATGATATATTATATATTTACCATAAGTACTATTTCGAAAAATAGTTACTTCATATGAAGGCCAATGTGTATTTGGTTCTTCATTTTTTCGAATAGCTGTTATCACCTTATCGTGCTGAAAAGGTGGCCAGTAACAACGTTTATTAAAAATCCACGAGGTTGGTACAGCTTCAACTGAATTTTCATCGTTAAATTGCACTACAGTCCACGATGATCCCGGCATTGTTATCTGTATAATAAGATTCAAAGCAGTATTGAAATCTATTGAGAAAGAAAAAGAGAGGAAAAAGTGTGGGATATAACAGAAGAGAAAAGGAGAGGAAAAAGGACTGCGACAGAAAGAAATAGTCGCGTTATACAAAAAATAAAAAACCTTACTTTTTATTTTTAAATGATAAGGTTTGCATTTTTGTTTATTAAAAAATTGACTTCCGTCAAAAATTATATTACAGGCCTTTGTATAGATAATACTAAAAACATTGCAGTAACTTACGAAGGTTTTGACTACTGCATGCGATTTATCGTAAATAAACTATTTTGAGTGTAAAAGGGGCAATACAACATACTGATTTTTATATTTCAATTTTAAACATTTATATGCAATTTGCTCTAAATTCCACATTTGTAAGTTTGCGAGATCATTAACTAAATAAATGCCCAATTTAGACGACTTGCAAAGTTCAGAATAAAAATCAATGAGTGACTTATATTTATGTCCAATTACAAAAGTACCTTTATTATCCGAAACAAAATTTCTAATAACTACAATAGTTCCATCAATTAAAGAACAACAATTATCAGGTTCTACTGTTTTTAATGTATAATTTTTAAATGTAACTTTACTGAATTGATTACATGTGTGGAAATTTGTATGTGAATTTATATCATTGACGAGTGGACCATTAAAATGCAAATTGTGAAGTTTAGTATTAACTACATTTAATTGTTCATTACTATTAACACAAGAATTTTGTTCACTTATTCGGCAAACAATTTGTTCCAATACTTTATCATTTTTACGAATCATTTTTAATATTGACTGCAGATAATTTTCAAATGGAAAAGCACTAAATTTCTGTAGAGTTCCAAATTTTATTGTATCATCATGAAGATGTAATAAATTGTGAATGTTAATCGACGCATTTTCTTTGCCATATAGAATGATGAAGGTATTAACAAAATATTTTAATAATGATTTTGCATAATTTGAATAACGATCCATATGCTTTGAATTTGACAAAATTGTAATAGCTGTGTGCAAAGTTAAAAAATTAATATATTTATCATAATTAAGAACTGATTTTAAAACAACAGGTCCTGTATACAACAAAAATGTCCTGAATTCAGTTGCTTTCCACCTTTTACATTCAAATACTGATCGTGATTTCCGGTTAATTTCACATGGTATATTATCTTTTTGAACTTCTAATAATTTTGATAACTCAGACATTTCATTAAATGATAGTTTAGATCGAGGTCTTCCAAAGCACCATAATTTAACAAGCAATTTCTTAACAATTCCCAAGTAAAGCATATGCATCGGATCCGACGGAAAATCTTTTACCATATTTAGATTAGGAATTAATTCCAGGATAGATGTACCTGTATGATGACTTGGTTGTAATTTTAGTCTAAAAGTTTCGTTTGTTCTTAAAGGAAAATTATTTGAATATGGATAGCTCACTCGATCATGAATATACTCTCCTTTCGCTGTACATTTGGTGCACGAGTAATAACCAGAATGACCCTTCGTAAATGTAATAAAAGATTTAGCAGGTATGTCGCATATGAAAGCATTAATTTTAAATGGATAGATGTGACCATTAATTGTTATGCCATGAGTAGTCAAAGTTATTACTTCTTCTATGAAATCTCTCAAATATACGTTTGCATCTGCAGGCTTTTCATTCCCGCAATAAATTCCAACAATATTTACTTCATTGTAATTTTCAACCAAATTGCACAAAATAGGATATACTTGACTATTTGAACTTTTAAATAAAGGGAGACCATTAATATTAATATTAACTTGTATAAATTGCAAATGTTGAACAGAATATCGCGACATAAGTTGCTTAACACAATTAGTTAAACCAAAATGATAATACTGTCCTGGTTTTATATCTTGTACATTTATTTTTCTGGGAGTTTTCAATAAGCTACGACCATCTGAAGGCAATTAGATATTTATATTTTATACCTGTCATTAATTCATTTAATGCAACATGGGATATGCGATTTTTAATAGCCCATTTTTGAAGCCACGATACAAAACCATTATCACCGACGAGGTTATCAGATGCAGGAACGTTAACAATATTGTTGATTACTTTGTTAGTATCAGAATTGCTGTGATTTATCGGCTCATTTTCTAAAACATCGCGTTCTTCAAAATTATTACAATTGTTATTTAGTTCAGTGTTATCCAAATCTTCATTTAGTTGATAATTATTTCTATGAATATTCTGCAATGATGAGAAATGATTTGATATTTGTACAGAATTGGCACTTTTATGTAATGGAATATTATTACCTGAAATTGAGGATGATGTGATTTCTAATGAATTACAAATACTCTGCGTAATGTTAATTGCTGAATCTGACATCCTTTTAGCTCGTCGATAATAATGTCTTTTTATTTTTGGCATTTTTAAAAGTTATTGATATGTATGTTTTTACTTGTTTATTCGTAATCTCTGCGGCCTATCGATTGTCAAAACTGCTGAAAAATAATTAGAAAATATAAGCACAGATTTTTAACCTCGTATATAACACGTTTATCACCGTAACATGGCAATGCGAACGGGTTATCTAACAACGTAATTAACGATTATTCTTTTTGACATAGAAATGAGGTTTATGTGATGATGCTAATATGTAGACACATAAAACATATCTCAAATACCTTTGTCAACGTCTCTATTGGAATTACGAAGGAGTGGAAATATTGTATAATAAATACATAAATAAATTGCGATTCTATAATTTAACCTTAAAAGTAAGAAAGAAAATATACTTACATTTTTTCATGTAATCACATCAATCGCTCTTCAAAAATATCTTTCCGCAACTGCAAAAGTCCTCAGCGTTTCAAAATGCACATGTATGTGTCTCTTCTTTATACTTCCATCTATCTTTCGGCGCGGCCGCGTCTCCCGTGCATAGACAAATGAACATCACTGATCGTATATCCTTTGACAAGTTTTTTGGCGCCAAATACGAACTTGACAAGCGTGCGTGCGCGCGTTACTAGTTCATTATCTAGTTTATTAATCAAATTTTGTGCTGATTTGTTATTTCCAGTTTGTCAATGTTTTGCTTAATTTTATTCACTGATTGTAGAGAAAAGAATCATCAATTAATCTTTTATTACAAACGAGCGTACAGTAGACAAGACGAGGTGAAACAAAGTCCGCATAAAGCAATGAAAAAGAAATAATAAAATAATGATGTGTATAAATTATATTAATTAATTTATTTATATTATGTATCTGTACTTAACTTGTCTTCTGCGAGATCCTGTGAGATGCCCATCACATATACGCGTGACTGTAAACATCATCGCATGCACGAAAAACTTCATCCATCTAACAACACTGACCGGGAATTGAAAAACATAAAAAGAAAAATCGCGTGAAACTTTGACGTCCAAGACTAGACGTCCAATGAACGTTCAAATATTGGCCATTAATGGATGTCTCAAATCGGATATACGATGGACGTTCATTTCATGTCCATGGACGTGCGGATATAAAATGGACATAAAATGAACGTTCATAAAATGTCCTGTGGTATCTGGGCCATGTTGCGAAAGTGGTCAAGACATACTTGGAAACATTGAAATGGGAAGTCCTACCCCACCCGCCGTATTCTCCAGACGCTGCTCCCTCTGACTATCACTTGTTTCGATCAATGGCACACGGTGCCTGGTTGACCAGCACTTCCGGTCTTATGAAGAAGTAAGAAATTGGATCGATTCGTGGATCGCTTCAAAAGATGACCAGTTTTTTCAACGCGGGATTCGTACGCTGCCGGAAAGATGGGAGAAAGTAGTGGCCAGCGATGGACAATACTTTGAATCATAAATGTATAACCAGTTTTTTACAATAAAGCCTCGAATTTCGGAAAAAAAACGGCGGAAGCAAAGTTGTACACCTAATATAACGTATGAAATAATAGAATAGTGCAAAAATATCATCTAAAAATCGATTTTTGGGTGTTTCTTTTATTTAAAAAATATTAATACATGAAGCAATAAAAAAATGATCAAACATACTTGGTGGAGATGGTAACATTGTGTGTTCTGATTCAATGTCCGATTCCAAGCTAGAATCGCTATTATAAAAACGTTTTTTTTTTATTTTTCTTTTGTTACTATCTGAATTTAAATCCGATGTATCTTCTGCCTTTTTGGCTTTCACTCTACAAGCTTGATAACTTTCTGAAACGATAAATTGTAATATATAAATAAGTGTTTAGTTTATTAAAAGAGTTGTTAAATATTGTATAATTACAATATATCTATTATATAATGAAGGTATAATACATTTTGTTTCTTACCAGAGGTACTGTTTTTAAAAACGTACACTTCATAACTGGTCCACGAAGGATCAAAGTCAACATGATCTTTTATAGCTTTAAAGATCTTTTCTATTGTATATGGTGGCCAATAACATTTGTTATTAACAATCCAAGTTGTTGGCACTGCTTCCACTACATTTTCGTCTTCAAATTTTACAACTGTCCATGTTTTCTCCATTTCTTCATCAGTTATATAAGTATTATCATAAATATTATACTCACAAATATAATACTCACAAATTGCATAAGAATAAAAAAATACTGCTCTTATTTACATAATTTGTTACATTACTAGGCCATTTCTAAAAATTGCCAACAGGAAAGCATTGCATCATATTTTTTATATTGTCATTGTTATAGTACATGTACACTTGATGTCATATTATCCCTTAACATTTTAAACATTTACATTGGCTGCGTTATGCCCGTATCAGACTACGCATTGAAGATTGAGATTGAAGATTGAAGATTAAAATTTGACCAATCAGGACAAAGAAGTTTTAGTCCCTTTTGTTCTGATTAGTCAAATTCCAATCTTTAATCTTCAATCTTCAATTTTTAATGCGTAGTCTGATACGGGCATAACGCAGGCAATGTAAATGTTTAAAATGTTAAGGGCTTTACGATATTCACTGCCAGTACTGAAAATCTATAGTGCACATAATGTAAACTATAGATATTCAGTACTGGCAGTGAATATCGCAACGCAGCCTACAGGCAATTTTGCATCAAATACATGTAAATATTCATTATATATTATGTACAAATTTAAATATAATACAACTTGCCATATGTAGTTAATATTAAAAATATTAAGATATATGCGTATATATAACATATCGAATGTATGAAAATTATCAAATCAATAAATAACTAATTAACATTCAAAAGTAGTGTATTAAAAGGATAATTGAAAAGCAAATTATTTTGTTATAATAAGTTTACTCTAAGGATCTTTGAGAAATAATTGGTTATATATATTATACAATATTAAAAAAAGTATTATTGCTCCTCTAATTTTGAATGTAATAAGGAAAATATTACATGTATATCTTTAAAACATAATTTTACACATTTATGACGTATTTGATCGAATCGCCATAATGTAAGTGGTCCTAAATTTTTAACAGCATATATACCTAAAGATGAAGATTTACAGGGTTTTGTATAAAAATCTTCAAGTACTAAAAATTCTTGAGCAATTAGTAATATATCATTAGTGATAGATATTATATTTTTTATATTTATTATTTTATTATTGACTATATAACAGCAATTGTCCGGCTCTGTTATCCTTAATATAAATTTGCTTAAAATAATTTCTTTATATTGTGCAAGGAAGGATATATTATTGATTATTGGTCCCATGTTATGTTGTTTTTTTAGAGTTGGCAAATAATGCAATTTATTTTTATCTAACGGAATACTGTTGTCTACTTCATATTTATTGCCGAACTATTTGTTGTAATGGTTTTTCAGGTTTCCTTATTAATTTTTTGATTGATTGTAAGTAATTTTCAAATACGAATGCACTAAACTGATCTAATGTTCCGAATGTTTCTACGTCATCACAAATATGCAACAAATTATGTATATTATGAGAGACTTTATCCTTGCCATATAATATTATAAATGTCTTCACAAAATATTGCATCAGAGATCTTGCATAATCTGTATACTTTTTATAATTTGGATTGCATAAAATGGATGTAGCTATGTGTAGAGATAAAAAATTAATGTATCTATCATGGCTTATAATAGTTTTAAGAACTACAGGACCTGTGTACAAAAGGAATTGTCGAAATTCTGTTGCCTTCCATCGTTTGACTTCATTGAGATGATGAGGTTTACGATTAAATTCTGTCGTTATATTACATGCTAGATTAAGTAATAATTTAGAAATATTAGATGTTTAATTGTAAGATAATTTTGTTTAATGGTTTTCCATGAACCCAAAAAAAACAATTTTTTAACGACTCCCAAACAAATTAGATGCATATAATCTAATGGAAAGTCACGTATCATGTCAATATTTAAAATGGATTCCAATATTGTAGTACCTACATGATGATTTTTTTGATGTTTAGATTTAAATTCACTGTCACAACGCAAAGTCAAGTTATCAATATTGGGAAAACAGATACGATCATTAATATATGCTCCTCGTTCATAGCATTTTGTACATGAGTAGTATCCTGAATGACCTTTACTATATGTGATAAATGATTTAGCTGGTGCATCGCAAATAAATCCTTTTATTTTTATTGAATATAATTTAGTATTATAATATATGCCATTAGATGTTAGATCATTTATGTCATTTACTAAATCTTTTAAAAATACATTTGCATCTTTTGGTTTTTCTTGTCCATGATAAATTCCAACAATTTCAACATTATAAGTAGTAAATATACAGCATAATATAGGATAAAACTGACTATTAGTACTCTTAGCAATCGGTAAACCATCAATATTGATTAAAATCTCTATACAATTCGAAGTTAAATGATTATGGGTTTTTAACAACAGATTTTCGATGCACTGCTGCAATCCAAAATGATAATATATGCCAGACTCTACTTGTTTTACAGTGATTTTTCTTGGAGTTCTCAATAAGGTCCTAACATTAAAGGGAAGCTCGGGATATTCTGGCCTTAAAGTTATTAATAAATCGTTTATAGCTGAATGTGCAATGTTATGTTTAATTGCCCATTCTCTAATTTTTGAAACAATTGAAACATTTTTATGTTGTGACTTACCGCAAGTACATATATTGTTGTTAATATTACTATTACTATTTTTATCTAAACTATTTTCTTCAGAATTTATGGACAAATCATTTGAAACAGCATTACTTGTAATTGTTTTATTAAATATCTCAATATCAGATGTATTTGAAAACTCATTCTCACTAATAGACGAATTATATTTTACACTATATGTATCATTATAATTACTAGAAGTTGATGCTACAGAATTTAAAACCGAATTATTTGCTATATTAATTGAATTAGTAACAACAGAATTTCCTTCAATATAATTACTTACAGCAATAGATAAATTTGCTTTTTTAATTGCTTTTCTGTATGCACTTTTTCGTTTTAATGACCGAATTTTTAACATATTGCAATAAAATTGATACGCAAAACCTAGATTAGATGATTCGTTATCTTATGCAATTTGGAGGTTATATAACCTGTCGAGTTAATAATATATTATCCTTCTTTTATATAAGAAAAATTAATCTACGAAGTTTCACGAGGGTGCAGCAACGTAACATATAAAAACATATTATCATATTTTGCATATGTAATTCTAGAGATAATACAAAAATATAACTACTTATTGTATCGCGAATAACGAACGGGCAAAAGTAGGCACAAGCGGCGCGTGATGCGTGATGCCACATGTCGATCACGTACCTATTATTTTCGTTACCATGGTAACTGCAGTTACCATCCGACACTTGTCGCTAACGATATCATATGGATATACAAACATGTCCATTTTTGGATATTCCAGAAATGTCCACAAATATACATCTTATGCATGTCTTTTAAAGTCCATGGATATTCCGACATGAAATGGACATAAAACGGATACCCATAAGATATCGTGTGTTGTCTGGGAACTCTTTAGCTTGCATCCTGATCTTGCCGCAAAAATCGAGCGACACGACACATGGTCTTGTCGCTAAACGATCCCCTCCTGGGAAACCAAGGGGAGATAATAAAAAGACCCATCGCTAACGAGCGGCGGGCAGTCTTGATCATTAATTAACATTACGCGGGCAGTCAATAACGCTTGTTACGGGAAACTATTAAATTAACGCCACGCAGTCGGCAGAAAGAAATACATAAGATCGAGAAGTGAGTCTCGCGACCGAAACTCGACTCCAGACACGCGCACGCCAAGATATCCGATATCGCGATACGCGACGCGAGTGACGTGCGGGCACTTTGTAATTAAGCCAAGTTACGAATAAAATAGTTATATATATTTATTCCAAATACAAAGGTGTCATTTTTATGTATAATAAAATCCGTGAGTTACTCGGGCGGAGCCCGAATTCTCAAATTCCTTCCGGCAAACGATCCTAACTACCGTGCCTCTCCGGAGGCATAACATAATTTGGTGGCAGCGGTGGGATCTGCCGGGGCATCGCCAGAGCTCACTCAAGACCTGCAAAAGACACGGTTGTGTTAAAAGAAGCGGGCACGCCAGCAATCAATTCAATTGAAGTTGACGGACGGAAGCAGCAGCCAAGCCTTCCCCAAGACCTGCAAAGCACCCAGAGTGTAAACCGGACAGGCACGCCAGCACACGTAAAACGTAAGCTGACGGAAACCACAATCGACGGAAGACAACGCAAGGACAACAGAACGAGCATCGCCACAACAGCTGTAGCAGAAACGTGAGCCGCCAAGCATCGCGACCTACGATAACTCTACGAACAACGCACCGACGCCGGACAACGACCGCCGTACGACGAGCATCGTCAGCCGTATCAGCCGCCGAGCGAAGGACTGCAGCGTCAGCGACCTATAGACACAGCGAGCAATCATGCGAGCCGTCATAATATTGTAAGTCCGAAAAAATTTAATAATTATAACTGCGTGAATGTCGGAAGGTTCGAATATACCGAAACCGATAGCGAACCGATCGTGGTTACTGAGCGAACCAGCCCGACGAGCGATTAAATTAAGCTTAACACCGCGAGAAAATCTTTATAACGTGCGGAAAAACTTAGAAACGCAATACTCGAGCGAAAGCGAGCCCGAAAACGTCGTCACAGAACGCGAATTTCCATTTAACAATTTGGACGAAAGCCTACTCCCGCGTAATACAACTGACCCCACTGATAACGCTCAACGCGAGGCTAGACGTACGCGACCGTACATTAGCAGAACTCCAAGTAGAGTATCTTTACGGCGCGAATTTTCGTTAACTTCCTACGAGAGCGATCTGTTCGATCCGGAAGAAAATTATAGCCAACAAGAAAATAATATGGCCGAATCGCGAAATCCGCACGAACGCACTCCCGCGAACCCGCCGCAAAGCGCGGTAGACGAGGAAATAGAAAACATGCGACGATCCATTCGCCAGATGGACCAAAACATAGCGGAGGCGAATCGCACGCCGCCTCCCGAAACACATCGCGAGGAAAGAAGAGATGATACGCAACTCTTCGAAATACTAAATGAAATGCGCACAGAAATAAGAGCATTGAATAGGCGAGTAGAAGACGCAATTATGGATTTGCCACGTCACGGATGTAACCGCCGAGAGAACGATAATGACGCGTTTAATGCCACATACGGGCAAACCGACCGCAACATCAGAAATCGACGTAGCATTGCTCCAAACTACTTGCCGTTAAAAGAAGCAAGAACAATGATTCCCGAATTTGACGGAACATCGCGACATAAGTTATTAGAATTTTTAAATGCATGCACGTATGCCGTTCAAGACATAAATCCCGCGGATGAAGAATCTTTAATTCGAGCAATTTTATATACGAAACTAAAAGGAAAAGCAATGCAGGATTTCGAGACGCGAAATATTCAGACTTTCGACGAACTAAAACAACAACTCGAGACTTGTTACCAGTCGAAACAAAGTACGACACATTTACAGATCGAATTCAATTCGCTAAAACAAAAGTCGAATGAAACTGTGCACGCATTCTGCGAACGCGTTATTTTTACATAAGTTTTCTCAAATAGTGCAAGTTGTTAGCTTGGTTCGATTGTTATAATCTTGTTAAATGTATATTATATTATTTTTACAGAAACTTTTAACAATTAAATAAACAACAAAAAACAAAAAAAAAGCTTTTGTAACGTGTATTCAAGAATTAGTAAAACAGTAAGCTGAAGAAGATGAACCTTAATTAAGCGATCAAGAACATCACATCAAGAAACGATGTTTATCATTATAGTGTTATTATTATTCATGTTTATTTTATTGATATATTATTATTACATACATTATGGAAGAAACAGGCGATTCATTAATCTTATACCGGGACCACTGGGCAATCCGATTACTGGCAATGCATTTCAATTTTATATTTCAGCAGGCAAGTATACAATTCTTGGTAATTATTCAGAATCACGGCTCCACCTGCAAATGGACTGCAAATTTTTTTACGACTTTTTATGTTTAGAAAGAAATATAAATAACCATTTTTAGTTGGGGGAGGCCCCCAAAAAAAGTTATAAACCAAAAAAGGTAATTATGGTAATTATTTCGAATAAGGCCTTTTCTGAATTTTGACAAATATGATCGGATCTCTCGGTAAAACTTTTTGTTGTGACTTCAACAGTGATAATCAGTTGGGGGAGCACGTCCCCCATCACCCCTACCCTCCAAAAAAACCGAAAAACCCCAAACATTACCAAAGCAAAGCGAGGTCCACCCCACAACCCAAACCAAATTTTAGTTTTAAATCAGAAATAAGTTTGGGTTAGGTTATATCTTCCGGAAGTGGAGCCTCCCCGTATGGGGGGGCGGAACGCGCTGTGTCCACGCATATAGTTTACAAAGCAAAGCGAGGTCCACCCCGCAATTATTGTGTGGATGGGAAAGTATATGCGTGAACGCAGTGGGTTCCGCCCCCACCCCCAACTACGGGGGGCTCCACTTCCGGAAGATATAACCTAACCCAAACCTATTTCTGATTTAAAACTAAAATTTGGTTTGGGTTGTGGGGTGAACTTTATAGTACATAATTACCTAATTTTCAGTCATTTTTGGGGTTTTTCATTTTTTGTGGGTTGGGGGTGATGGGGGACGGGCTCCTCCGACTGATTATCACTGTTGGAGTTACAACAAAAAGTTTTACCGAGAGATCCGATTATATTTGTCAAAATTCAAAAAAGACCTTATTCGAAATAATTACCCTTTTTTGGTCTATAACTTTTTTTTTTGGGCCTCCCCCAACTAAAAATGGTTATTTATATTTCTTTCTAAACATAAAAAGTCCGTAAAAAAATTTGCAGCCCATTTGCAGGTGGAGCCGTGATTCTGAATAATTACCCAATTTTTAATCTGTTTACATTAATTGGCTGACGACCTGTCATTCATGCACATATACAAGCAAAAGTTAAATTCATAAAATCTTGTGCTCTGGAACGTATACCTATCAAAAGTATCCGCGAGCAGATTACATATTTTAATTCTTCTCTCGGCAATATTCATTTGCAAATCATTATCATAATTATTATTTGTCTATTTTCAACATATCTGAGTAAGGATGCAATAAAAAAACAATAAAATTAATCTCACCAAAATTTTGGTATCGATATTTATAATATATTTTTCAGAGAAACAATGGAAACTGCTTTGTAGCCTATCTGATAAGTATTATCCCATTTGTAAAGTATGGATGTTCTTCATATGTATTGTGTCTATCCGTCATCCAGATGATATAGAGGTAAAAAAAAATTCAATTTTCTGTAGACATTGCAATTTAAATAAATTTAAAAATCTTGCGTTTCACAAGAAGATTTTTGCTCGTAAAAAACGGTTCCTTAAAAAGATGAATAGAGAAAATACTGATATATATATATATATATATATATATACAAGGTGAGTTTTTTAACTAGAAACTGTAAAATATCTCGGAAAGTAAGCTTTATCGAAAAAAATGTTTCAAACAAAAGTTGTAGGGTTCAGAAGGGGCCACATGACAAAAATATGGGTTTGACATTGAGTGACCTTTTCAAGGTGAGATCAATGTGATCGACGTTTTCTTAAATGGAACCCCCCTTTTTTATTACATATTGTTGTAGCTTATCTCGAGAGCTTTTCAAAACACTATAATAAAATATTTTTTCATTAAGTACTTTTTGAGTTATTTTATATCTTAATCTGACATATTTTGATATAAAAGATAAAATATCTCGTAAAATATTTAGTTTTCGATAATCTTACCGTAATACTTTTATGTACAGAATAATGAGGCAAACCAATTAGTATAAAAAAAAAATAATTGTTTTTAAGAAAAAGTATGTAATTATTTACATTGTATTTTTTTAAACAATTATTTGTTTTTTTTTATACCAATTGATTTGTCTTATTATTCTGTACATAAAAGTATTACGGTAAGATTATCGGAAACTAAATATTTTACGAGATATTTTATTTTTTATATCAAAATATGTCATTAAAATATAAAATAACTCAAAAAGTACTTAATAAAAAAATACTTTATTATAGTGTTTTGGAAAGCTCTCGAGGTAAGCTACAAGAATATGTAATGAAAAATAGGGGATTCCATTTAAAAAATTCAAAGTGATTTTTATGTGACCTTGACGGTGCTATTCAAGGTCATACTAATATTATTATATAATGCGCCACTTAGAGCTCTACAACTTTTGCATGAAACATTTTTCAGGAAAATGCGTTGCTTCCTCAAAAAACTGCTGATACGGGCGCTCTGTTACACCCTGTATATGTATACAGGGTGTCCCGCAACGTGATGTCCACACTGAAACTGTGTATTCTTTGTGTCATTCTAAGTCAAAAAGTCTTAATACACATATGCCCTAAAGTCGCTTGTTTCGAAGTTATAGCGAAAAAATGCAAAAGTAGTTATTTCTCACACTAATGCGAGAAAAGCACTTTCATGACTTACCTTACCGCACTAGTAGTGCGGAAATAACAGGCATTACAAAAAAATATTGTATGTATGGCATGTGCGGAAAACAACGAACTATGTCGCGCATGAAGTTGCCGCATGAACTGAAGCGAATGCGGCAACTTCATACTCGACATAATTCATTGTTTTCCACACTTGCCACACAAGATAATATTAATAAATTGACTATCGTTTTAAGTGAAAACGTCGCATAAACATAGCTTAGAAATTTCTCTTATCTACCAATCATGAGTACATTTTCCAATGAAGAATATGCCGACATTCATTTTTTTTTTTTTTTTTTTAATCTCTAGTCTATGCGGGTAAGCCAGTCAATCGGTAGCAGTTATTAAATAAAATAACAGACGTTTGTATTAATATACGTAACGATGCGGAACTTTTGCGTTCTACACATCAATAATTCAAAGAGCAATTGTACAAAAAGAATATTTGATATATAATATAAAAAAGCTGTTATAAAATATTTAAAGCTGTTATGCGTATCAAGAAGCACAAGCAACATCGTCCGTTGCCTTTGTTACTGGTTCGATAGAAAGAAGACAGAAAACAGTATATCTGTTTTTTTCTGCTGAATCAAGTCGTAGCGCCGAGCTCACATGTACGCGGTTTTCGCTTGTGTGCGTTATCTCCTCCACTACGGTTTCATGTTGCGTCTTAATTCTGGCATTACTGCCGAGATCCGGGACAATGCCTTCCGCTTTATATGAGATCGTGCATATATGTATAATATTGGCTGCGTCGGAAACATCACCCGTGTGCACACGAGTGTCGTTCTATCTATGTTCAACTTTTAGTAAATAACAAAGATATAATGACGCTCGTGTGCACACGGGTGATGTTTTCAAACGCAGGCATTATTATACATACATGCACGATACGCGCAACGAGACCTACAGAGAGGACGCTATAAAAAAAATTAAAAAAATATAGATAACGAAAAAATAGAAAAAATGATAATGAAGAAAAGGGAAGATTGGCATCGTATCCAGAACACAGCATTACTGATCCAGCGCTCACTGACTGGACTGCGTAGATGTTAGAAATGCATCTTCTGCCTTATAACACACTACAAATTTTTCAATTTTCAAGTATCAATAACTATATTATTTGCAAAGCGCATTAGACGGAAAACTCAGAAGAGTAAAAAGTTTTCAGTATAATAGTATTATAGTCATATATATATATTACAATAGTCATTTACAAAAAAATTAATACACTTTTTTTCCATGAGTTTTGCAATGCTATTAAATGCGAACCTTTGATCATGAGTTTCCGCAATAAACGTCGAAATAATGCAAAATATAAATAAATCGTCTACAATGGTTAATGATTCTTCATTCTTTTTATAATGTTTATTCTAGTGATTGTATTATTGCGAAGACTTACATAAGCAAATGTTCATTTAATAGCAACGCGTTTCAAAATTTATCGAAAAAAATATGCCAACCTTTCTGCAAATGACTATATTATTACAATATTTTCGTAAATAAAAACTAATAATATTTTTAATAATTTATTTATCTTTACGTAACTAATAATTTGCAGTAAAAACTATTCATCAATTGAATTACTTTAAATAATTAATGATTTACAGAATGCTAAAGACCTTCTTAATCAGTTATTCAAATGCATATTTTGAAAACTTTTTAATCTTATAATATGATGAATACATGAAAAAGTTCGCAAATGGGAATTAGCTACAATTATTTGTCCTGAAAAAATGCTGAATATACAGGATGTCCCATCAAAAGTTGCCACCCCTTTTTATCTTTTATTATAAACTAAAAGAGATAAATCATAACAAATATATATCAAATTAAATAGTTCAAACTGAACTCTATTGTGAGTATAATGGTTGCTTTCAAACGCTATCTGTATTAACGAATGGAGAAGTATGCATAATTTTTTTATAATAATGTGAATATTTCGATATGATAAAAGTTGTAGCACTATTTGAAACGAATACAACAATGTATGATATAATGTAAATATTTTACATATTATACGAGTTTTCTCGACTTGAAATATCGCGGGCGACGTCTATCTTTTCACTTTCTGCCCTGCGTTATGACCAACTTCTGACTCGTGCATTAAAGATTGATATATGTCATGTTTATCATAACCATAGACATAGTATATCTAGACCGAGCGTTTGCCTTTATTTAAGGAGTGGGGATAAAGATGCTTGTAGAAAAGGACATACTCTGTTTTGTGCTCCTTGCGTTCTCTCTTGCTCGCACGTAGCATAACGAAAGAGAACGCTATGCTACGTGCGAGCGAGAGAGAACGCAAGGGGCACGGAACAGAGTATGTTCTTTTCTACGTACACCTTGGCCCCCACTCCTCAACACTCGGTCTAGATATGATATACTATGTCTATGATCATAATATTGATCATAATATTCAATCCGAAGTTGGCCATATCGCAGGGTCGAAAATGAAAAGGTAGACATCGCCCGCGATGTTTCAAGTTGATAAAACGCGTATAATATATAAAATATTGGCAATTTTGTTGTCATTGTATACTTTGAGATTTCTTTGAACAAAAATATTGATTGAAAACTGTACTCAAATTATGCAATCGATATACGAAAGTGTCCTTAAATTAAACATAATTTGATATATATTTGTTATGATTTATCTCTTTTAGTTTATAATAAAAGATAAAAAGGGGTGGCAACTTTTGATGGGACACCCTGTATATTCAGCATTTTTTCAGGACAAATAATTGTAGCTAATTCCCATTCGCGAACTTTTTCATGTATTCATCATATCATAAAATTAAAAAGTTTTCAAAATATGCATTTGAATAACTGATTAAGAAGGTCTTTAGCATTCTGTAAATCATTAATTATTTAAAGTAATTCAATTGATGAATAGTTTTTACTGCAAATTATTAGTTACGTAAAGATAAATAAATTATTAAAAATATTATTAGTTTTTATTTACGAAAATATTGTAATAATATAGTCATTTGCAGAAAGGTTGGCATATTTTTTCGATAAATTTTGAAACGCGTCGCTATTAAATGAACATTTGCTCATGTAAGTCTTCGCAATAATACAATCACTAGAATAAACATTATAAAAAGAATGAAGAATCATTAACCATTGTAGACGATTTATTTATATTTTGCATTATTTCGACGTTTATTGCGGAAACTCATGATCAAAGGTTCGCATTTAATAGCATTGCAAAACTCATGGAGAAAAAGTGTATTAATTTTTTTGTAAATGACTATTGTAATATATATATATGACTATAATACTATTATACTGAAAACTTTTTACTCTTCTGAGTTTTCCGTCTAATGCGCTTTGCAAATAATATATTTATTGATACTTGAAAATTGAAAAATTTGTAGTGTGTTATAAGGCAGAAGATGCATTTCTAACATCTACGCAGTCCAGTCAGTGAGCGTTGGATCAGTAATGCTGTGTTCTGGATACGATGCCAATCTTCCCTTTTCTTTATTATCATTTTTTTCTATTTTTTCGTTATCTATATTTTTTTAATTTTTTTTATAGCGTCCTCTCTGTAGGTCTCGTTGCGCGTATCGTGCATGTATGTATAATAATGCCTGCGTTTGAAAACATCACCCGTGTGCACACGAGCGTCATTATATCTTTGTTATTTACTAAAAGTTGAACAAAGATAGAACGACACTCGTGTGCACACGGGTGATGTTTCTTATGCTTCTTGACGCATTAAACATTTCATATTTTATATACTGAGAAAAAAATAACTTGATACCAAAGAATTTTATTTTATTCAAGAAAATTATTTATTCGATAAATTTTAATAACGTATTTGTTTATATTAAAAACTCTTAAAGTTTCTTAATTAAAATATTTATTTAAATAGAAATGAAGAAATTGTATGTACTATAAAACAAAGATAAAGTTTGACGAAAGATATATTAAATATAATAAATATAAAATATATTTTTCTTATTAAAAACTAAAATAATATTTAAATTATTAAAAAAATATTATGTAAATAAATAAAAATTATATACAGATGTCCCGCAACGTGATGTCCACACTGAAACTGTGTATTCTTTTTGTCATTCTAAGTCAAAAAGTCTTAATACACATATGCCCTAAAGTCGATTGTTTCAAAGTTATAGCGAAAAAACAAAATTGCATAAAATAAGAACAATATTATTTATTAAAGATAATATTATTTATTGATAATTAAACAATAATTAAACGATAATTAAACAATAATTTACTTTATAAACTACTTTATAAATTGTTCAAAGTGTTCACCACCATTTTGGTCTACACACACTTCTGCTCTTTAAATTATTGATGTGTAGAACGCAAAAGTTCCGCATCGTTACGTATATTAATACAAGCGTCTGTTATTTTATTTAATAACTGCTACCGATTGACTGGCTTACCCGCATAGACTAGAGATTAAAAAAAAAAAAAAAAAAAATGAATGTCGGCATATTCTTCATTGGAAAATGTACTCATGATTGGTAGATAAGAGAAATTTCTAAGCTATGTTTATGCGACGTTTTCACTTAAAACGATAGTCAATTTATTAATATTATCTTGTGTGGCAAGTGTGGAAAACAATGAATTATGTCGAGTATGAAGTTGCCGCATTCGCTTCAGTTCATGCGGCAACTTCATGTGCGATATAGTTCGTTGTTTTCCGCACATGCCATACATACAATATTTTTTTGTAATGCCTGTTATTTCCGCACTACTAGTGCGGTAAGGTAAGTCATGAAAGTGCTTTTCTCGCATTAGTGTGAGAAATAACTACTTTTTGCATTTTTTCGCTATAACTTCGAAACAAGCGACTTTAGGGCATATGTGTATTAAGACTTTTTGACTTAGAATGACACAAAGAATACACAGTTTCAGTGTAGACATCACGTTGCGGGACACCCTGTATACATATACAGGGTGTAACAAAGCGCCCGTATCAGCAGTTTTTTGAGGAAACAGCATTTTCGTGAAAAATGTTTCATGCAAAAGTTGTAGAGCTCTAAGTGGCGCATTATATAATAATATTAGTATGACCTTGAATAGCACCGTCAAGGTCACATAAAAATCACTTTGAATTTTTTAAATGGAACCTCCTATTTTTCATTACATATTCTTGTAGCTTACCTCGAGAGCTTTGCAAAACACCATAATAAAGTATTTTTTCATTAAGTACTTTTTGAGTTATTTTATATTTTAATCTGACATATTTTGATATAAAGAATAAAACATTTCGTAAAATATTCAGTTTTAGATAATCTTACCGTAATACTTTTATGTACAGAATAATGAGACAAATCAATTAGTGCAAAAAAAACGAATAATTGTTTAAAAAATTACATTGTAAATAATTTTCTTAAAAACAATTATTTTTTTATACTAATTGATTTGTCTCATTATTCTGTACATAAAAGTATTACGGTAAGATTATCGAAAACTGAATATTTTACGAAATATTTTATTTTTTATATCAAAATGTGTCAGATTAAAATATAAAATAACTCAAAAAGTACTTAATGAATAAATACTTTATTATGGTGTTTTGGAAAGATCTCGGGATTAGCTATAAGAATATGCAATAAAAACTAGGGGATTCCATTTAAGAAATTAAAGGTGTCCTTGACTTGACCTTAACGATGCCATCCAAGGTCAAACCAATGACACCATCTTATGTTCCCCTCAAAACCATACAATTTTTGTTCAAAACGTTTATCTCTAAAATGCTTAGTTTTTGAAAGAAAAGGGGTGTACGGTTGGTATAAGACACCCTGTATATAGAGCAATAAATAAAAAAGTATTTGCAATTTTATAGTCAATGTATACTTTTAAATTTTTTGAGCAATGGCATTGATTGGAAATTGTCTTCAAATTATACAATCAATATATGGAAATGTCCTTAAATTAAACATTTTACCTCGACACTTTCAAGACGTATTTTATGCTCCCAAAATAAGCGTTTTATCCCAATGTTTCACAAGCATATTTAATACAATTCAAGTACTAATTTCTTTTGTTGAACGTATTTTTTTAGTCCAATTTCTTAAAAGAGAAATTAAAGATTTTGAATTATTATTTCAGGTTCATCAAATTTCAAGACCTTTTTTTTAATTAAATATTACTTTATAAATATCTAAAAATATAATTGTCACTAAAAAAAATTATGGTATTATATTTATTTTTTATAAGAGCCGTCTTTGAAACATTCATTGCATGTAAATGTAGAGTCTCAAAGTATATGTTCAGATAAATATTACATACATATTCAGCATTCTTTCAGGACAGATAATTCTCATTTGCAAGTTTCTTCATATATTCATTATAAGATTAAAGTCTTTAAAGTATGCACTTGAACCACTATTCAAATTTTTTAGTGAACTGTTCAAGTGCATACTTTACTAAAAAACACTAAAAAACAAGGTTTTTAGCATCCAATACCTCATCGATTATTTAAAATATTTTAATTAATGAATATTATGAATATTCATTGTAAATTTCTTCGAATGATAATTATATTTTTTTTAATATTTATAAAATAAAAATGTCCAAACTTGAACCTGAAATAATAATCTGTAATTTTTAATTCCTCTTTTAAGAAACGGGGATTAAAAAAATACGTCCAACAAAAGAAATTAGGATAAAAGTGACGTTTAGAGGATGCAGTCCTGATGACCTTGACCTTGACATATGTTGTCAAGGTCACCCTCCTGAGTGACCTTCAGAAGGTTTTAGCCGTAGCTTGTTTTTTATTAAAAATTTATTAACTAAAATATTATTTAGCATAAATTACTAAGCTTATATTTTAAAGATAGAGAGAAATTAAATTAGAAATAGGTTTGGGTTAGGTTATTTCTTCCGGAAGTGGAGCCACCCCGTAGGGGGGGCGGAACCCACTGTTTTATGCATATACTTTTTAATGCGGAGTGAAATTCCACATGGCTTTACAACTTTCCACGCGAAGCGAGGTTCAACACAAACCAATGTGTCTAGTTCTTTGATAGTGGAGCCCCCCCGTAGGGGGGGGGGGCGGAACATACTGCCTCCACGCATATACTTTTTAATGAGAAGTGAAATTCCACATGGGTTTACAACTTTTCACGCAAAGCGAGATTCAACTTATGTACAACCCATGTAGAATCTCACTTTGCTTTAAAAAGTGTATGCATAGACACAGTAGGTTCCGCCCCCCCTACGGGAGGGCTCCACTTCTAGAAGAAATAACCTAACCCAAACCTATTTCTAATTTAATTTCTCTCTATCTTTAAAATTCCTCTGTCCATTCATGTATTTATTTATTCCACACATTCAATAAATAATATTTTAGTTAATAACTTTTTAATAAAAAACGAGCAACGGCTAAAACCTTCTGAAGGTCACTCAGGAGGGTGACCTTGACAACATATGTCAAGATCAAGGTCATCGGGGCTGCATCCCCTAAACGTCACTTTTACCATGCCTGAAAAGTGTTGAGAAAATGTTTAATTTGAGGACATTTCCATCAGGTATGTCGACGGTATAATTTGAGGATAATCTCCAATCAATGCCTTTGTTCAAAAGATCTCAAAGTATACAATGACTATAAAATTGTCAATATTTGTTTGTTTATTGCTCTATAAACAAAATTTCCAATTATATGTTGTTTGTGAGGTGTCATAGTACTAATTAAATAAATAAAAGGAAGATGTCCCAAAACATGCTTTGTGCATATATATATATATATATATATATATATATATATATTCAATTGAGACTAGATAGAAATTTGAGATATAATTAATAAATTATTTGTGTATCTAAGATTGAGTGATATAATAAATTAATGTTTCTCTCTTAACATGTCTTCGATAATCTCAGATGATATTAAGCAGCACTAAGCACATCAAAACAACTCGTCGATATAGCTTGTTTCATCCTTGGGTGGGCACAGGTCTTTTCTGCAGCACAGGTAACATAATGGTATTAATATATAAGCGTACATATACTTTACTATCACAATTTGTTTTCGATTTGTCTCCATCATAGAAAATCAAATAAAATGTTATAAAATTAGACTTGAATATTATTTTTAACGATGAGCTCTTAAATAACTTCTTCTCGTTGTGAAAAATAATAAATTTGAAAGAAATTTGCAATTGAAATTATATTGAGAGATGATTTCGCCGTGATACACATACAGGGTGTCTCATAATTCGCGGATCACCCGCCATGTGCAGGTAGAGCACATGAAACCGAGAAGAAAAGTCCTTTACCATTTCGCGATTTTCGTAATAATTATTAAGAAATTAATTTAAAAAGATGGGCCAATCACAAGCGCGCGGCGAGAAGAGACTTCCTACTCAGGCGTTGCTAGGTGCGCGGCGAAGCGGTGGGAGGGGCGCTGTATACGGCTACGTACGAGCGAACGCTGAAGTCACGCATCTCGAACTATTCTCTCTCTCTCTCTCTCTTACTCTCTCTTTCTCTTTTTCGCCCGCGCGGCATAGGAAGCAGAGTTGGGCAAAAATCTAATTAACAATTACAAATTTCAATTACAATGTAATTCTTAATGCAATTAATAATTACATTTTATAATCGTTAATTATTGCAAACAATGTAATTGTTTGCAATAATTAACAATGTAATTGTTTGCAATAATTAACGATTATAAAATGCAATTATTAATTGCATTAAGAATTACATTGTAATTGAAATTTGTGATTGTTAATTAGATCTTTGCCCAACTCTGCTTCCTATGCCGCGCGCGCGAGAAAGAGAAAGAGAGAGTGAGAGAGAGAGAGAGAATAGTTCGAGATGCGTGGCTTCAGCGTTCGCTCGTACGTAGCCGTATACAGCGCCCCTCCCACCGCTTCGCCGCGCACCTAGCAACGCCTGAGTAGGAAGTCTCTTCTCGCCGCGCGCTTGTGATTGGCCCATCTTTTTAAATTAATTTCTTAATAATTATTACGAAAATCGCAAAATGGTAAAGGACTTTTCTTCTCGGTTTCATGTGCTCTACCTGCACATGGCGGGTGATCCGCGAATTATGGGACACCCTGTATATTCTCAAGTAAATCGAAGTAATAGATGTTTCAATTAAAGGGGGAAACCAGTGTAACGGCTAAAAAAAGGCTATTTTTAAAGACTTTTTTTCTGGTAAATAATTGTTTCTTTTTCAAATCGCGTTATTAACATTACAAGATACATAATTTGAAATACCTTTTGTGAAATTTTCGTTAAAAAATATTAATATTTATAAGTACAATAGCCAATAGTGTGAGCCGCCTTAAGGAAAAACGGGCGTACGCGTAGCGAAGCAACGAAAACTCTGAAACAAAAAAAAAACAAGTATTTTCTTAAAATATAAGACAATAGCTTCAGTTGCATGTATGGAATTTTCGAATGAATAATTTGTTTTTTGTAATGTTAAAAAACAGCCCACACAGAGCTACATATCTAATCGATATCTATTGGATATCGACATATCCATATAATGTCCATATCTACTATGGATAATCAATAGATATCTATTAGATATCAAAAATATCTATATCTCCCGTATAACCAGCTGGGATATCTAGTGGATATCCACATATTATCCACACATCCATGTTAACTAAAAATTTATTAAAAAATATCCAGTAGATATCCATTAGATATCATATAATGTCCACATTCACGTCCACTAAATATCTAACAAAGATATCTAGTAGATATCCATTTATTGTCCACATATCCATGTCCACTAAAAATCTAACAAGGATATTTAGTGGACATCCGATTATTGTCCACATATCCACGTCCACTGAATATCTGACAAGAATATCTAGTGGATATCCACATATTCTCCACATATCCATGTCCACTAAAAATCTAACAAGGATATCTAGAGAATATCCGATTATTGTCCACAAATCCACGTCCAATGAATATCTGACGAGGATATTTAGTGGATATCCTATTATTGTCCACATATCCACGTCCACTGAATATCTGACAAGGATATTTAGTGGATATCCGATTATTGTCCACATATCCACGTCCACTGAATATCTGACAAGGATATTCGTTAGATATTTACATGTTATCTACATAATATCCATGTCCACCAAATAGCTACGAAAGATATTTATTAGAGATCCACGTGTTATCTACATATTCATTTCTTATTCGTAAAAATGTTTGCCAGAAATATTTAATAAGCATATATCCATTATTAATTAAAAATTAAAATCTAAATAGTTACATTTGAATTTTTTTTATATACGTATAGTTAATATTATTATTAACTTTTCGATATTTTACATTTTGTATTGTGTGCGTAATACGCATACGTTTATCTTCTTGGTGCCTATATTATAATTATGGTTCTTTATTGGGTGAGTTTACTCACGAGGTGAAAATCAAAAAGTGAGCGCGATTCACTAATAGATTATCTACAATTTCATTCGTCGAAATCTAGTGAACTACTCTCACTTTCGTAATTTTCATCTTGCGAGCAAACTCATCCAAAGAACCGTAGCACTCTTATTTGTATTTAGGCGCGTAACTGCAATATACATGTGTGTACATACCCATACAGAACACAACATCCAATAGATATCTAGTGAATATCTACATATCTATCTGATGTCCATATCTACCATGGATAACTAATAGATATCTAATAGATGAACAAAATATCTATATCTCTCGAATGACTACCGAAGATATCCACTAGATATCCACGTGAAATCCACATATCCATGTCCACCACATAGCTACCGAAGATATCCACTAGATATCCACGTGAAATCCACATATCCATGTCCACCACATAGCTACCGAAGATATCCACTAGATATCCACGTGAAATCCACATATCCATGTCCACCAAACAGCTACTGAAGATATCCACTAGATATCCACGTGAAATCCACATATCCATGTCCACCACATAGCTACCGAAGATATCCACTAGATATCCACGTGAAATCCACATATCCATATCCACCACACAGCTACCGAAGATATCCACTAGATATCCACGTGAAATCCACATATCCATGTCCACCACACAGCTACCGAAGATATCCACTAGATATCCACGTGAAATCCACATATCCATGTCCACCACACAGCTATCGAAGATGTCCACTACATATCCACGTGAAATCCACATATCCATGTCCACCACACAGCTATCAAAGATATTTATTAGAGATTTACGTGTTCATTTACTTACCGCTATGCGGCGCACTATACACTTTCTATATCCGTATTCAAGTTCTTGTCATGAACGTATATAAAGTCTGCACAATGCGGTTAATAACATTGTAATTATTTCTATCAGTTCAACTTCTGATACGATTCCCGTACAGGGGAATTCAGATATTGAACTGATTTTTAGAAAATCGAACAGATAAATAATGTTCGATTTTCACTTATTCGGACAATTTATGTCCGAATAAGCAAAAATCGTTCGTTATTATCTTATTTAAATTATTGAAAATATAAAATAGAAATTAACTTCCATACAAATAAAATTTTTAATTTTATATATTAAATTTATATAAAGTTATCTATAATATATATTACATTAATGTGTGTTATTATATATTATTACTGTAATTAGTTTTAATTTTGCCATCAAACAAACGTCAGAAAATTATGTCTCGTGAATGGGACATATTGATATGTCATATGCGGGTCTCATAAGACCTAACTTTTAGAACATTTAATTAATCATTTTGTGATCAAAATTTAACCAACATACAATGGATATCTACATAATATCCACTGGATATTGTATGGATGCTTAATGGATATCTTCATAAATATCCACTGCATATTGTATGGATACCTAGTGGATATTTTTGTAGATATTCACTGGATATTGTATAGATACCTAGTGGATATTTATGTAGATATTCATTGGATATTGTATGGATACCTAGTGGATATTTATGTAGATATCCTATAGATATTTATGAGATCTTGAATGGCGGACATTTGGATATCCGTAGCATGTCTAATAGCTGTTTCTGTATATCCTGTGGATATCCCTGGTAGACATTGAAGATATGTAGCAGATATCTAATACATATCATTTTTCTGTGTGGGAGATTAGGTCAATATTTCACCGATTTTGAAACTTTTTTTCAAAAGTCCACCATTTTGTAACAAATTATTTTTTTTTTGAATCCATATGTGCAACTGAAGCTCTGGTCTTATATTTTAAGAAAATATTTGTTGTTTTTTTTTTTTTGTTTCAGAGCTTTTGTTGGCCCGCTACGCGTGCGCCTGTTTTTTTTTAAGGCGGCTCACACTATTGGCTATTGTAGCTATAAATATTAATATTTTTTAACGAAAATTTCGCAAGAGGTAGTTCAAATTATGTACTTTGTGATGTTAATAACGCAATTTGAAAAAAAAAACAAACAATTATTTACCAGAAAAAAAATCCTTAAAAATAGTCTTTTCTTTAGCCGTTACACTGGTTTCTCCTCTTAAAGAAGATTTTCAATTAAATTGAATACCATGACGTAACAGATTTTTAATAAATTATAATTTATTTTTGATTGCCAATCCATAAAGTTTTAATTACAAAATAATAATTAAATTCAAGTTTATATTTGCAACTCTTTTTTATGAAAAATTTCATTAGAAGAAAGTTCAAAAAATTATAAAAGAACTGTATTGTTGATATAAGAAAAATTAATTTAAGATAATAATATTATTTGAGAATTGCTTAATAAACATTAAACTAAGAGAGAGAATAATTTTATGTAATATTATTTTATCGCACAATTTGCGTTATTTTGGTTTTGTTTTAGGCGCTAAATGGCATGCGCGACGAAAGATATTAACACCTGCTTTCCATTTCAAGATATTGAATCAATTTGCTGATATCTTGATCAACGAGGGCGATCGTATGACAAAATCTTTGAAAGATGTCGGAGGGGCAGTTGTAAAAGATTTAGTACCATTTGTTAGTGAACATACGCTAAACGCCATATGCGGTAAAGTTTCTGTAAAGTTTTTATTGTTTTATATTATGTACAGGGATTTCATTCTAAATGATATCATAGCTTAAGATAAGAAAATAATTTGTTCCCATAGAAAGTATCGATGCTGCAGAAAAGATAGATAATATATGATTTTTTATATTCAAAACTACTTATGAAATATTCAGTTGTAATTATTTTTGACTGTATATCCGGTCTTATATAACACATGCATTTGCAGAAACTGCAATGGGCATCTCTTTGCAAAAACTCAACGAGTTCCAACAACAATATCGGAATGCGGCTCACGACATAATCGAACTGATATTTTATAGGTAAATATATTTACAATTCTTTAAGTTTTGATTGTGCGTAATATATATTTTCTATATATATTTTGAATAACAAATTAAATATTGAATAATCATGTAAAGGTGAACAATTAATTTGAGACGTCGATTTGTTTTAAGCCTCGATTAGGGATCAAAATCTATTGTACGTGCTTCGTTAAATGTTTTATTTCAAAATGAAAATTGTTTCAATCTTTAAAATATTGAAAATATTGTAAATGTTAGAATATTGAAATATTAAGTAAAATGAATTGTGCAATAAAATCTGAAGAGAAATTATATTTGATCAAAAAATCTATAGTTAAAACAAATATAATATTTTTAGAAGAATCTAAACATCTTTTTTGTAATATACATAATTCTAAATTAATTTTTTATCTATATTCTCTACAATTAATAAGATTACTTAAGGTAGTTGTTTCGTATTATAAATCGCAATTAACAAGAAAAATTTGAAAATTTAACTTCACGTTAATAAATGTGGCATTTACACGTTTATACAATTTAAAAGCAATCGACCGTTCTGAACGCAAGATAATCGCTATCAAAAATTGCACTTTTTACAAGTATTGCATACACAAAGCGTACGAAAATCTCGTATTTTGAATTTTAATCATTAGAACGAACAACAAGAAAGTGATGAAAAACGAATATATAGTAGAAGGACATTTTAGGAATATTAGTAAAAAAAAAAAACGAAATTATTAACCGTTTAGAAATGCAATAATAAAAAGGCTACGGTATCACTTCATCCTCGTTCATCGAAAGTTAAACAAAGACAGTGATGCTCGTGAACATTTCTAGCGTTGACTTGGCAATAGCGTATAGAATGACCAGAAATTTACAATCGGTAATAACGGGTAATAGGTAATCGGATGTTTTAAGTTTTAACGTTGACTCAGAGTATAAAATTTTGGATTGTACTGTCGCGAGACAATTATCTTAAAAATTACTGTAAGATTTTATTGCGACTTTAAATAAGGCTTTTACAAAATTACATCATTATTGAAATTATATAGTTTTATTTAATTATGGTTTAGAGCATTCAGGCCTTGGTTTTATAACGATTTGTTATTCTCATTATCGCCACAAGGAAGAAAGCAAAAGAAGATCTTGAAAATATTGCATGGATTTACGGAAAAAGTACGTTATAAATTATGTTATTTTAAATCCGCTAAACTCTATCTTTTATATAAAATTACAATAAATTTCGTAATCTTCGTACCGTAAGATTACGTGATTAATCATAAATATTAATAAAATACATTATGCTATTAATATTTATAGTACGATATGCTATTGTTATTTAACACAAAAAATCATTTAAAAAATTTAATATCGTACTCGTGTGTAGGTCATCGCGGAAAGAAAACTTTATCACGAACGTACCAATGATCGATATTTGAAAACTCTTGAAAATGACGAAGAGACGGAAATAGATGATGTCGAAATATTTGGAAGTATGTAAGAGATCACAACTTCTATTTTAGTTCGATTACGCAATCTAATATTTTAAATTATGTCTGTAATACTTATACTAAACACATAATCACATGTAATAATGCACTATACATCTGCTGTAAAATTAAATCATTATTATTTCTAATACGTATAGAAAATCTAAATTTTTTAAACAGAAACAATATTATATAATTAAAGCACGACATGCAAAAATGAAATTGACGCTAATGTGTTTTTTTTTTATTCCTAGTTAAAAAAAAGCGGTTAGCCCTGTTGGATCTTTTAATAGCGGCATCTCGAGACAATTTTTTAACTGATTTGGACATCAAAGAAGAAGTCGAGACCTTTATGTTTGGGGTATATATCTGTAATCTTTCTTTAAATTTTTTGTATACTTCATCTAAGCACGTTTGATGATATGATGATATGCATATGATAATGATTACAGGGTCACGATACTACAGCGATGAGCATGACCTTTGCTTTGTTACTATTAGCTGAACACAAAGATGTCCAGGTACCTTTTTTTCAGTATATTGCGATATATTATTGAAATTGCGATTATTATTAAAAGTAGAACAGATATACACTTTTGTTGCAATGTATTTTTTCATTTATTTATTAAAAATTTATTTATATCTATGCATATAAAAACAAAATATTGAGAAATACACTTTAATTATTATCGATGACACAGGAACGTGTGAGGGTTGAAGTCAATACCGTGATGCAAGAGAACGGAGGGAAATTTACTATGAAATCGTTGCAAGATTTAGAATATTTAGACAGATGTTTAAAGGAAACGCTACGTTTATATACCATCGCGCCTTCTATAATACGAAGACTTGAGCAGGATGTAAAATTACGTAAGTAATCACTTTTTTTGCTGCATATATCTTTGAACATGTCACATTTTACAGAGTATATGTTATTGAATGTAAAATAAGTTTAATTGCTTTAACACTTTAAGAATACAATATTATGTTCATGTTATTTTTCAAAAGAACTCTTGATTTCATAAATTTTTATATTTTGTAATTTTATAATACGTTTTTCAGACTCATATGTTATACCTGCTGGAACGAACTTACATCTTAATTTTTATGGAGTTCATCGAGATCCCAATTTTTGGTCAAATCCAGAAGTATTTGATGCGGATAGATTTTTGCCCGAGAGGATATGGAATCGTCATCTTTATTCCTATCTACCATTCAGCGCAGGATCGAGGAATTGCATAGGTGAATTGCTCGCGATTTTCTTCTCTCTTTGTGTTCATAGTTTTTGATAAGACTTTGATTTGTAGGTCAACGATTCGCTCTGCTGGAGTTAAAAGCTATGATGGCTTCTTTAGTGCACAATTTTTACTTGGAGCCCGTAGATTGTTTAAAGCATATCCGATTGAAGACCGATATCGTAATTCGTCCGTCTCATCCGGTTTACATAAAATTTATCCCAATCAAACGCAAATAATCGTTTAAAACTAATACAAATATCACATGAATGTAAGAAATTAAAATGTTTTGTACAATAAAATGATTTAATGTGTGATCGTGTGTATACTTTATGTTAAATATGTTTTATTTCTAATTAATTCTTTTATTACTTTTATGTGTAATCTTTCTCTCTCATATTTTATTAGTTTCATATCTTTATATCTTTATTACATTAAATTTTTAGTATTTCAAAAACATGTTAAATGAAAAGAATAAAATTTTATAGTGCTCGTATTTCTCTTTATTTCTAATAAACTCTAATTATTAATACGCTCTTTAGCTCGAAAACGGCTTTGAATATAGGCCTTAGATTTTTATTGTCAGTTCGCATAGATTTGTTTTACTAGTATATATGAATCTGCTTGAAGAGATCTGCAATTCCATTTTAGTAGTGTTTCAATTGATCATCGCATCAACGATTCTATTAGATAGTCAGAAGTATTTGTATAGAATAAAATTTTATAATATTTTATTGGAAAATCTGAATAATATGGTTAATAATATCATAATTAGTGTAAGTGCGTGATTTTTACGTTTCCTCGAATCCCTAACCTACTTACCTCTAGACAAACGCTAGACGATGCGTGCCTTAGAGTCGAATGAACAGTCTAGGTCTAGGGCATACAGATAGGTCAACGACCGGAAGAGTCGCTTTTACGCTATCGATAGGCCGTTCACTCGGCGGTCCCCTTTTCGGTAAAGGAACTGAATCCTTATTACCCGGGACGGGATCTTGTGCGATTTCCAGTAACAGGAAAGAGGTCAGGTTAGAAAATGTTCACAGTTTTAAATTAAAAATTCTAATTTGTTCATAGAAAAAATTTAAATTTAAAGAAAAATTAAATTTAATAAATTATATTTCTTTTTTTTTCCTTTTTTTTCTATCTCATATTATATTCATATTCATAACAATTATAATTGATATGTATATATATATAATTATTTAATTTCTATTTGAGGTGTACGTGTGTGTGTGTGAGTATATGTATGCGCGTTACATGATTACGGGGGTCATCCATCAGAACGGTGTGGGAGAGAGTTTAATATTAAATTTATGGTTCTGAATGTGTGGTTTTACAATAATTCTTAGAATAACAAAAAAAATCTTTGTCTATAGCAAAAATGAAGGGGAGTTAAGAGATTTCCTCGAGATGGATGATGGAAGGGGTAAATCTCCTGCAAAGGATTTTGATAGGGACGGCGACAGGGAATAAATGCCCCGGGATAAACCATGGGATGACGGCGTTGGGGAGATTTTTCGCCAAAGCTCCCCGCAATTCCTCGTTGTCTACCGGGCCCGGCTCTATGCAGAAAACTCCTTCAGGAAACGGTTCGGTTAAGGGGATCTAAAAGCTCGTCTGTTTTACCGACCATAATAATTAATATTTGCTTAATATAAAAGTTTTGCAGTTTGTATGCGCAAAATAGAATAACTTTGTCTTCGGAATTGCATGAAAGAATATAGGTGAACGTTTAAAAATGTATTTAGAAGCCTAGTAAAAAACATTTCGGTGTGCAAAATTTTGCACACCGAAGCAAAATTTTGCACACCGAAATGTTTTTTACTAGGCTTCTAAATGCATTTTTAAACGTTCACCTGTATTCTTTCATGCAATTCCGAAGACGAAGCACGTGCAGCTAATAAAACTAATAGATCCATAATATTTCTCCGCATTTTTGACCCATAATTATGTATATTTAGCAGGGACATGCACCAACGGCCGTTTTACCGTGACACCGAAAAATTAATCTGCCCATGTAGTTCCGCTGGCTCTAAAATAAATCTAGTTGACGCTATAGTACGAGCTAGAAAAGGCGTCTTTCGAAAAACGGCGAAGTGGCCTCTTTCAGGCTTTTCTTTGGTATAAAGCTACTCAGTCAGCCACGTCTGTTCTAACAGATATTACCAAGTGCTTGCTACAAATTATTGTTAGCAAAAAGGCTACAAAGGTACAAGAGTTGTTATTACCGATTAAGGTGGCGGATTGCCGGCAAAAACCAAACAAAGCTTGCTAACATAACTAGACAGCAAATTGGCGGCAGAAACCATGCAAAGCTCGCTGACATGACCGACATCAGATTGTCGGCAAAAACTGAGCAAGATCTGGAGTGCGCAATCTGATGGCAAATTGGCAGCAAAAACCGAACAGAATCTGCAGCTTATTTCAAAGTATTATAAAATAGTTCAGTCGCTTATCGCTATGCGGCGCGTTATTCATTATCTATACCCGTATTCAAATTCTTGTCATGAGTGTATATAAAACCTGCAAAATGCTAATAATATTATAATATATATATATTTCTATCAGTTCAATTTTTGACACAATTCTTATACAGGAAATTCAGATATTGAACTGATTTTTGGCAAATCGGACAGATAATTGTTCGATTTTTACTTATTCGAACAATTTCTGTCTAAAAAGATCTTTAATTTTATAAATTAAATTATTTAAATTTACCTATATGTTTTAACACATTAATATATGATTTTATATAATGTTTAATTATCTAATGGTCATTTTATGACCAAAACTTATCATCATTTTGTTACTTAGGGTTGAGACTTTAAATCCATTTAAATATACTATTTTATATGAACCCTGCCGAAAATGGTCGATTAAAACATAATCCGTTTTAATCGGTTTTAATCGGTTCAATCCGCGCCCGGATTAAATAGTAATCGATTTTAATTCCGAACAAACTATAATCGGTTTTAATATCGCTTTCGCGGATTATTTCCAATCTGAAATCATTACATTCTAATCCATATTGTTGTCAATCCAAATAAACACGAATAATCGAATAAATATTGTGGCTGTCGTAGGTCGTCACATTAAGCACAATCCGCGATACAGTAGCGCGACCCGCAACTTGGCGGCCCAAGCGCTCACGCGTCCGCGCGTAGTTCCGGACGGCGCCGCTACGCGGCGAAGGTCGGGCGAGCCAACCTGAAAGTAGAAAGCGGTCAAGCGGGAATATAAAGCGGACCCCCTGCGGAGAAATTGTATATTTGTTTTTAACAACTGAGCCCGTTTCAATTGCAGAAACACCGATTCAATAATCGATTGTGACTCATGATAACAGCAAATCCGACTTCACACTACATAAAATCAATTTACTTTTCATCTGCAAAATGATAAAATTTTTTATTAAAATTGATTATTTTTACCTATGGATTGACTATGGTAAATTCCAATTCAATTGCATTAAAACAGGTTTAATTATAACTTATGAAATCGTATAATTTCGGATTGAGGTGGATGTATATCACCCAACATTAACCCGCCTGAAGCGTACTAAATTCGATTTGACTATTTTCAATCAGTTTTAATACCGCATTTTCGGTGCAGAAATCCCGATCGATTCGGATTACATTTTTTTAAATCCGTTTTAATCGACCATTTCGGCAGGGTTGTGCAAGGAGCGACACGCGCTTATGGTGTGCGGGCAGTTCAAAGCGAAGCCCGTCAACGAACGTCGATCCTTCGTCGAAGCGCATCGACTGTGCTACAACTGCCTCGGCAGTCATCCGGTTGCGAGGTGTCAATCAACCAGGAATTGCTGGTCTTGCAAGGGGCGGCATCATTCGATGTTGCACGATGCGTACGCGACTTCGAAGACTACCGACGCAACCGCACTCTCCGCAATCAAACCAAGCGACAACCGCAAAGCGATTCTTCTCGCGACCGCGCGCGTTCTCGTCGCTGACCGCTACGGAAAGCCTCATTCCGTTCGCGTCTTAATCGACCAGAGATCCGAGGTATCCATCATCACCGAATCGCTGGCGCAACGCCTACACCTCCCGCGAAATCACTCTTCAGTGACGATCTTCGGGATCGGCGGATCGTTGTCCGGTGGTTCGCGTGGAAAGTTAGCGCTCAAAGTCACGTCAAGAGTGACCGGAGAGACGTGCTCCGTTGTCGCCTTTGTGCTTCCGCGCCTCTCCTCGTATCGAAGTTCCACACCGCAAAACGCAAAGGATGGCCTCATCTCCAGGGACTGCCGTTAGCCGACCCGGAATTCATGGCCACCGACCCCGTCGAGCTGCTTTTCGGAGCAGAGATCTGTTCGTCAATCTTTAAGGATGGAATCCGCAAGGGTGGACCGCAAGCTCCCATGGCACAGAACACCATCTTGGGATGGATTCTGTCGGGAGGATGCAGCGTTGCGACGCTGCATGGTCACCTTAACTCACTCCAGTGCACCGCAGACTACGACCTCACAACGATGGTCCGTCGCTTTTGGGAGCAAGAGGAAGTGCCGCTCGCTCCACCGCTCTCGCACCCGAGGAAGAAAGGTGCGAGAATTTCTTCGTGCAAACGCACACACGCACGAGTGATGGACGGTACGTCGTTCGGCTGTGCCGTTCGCCACTACCCCAGGGAACCTCGAAGAAACTCGCAAGCCAGCCGAGAGACTGCTAACCGCAATGGAGCGGAAAGGCAGCCGGGACTCTCGATTCGGCGACCTCTACCGCTCGTTCATGCTGGAGTATGAGCAACTGAAACACATGAGCGAATTTAATGAAGGGTCAACCGCAACTGACACCGACAACAGGATCTGTTACCTACCACATCACGGAGTGCTGCGCGAATCAAGCATCACCACCAAACTTCGCGTTGTTTTCAATGGGTCGCAGCGCATCCGGTCAGGAGAATCGCTGAACTCGCAGCTCCTAGTGGGAGCTAACCTCCTTCCCGCACTCGCCGACGTCCTCCTCCGCTGGCGGTGGCATCGCTATGCCATCGTGGCAGACATTGAGAAGATGTATCGCCAAATTCTCGTGCACCCCGACGATCGTGACTTCCAGCGCGTGCTATGGCGTCGCGACAACACGCGTGAGGTCCAGGAGTACCGCTTGAACACCGTAACATACGGCCTCGCGTGTGCGCCGTTCCTCGCGATTCGAACTCTGCGCCAGCTCGCCGACGACGAGGAATCTCGCTTTCCTCTCGGTGCCGCCGCTCTTCGACGTGACTGTTACGTCGACGACATAGTATCGGGCGCCAACACGACGTCAGAGGCAGCAACGCTGCAGCACGAACTCCGCGGACTTTGCATGGCGGGCGGGTTTCCGTTGCGAAAATGGGCTTCCAACTGCGAAGAGACCCTCACCGGAGTCCCGCAGGAGCACCGGCTCCTCAAGACTCAGCATACCTGAAAAGATGAGCTCCATCCCACGCTGGGTCTCCGATGGCATGCGCGCAACGACCATTTCGCGTTCGCGATCCAACCCCGCACGACCACCGAATACACGAAGAGGCGAGTCCTCGCAGAGACGGCTTGTCTCTTCGATCCGCTGGGCTGGCTGGCTCCAGTAATTATCCGCGCGAAGATCCTAATCCAATCCGCTTGGCTACAAGGACTGGATTGGGATGCTCCGCTTCCACCATCCGATGCCCAACAGTGGCAACTCCTCCTCGAGGAGCTTCCGCAACTCGAACAAATACGGGTTCACCGCTGGCTTCGCACGGGAGAGGAAGCCTCAACCCTCCAAATACACGGTTTCGCGGATGCCTCTGAGAGAGGCTACGCCGCCGCCGTGTATCTCCGCACCGTGACCGACGGCACCGCGACGATCCACCTCCTAGCTGCAAAGAGCAAAGTTGCTCCGATTAAACAAATTTCGTTACCGCGCCTTGAACTTTGCGCTGCATCTTTATTAGTGACGCTTACTCACCATCTCCGCATTGTGTTGAGTCTTCTTGCAGCGCCAATATTTCTATGGTCCGACTCCAAAGTCACCCTCTATTGGATTCAAGGATACGCCTCGAGGTGGAAGACGTACGTGGCCAACCGAGTCGCCCAGATCCAGACGCTGCTCCCGGAGGCCCAGTGGAGACACGTACCTGGACGAGAAAACCCGGCCGACTGCGCATCAAGAGGAATAGCTCCCAGCGAGCTGGTACATCATCAGCTGTGGTGGACGGGCCCCAACTGGCTTCTGAAGGACGAACGCTGCTGGCCGAAAAAGAACCTGGAGGCTCCCAAGGGCGAACCGCCCGAGAAGAAAGCGTCCACGCCACCGCCAACGAGGAATCTGAGCCCGAGAATTTGTGCAGATTTTCCTCTTTGCAACGGCTGCTCAGGGTGACAGCATGGTGCCTTCGATGGCGACGCTCAGCCGCTCACGAACAAATTCCAAGCGACGCTACACCAAAGCCGGTTCTCGAACCGGCCGAGCTCAATAAAGCACTGCATCGATGGCTCCGCGTGGTGCAGTCAATATAGTACGCCAACGAAATCGCCGCTATAAGCGCCAACCGCATCGTCGCCCACCGCAGCCCTCTATCAAAGCTGAGCCCATTCCTGGATCACAACGGCGTGCTGAGAGTTGGAGGGCGACTCAAGCACGCCATTCTGTCAAACGACGAACGACACCCGATGATCGCCCCATCAACGTCGTGGCTAATTCGACTTCTGGTAGACTCGTGCCACCAAAGAACACTACACGGCGGAGTACAGCTCACGCTGGGCTTGCTCCGTCAACGCTTCTGGATTCCGCGAGGACGGGCCGTCGTCAAGCAACTGCTCCACCGATGCGTGACGTGCACCCGATGGCGAGCCACCGCATCGCAACCACAGATGGGCAATCTTCCTCGCGGCCGAGTCACTTCTGGACGCCCGTTCCTCCGCACCGGCGTGGACTACGTCGGCCCGTTCCAAATCCGGACGTCCAAAGGGCGAGGACATCGAGCGTACAAAGGCTTCATCGCCGTTTTTGTGTCCCTTTGTACACGAGCCGTGCACTTAGAGTTGGCCTCGGACTATACAATCGAGGCCTTCTTAGCCGCCTTCCGCCGATTCACTTCACATCGCGGCCTGTGCACGGACTTATACTCTGATTGCGGCACCAACTTCATTGGAGCAGACCGAGAATTGAGAAAACTCTTCCAAGCATCAACGTCCGACGGCCGTCGCATCGCGCACATCACAAGCTTACAGGGAGTGCGATGGCACTTCAACCCACCCGCCACACCGCACTTCGGAGGGCTCTGGGAGACGGCTGTCAAATCCACAAAACACCACCTGAGACGAGTCATCGGGGAAGCTACTTTAACATTTGAGGAGTTCAGCACTTTCCTCACACAAGTGGAGGCCTGCCTAAATTCAAGGCCACTCCACGCTTTATCCGACGACCCCGACGACTTCACCGCACTGACACCCGGACACTTTCTCATCGGCGCCCCGCTTCTCGCCGCACCGGAGCCATCGCGGACCGAACAAAGGGACACGCACATATCGCGATGGTAACTGGTGCAAAAATTGAGGGACCATTTCTGGCAAAGATGGTCCCGAGAATACCTGCACGGACTTACCTCTCGACCAAAGTGGCTGGGACCCGAGGCTGCTCCCAACATCGGCACGCTGTGTTTACTCCGCTCCGAGACAACCCCGCCAAGCCGATGGCCCCTCGCCCGCATCATCAAGCTGCACCCCGGAGACGACGACATCGTGCGCGTGGTGACCATCCGGACACCCACCACAGAGCACATCCGACCACTCACCAAGCTCGTGTTGCTTCCCAGCATCACCGAGACATCACCGCCGACAAAAAAAACCGCACTCTTGTACACTAGTTATAAGAAATAAAAAATAAATGTAGAATAGAATTTAATCCGACGGGCCGCGCCGCGTTCACTCTTACATTTCGTCAATATTCACGTTATGCTTACTTTAATTCTCTCTTTTCATCTTCGCTGCCACGCACACACCGCACTTTAAAAAAAATAGTCAAATTTACAACCGCACGCACGAATGCATGGCCTTTTGCCAACACATTTTAATTTCAATTGTTCACTTGCATTATTTTCTCACTGTAAATTATCCATTCATCACATAAACTCAATAACACCGCACTCGTGCGTAACCTTACGCGACGCGATACACAACACTTTCTGAATGAGCACGTCTCCCCGCACTCCCGCTCGCCACCCCGCTTCACTCGATCACGCATTCCAGATCGAACGCGCTAATCAATCGAACTTTATGGGCCAAGTCGCGACACCTGTTCCTTGGCACGCGAATTTATTTCGGCACGGAGTGCCGAGGCGGGTGGGAATGTTTGAGATTGCATTAAATTACATTTAAATTAATTTCTTCTTTGTCACATGGGCTTCGCATTATTATTCCATCGCGATCAAAGTCGAAAAACAATGTTTTTATCGCTATTATTATTTAAGGTTTTTTGGTGTTTTTTGACTTTTGAAGCCCATGTGACAAATAAGTTCTACACGAAAACACGCAAACAACTTTGTCGGTTGGCCACGCGATAAACGGCTGCCGGCACGCGCGAGGCCGTGACGTAGCCCGTGACGTACGGGCCACCGGCCTATTACTCGCTCCGAATCTCATCTCGCGCCGATATTTCAAGGGGCGGCCAATAAAGTTTGGCGCCGCGTTGAATCTTCGAACCGAACTCGGAGGTTCAAACTTATTGGCAGCGAGAGATTAAAGAACCGCTATAAAAGGGCCCGCTCGTGAGGAGCGCCAGACACTCGCTTACGCGTTTAGTTGCCGCATATAGTTACATCGCATTTAGACACTCGCTTACGCGTTTAGTTATCGCATATTTAGTTACACCGCATTTCGACACGCTTTGTTAACCGCTTACGACAACCGCTATTCCTTTTGTGAAACCGCTTACGACAACCGCTATTCTTTTTGTGAACCGCCTATAGCCGACCGAGCTTTTATTTGGAACTATTGTATAATTTGTGATCGTGTTAATTATTTTGTTATAATTAAAAAACGTGAATTGTACTCGCGAGATTTATTTTCCGCGAACCAAAAGATCCTCGCACACTTTTACAATTTCGTCTCGCACTCGAACATTTTCTGGTCCTTCAAGCCGGATTTTTCTACTACTAATCATGTTTTATATTTCTATAAATTAATTTATTTTGTTATATCTGGTTTTATATTATTGTATAAAAATATATATTAATATCAATATATTTTTAATGCTTTTTATTATTCACTATTATATTATAATTAATAAATAAATAACTTTTGTATTTGTCTTTTTTTTGTAAATTGCATTAACAAAATAATGTCAAACAAGGATTGACAATCGTGCTATTTCTCTATCCCGTTGATATGATATACGAAGTATCATCGATATTATACAGGGTGTCCCATAATTCGCGGATCACCCGCCATGTGCAGGTAGAGCACATGAAACCGAGAAGAAAAGTCCTTTACCATTTTGCGATTTTTGTAATAATTATTAAGAAATTAATTTAAAAAGATGGGCCAATCACAAGCGCGCGGCGAGAAGAGACTTCCTACTCAGGCGTTGCTAGGTGCGCGGCGAAGCGGTGGGAGGGGCGCTGTATACGGCTACGTACGAGCGAACGCTGAAGTCACGCATCTCGAACTATTCTCTCTCTCTCTCTCTCACTCTCTCTTTCTCTTTCTCGCGCGCACGGCATAGGAAGCAGAGTTGGGCAAAGATCTAATTAACAATCACAAATTTCAATTACAATGTAATTCTTAATGCAATTAATAATTGCATTTTATAATCGTTAATTATTGCAAACAATTACATTGTTAATTATTGCAAACAATGTAATTGTTTGCAATAATTAACGATTATAAAATGTAATTATTAATTGCATTAAGAATTACATTGTAATTGAAATTTGTAATTGTTAATTAGATTTTTGCCCAACTCTGCTTCCTATGCCGCGCGGGCGAGAAAGAGAAAGAGAGAGTAAGAGAGAGAGAGAGAGAGAATAGTTCGAGATGCGTGGCTTCAGCGTTCGCTCGTACGTTACCGTATACAGCGCCCCTCCCACCGCTTCGCCGCGCACCTAGCAACGCCTGAGTAGGAAGTCTCTTCTCGCCGCGCGCTTGTGATTGGCCCATCTTTTTAAATTAATTTCTTAATAATTATTACGAAAATCGCAAAATGGTAAAGGACTTTTCTTCTCGGTTTCATGTGCTCTACCTGCACATGGCGGGTGATCCGCGAATTATGAGACACCCTGTATAGTAACGAAGCAACAAGTTACCAAGTCTAACAGGCACCCTTTGTCTTACATCTTGCGTATTTGTTCACTCTGTTACCTATTATTCTACTATTATTATTGATCAACATTCAATATTTAATTGCACGTATAATTTTAACTATAATTTAAACATATATATGCACATATGTATATATACAAATATAAAATTCTCAAAAATAGGCGCCCGTTAGTCTTGTTGCATTACTGCTTTCTGCCACGAGAGGCCAGAAAGCATTTTCAGGTTGTATCTCGACCGTAAAGCGATACGTTAGAAGAACAAGGACAGCACGCGATTGTCGCTCCTTGTCTAGATTTATCTCTCAACGATCGCATCCGTGTGCTCAACGTATCGGTGTTTGTGCCTTCACGGACGGCGCGATCATCTCTCTTTGTCAAGCGATCAGTGTACTACCACTATCGAAAAGATCGAAAAGTGGATGTAGCACGGATATGAACCAAATGACCGACAGTATCGAAAAGTGGATGTAGCACGGACATGAACCATATGGAGATTTGACCGACAATACCGAAAAGTGGATGTGGGTAAGTGTTTCCAATTCCTAAAAGTGGATGCACGGCGCTGCTCTACGGCCTAGAAAAAGCGTCCCACCAGAGAGAAGAATGAGAGCCACGCTGCCGTTTTTCGTGTAACGCTTTTTCTAGGTCGTACACTAGCGTCACGTACATCCATTTTACGCCGCCTGGAACTGCATGGCCACATCCACTTTCGGAGCCGATAAAACAGCCGATTGGTTCATGTCCGTGCTACAACCACTTTTCGATATTGTCGATGCTGGTAGTACACTGATCGTTTGACAAAGAAAGATGATGCGCTGGCTTTGTCTTTCTTTCATCGCGTATGTGTGTAGCGTCCGTGAAGGCACACACCGACACGTTGAGCATACGGATGCGATTGTTGGGAGATAATATCAGACAAGGAGCGACAATCGCGTGCTATCCTTGTTCCTCTAGCGTATCGCTTTACGGTCGAAATACGGCCTGAAAATGCTTTCTGGCCTCTCGTGACAGAAAACAGTAATGCAACAAGGCTAATAAGCATCCACTTTTTGAGAATTTTATACTTGCGTTTATATGTGGATATATATATATAGTTAAAATTGTACCTGCAATTAAATATTATATGATGATTAATAATAATAGTAAGATAATAAATAATAGAGTGAACAAATACAAAATATGTAAGGGGCCTATTAGACTTGATGATTTCTTGCTTTCTTACTATCGATACTTCAACGGGATATAATACGAAGTACATTATACATATTTATTACAGTGTGTAATATATATTTATTATATTCAAATATATTATATTAAAAAGAATTAGGTTGATAAATCCCATACAGCACCGAAAGATTGCAGAAATGTTGCATAGACCTTGCATTGAAACATTGTAATATTGCATAGAAGTTGCGAAATGTTTCTGCAATGTTACTGCAAGCCTGCGGCAACGTTGAAATGTCCGCCCTTAGAAATATTACAATGTAAGATTACAATAATGTTACAGTGCAATGTATTTGTAATATTGGAATGCCTTGCTACAAATATAAAGAACGCTTCAAATTTAATAGATAAACTTTGAGAATATATGAAGACATCCAAGAGAGAGATAAGAAAAAAGATTGTGGATTTACGCAATTACGAGTTTTTTCTCGTCTCTCTTGGATGTCTTTATATATTCTCAAGGTTTATCTATTTAAATCCAAAATATTCTGCATATTAAAAAATTATTATCAACTTTTTGATTTTATATATATAGGAATGGAAACTATTAAACAATTTTCTGTTATTTAATTAACATCATTATTTTATAAATAATTTACGTTTAAGAAATTGATAATAATTAAATAATTTAATTCATAAATGTTAAAATTTTATTTATGTGGATATTAGACCAGTGTTGTTGTTCGGGCCGGGATTTTTCGCGCATGCGTGGCAAACGCGGTACCAGTACAGTGCTTAGTTGAATAAAAAGGAGTACCATTAATCACCCGCGTAAAAATATCTAATAATTGTTAAAAATGTATGAGAAAAATATTAAATATTTAAATAAATATATATATATATATATATATATATATATTATAAATAAATTCTAAGCTGAAAAAGGAAAGAGGGTAATAAAATAATTAATTAAAAACACATTTTTATGCAAACGAAAATAAAATATTTTATTTTTGGCAGAATCTCATAGAATACCAACATTTGTTGCACGGGTAAGGAAAACTGCCAAAAACCTCACCAGTATTCATACAAAAATACAAAAAATAAAAATATTTATTTATGAAAATGAACATAAATAAAATTTATCAAATATAAAAACATTATCTTTTTAAAAATAATTGATTTAATAAAAAAAACATTTTTTCTAAAAATACTTATATAATTTATATAATTTTTCTTTAACGCAATAAAAGAAACAATAATTAAGTAAAACAAATTAATCTAAAAATAATTACGAACTGAAATTAATTGCACATAAAATTATTTAATCTTTATCATACATAAATAAAATTTATTATAAAACTTAAATTTTATTAGACTCTGAAAAACAAAACAATAAATATACAAAAAGTAACATTGACATAAAACAAAAGTAACATTGACTAGATGTGTGATTGTACATCATGCAAAATAAAATATATAAAAGCAATAAAAAATGATTATATATCATGCAAAATAAAATATATAGAAGCAATAAAAAATGATCGTACATCATGCAAAATAAAATATATAAAAGCAATAAAAAATGATTGTACATCATGCAAAATAAAATATATAAAAGCAATAAAAAAATATTAAGATCCATCAGATTGCAAATCATTGCATGATTTACTTCTCCATATATTATTATGCAGCTCTAAATGTTTAGAATCTACTTCAAAAGTATTACAATTAATATTTTCAGCTTCGAAACTTGACCGAGTTACACAAATTGCAGAAACCATATCATTAGATAATCGGTTTCTTTTTTTAATTTTTACATCTGTTACTATAGAGAAAATACGTTCTGCTTCGGCATTTGAATGTGGAAAAGAAAGAACTATTTGAATTAATAAATCTAAATTTATAAATACTCTTTCTTCATTAAAGTCTTTAAACTCTACAATTTTTTTCCACATTTCATCAATTTCTAAACAAGCTAATTCCTTTTTCTGCTCTTCATCAAAAATAGACGGCAAAATTCTCCATTCAAAAGCTAATTTATTAATATCAATATTAACAGATTTGATTTGATCAACAATATAAGTTAAATCTTTAATTTTAACTTGACCTTCATCATATAAAGCAATTTTAGGTTCTAAAAAAGATAACTTTTCAAAAAGAGTATTATTATACGGTAAACGTTTCAACATTTGTCGAGTTGCTGTTTTATAAAAATCTAGACATTTTAACTTGATTTGTTGACTGCATTCTGGAGATAAGGTGTTCAAAAAGTTCTCACATTCAGGTCCAACATATATATTTTCTAAAGATTGTATATTCTCTTCGTTATCAATATTTAAAGACGAAATATGCTTAACAGCATTAGCAATCATAAAATTTTGAATTAATTGTCGAATCAATTGTTGACTAGTTTCAAATAACTTGTAAATTAAAATCTTACGCGATTAAAACAAAGCGTTAAAATTATTTAAAAAATTTAATGCATATTTTAAAAATAATAAATAGGCTTTAATTTAATTATCGTTTAATTCCGTTAAAATTATTTCCGCAGATTTAGTTTTATCTTCGACAACTGCTAAAGTAAAATAATTTTTCAAAATATCCCAATTTTCAAGTAATCTAACAACGCACTTTTGTAAAACAAGCCATCTAGTATTTGACAATTTTAATAATTTATGTCTTTCCACATTGAAAAAATCTTGGAATTCACCTAAAATTGCACATCTCTTTGCACTGCCGGAAATGTAAGTAGAAACCCCTCTAATTAAATTTTCACACGACGAAGGTAATGTTTCGCAAGATTTACTAGCTACAAGCGCGGAAGAATGGCATATACAATTTAATGTTATTAATCCTGGTACTTCTAATTTTAAACGATACATAAAAGAATTATTGCATCCAGTCATAACTGATGCATTATCACATGCCATTCCAACAATATTTGTTATAGGGATTTCTTTTTCGTCTAAAAGGTTTTTAAATGTTTCGAAAAGTTTGCTCGCGGAACAATCTGTAGCGTTTAATGAAACTAAATCTAATAATTGCGTTACGACTTTTTTATTTGAAGGTGAAACATAGCGAACAAGGATACACATTAATTTCGTATCTGATATATCGGATACTCTCATCAATTAAAATAGAAAATTTGCAAATTCGTAAATTCATAATAAGTTTTTCATTTTCTCTTTTAGCGATAACATTTTTAAAAATATTCGCGCATTTTAATCGGCCCAGTGACATATCTTGTACAATTTTAGGATTTACACAAATATCTTTCAATAATGGAATCAAATGATCTGCGGTATAAAAAGCTACATTATGTTCGGCAAAAAATGCTGCTAATTTAATTTCTGCATGTTTGACTTTATCTTTATATGATAATATATTTTCAATGTTATCAACTACGTTGTTATTATTATTATTATTAATGTTTTTATTATGTTTGACCGTTTGCGAATGTTGAACTAAATCTGTCTTACAACATCTGATGGTCTTATTACATGCAGTACAAAAAGCTTTATTTTCTACATGATGGGGAGCTAACCATCCTTTAAAATTATCCTCATGCAGCCATGCATTTTGAAAGTCTCTAACTTTCGGTCGTTTAATTGCTTCTTTTCTTTGCGCATGCATTATTTATAAATATACTTATCTACTCACCTTAACCTAGCCTGTCCTTATTGCCGGGCCCGCCAAGACTTTCGCGCCCAAACACTACTCCTCTTATATACATCGCTGCTTCGGCTGCCATCTACCACGCATGCGCGAGAAAACCCGGCCCGAACAACAACACTGTATTAGACCCTATTTTAACATTTTAAGTAAACAATAAACGGATAATTTTAACTTTTTCGGACATTTATTGTCCGATTGAATAATCAGTTCAATATATCTGAATTCCCTGTATTGGGATCGTATATTAAACTGATAAAAATAGTTATATATCTTTAATCTTACTAGCCGCTCTTTGCAAGCTTTATATAATCATCGTGACTGAAACTTAAATGCGAGATATATAATGCAACGGGCGCCGTATGGCGGTAAACGAACAAACTAGCGGTTACTGAAAACTGTTTTTGTAATGCTTTTGGAATGTTGCTGTAACATTCTCATGAAATATTACAATTACATGTTCCAATAATGTCTCAACAACATTACATTGCAACTTGCAAGATTGTAACATTACTGCAATGTAATTGCAATGTTCTGTGCTGTATGGGATAATAACAATTATTATTATTAAAAAAATATATTGATTAAACTATTATATTAATTATAATAATGAATTTTTTAATGAACATAATTTTTTTTTGTACAATACATTTGAAAATAATATATATACAGGGTGGTCCATTTTAAAAGAGCCAATCAAATATCTCGAAAAATATGGAAGATACGAAAAAACATTTCAGACAAAAGTTGTTTGGTTTGAAGGGGGACATAAGATGGTGCCATTGATGTGACCTTGGATAGTCATTTGAAGGTTACATGAAGGTCACTTTCAATTTTTTAAATGAAAACCCCCATTTTTCATTGCATATTCTTATAACTTATGTCGAGACGTTTCCAAAACACTATAATAAAGTATTTTTTCATTAAGTACTTTTTGAGTTATTTTATATTTTAATCTGATATATTTTGATGTAAAAATTAAAATATCTCGTAAAATATTTAGTTTTTGACAATCTTACCGTAATACTTTTATGTACAGAATAATGAGACAAATCAATTAGTGTAAAGAAAAAAACAAATAATTGTTTAAAAAAATACATTATAAATACATTATAAATAATTACATACTTTTTTTTTAAAACAATTATTTTTTTTTACTAATTGATTTGTCTCATTATTCTGTACATAAAAGTATTACGGTAAGATTATCGAAAACTAAATATTTTACGAGATATTTTATTTTTTATATCAAAATATGTCAGATTAAAATATAAAATAACTCAAAAAGTACTTAATAAAAAAATACTTTATTATAGTGTTTTGGAAAGCTCTCGACATAAGCTATAAGAATATGCAATAAAAAATAGGAGTTTCCATTTAAGAAATTGAAAGTGATCTTCATGTGATCTTCAAATGACTATCCAAGGTCACATCAATGGCACCATCTTATGTCCCCTTTTGAACCAAACAACTTTTGTCTGAAACGTTTTTCCGTATCTTCCATATTTTTCGAGATATTTGACTGGCTCTTTTAAAATGGATCACCCTGTATATATATATATATATATATATATATATATATATATATATATGCGTAAACTATAAATGTCAATATATGCTATTTTAATGAAATAATTTTACGTAATATATATATATATATATATATATATATATATATATATATATATATATATATGTTATTCTCGCGATAGAGTAGAAAAAAAAGGTTAATACTTCAATAAACTGAATTTAGTTTCATAAAACGATTCTAGAAAAAAGACAATGTTTCGGATTAAATAGCTTTTTGTTTACGTTTTTGTAAGCTTCATTAAACATTATGTACAAAAAAATATATTATATAAAATATAATAAATACAAAAATGCTTAAGAAGCAAATTGCGTATGTACATGTATGTATTTAAATCTTAAAAGTTCTTAAGACTAGAATAACAAATAATAAATAAATTTTGAAAAGTTCTTAATATTAAACGTTTCGATCCTCGACTGGACCCTCTTCAGTAAAAACAAATTGAAAGAACGAGAAAAGGTTCTTGTTAAGACTATTGTTGAAATGCATTTTAACAGCCAGCGTAAATTAAAAATAAAGATAAAGGCTCTATATTAATCATCGATTGATATGGTAATATTATATGATAATATTATTGTTGCATCTCTTCTTCATCGTTGTGTGAATGCAATGTTAAGTTGCTTTTTCGCTCAGGCATTGATTTTTTATATAAATTTTCTGTCGTGTGGAGAGTTAGATGTTCATGTGTCACTGCCATAGTGCGAGCAGTTTTATCATTAGCTTTTAAAGGGTATTTTATAACGCAAATTGAATTTAATGTCTTAATGGACATATTATTTCTTTTTCTTGTTTTTGCATCTGGAATAATGGAAAATACGCGTTCAGCTTCAGCGCTTGAGTGAGGAAGAGTTCTTACAATGTTTAAAAGCGATCGTAAATTTGGAAAACGAATATTTTCTTCGTCCGTAAAATACAAACTGATTTGTCTCTACATATCATCGAAGGATAATTTAGACCAGTCGACTTTTGTAGGTAGATCGACTTCATATAAAGATTTCCATTCATTTCGCACTTCATCTTCATTGACTAATTTTCCTAATCTGCGATTAACCTGCAGTACTCTAAAAACCGTTGACTCTCGATCACACTCAAACAATGCAGTTTTGTTATCGAAAACTGCAACACAATGTAAAAAGTTATCGTCGATTGGAAGACGATCACGAATTTGTTCACATGCTTTTATATATAATTGCAAACAATTTTCTCGAATAAAATCGATGTCTATTTTAGGTAAAATTTTCTGATTTATTTGCTCTTGTAAATATTCTTTGCATTCAAAACCAAAATCAGTTTCCTCTAAAAGAAGATGATTGGCACGATCAGAAACGTTCACGGTCCTAACAATATGACCAAACACTCCAGTTTTTAATAAAGCAGGCTTCATAAATTTTCTAAGAAACCAAAGTAGCAATTCGATTGAAGAAGGCTGCAGCTCGTGAATAATGGACTTCCTTGTCTGAAACTTTGCATTGTATTTGTTGAACGTATCAAGTGCAAATTCAAGAAAGAAGAGATAAGCTTTCGTCGAAGGATTTTGAAAAATGGACAGCAAGTTATGCGCAGAACGAACATTCTCAGATGCCTGTTCCATTAAAAAGTTGCCTAATGTGTCCCATATTTCCAAGATTCTCTGAATGCACTTGTGACGCGTTAACCAACGTGTTTCTGCATACTTCAAAATGCTCAAAGATTTATCTTCGAAGCACATCTGAAAATCTCGGAAAATGTTCTTTTTGGGCTACTGTTGATAAATGTGGAAATGCCTTTAATAAAATGCTCACAATCTTGAGTCATTGAATCATTTGTAATAATTCACATCTGACATGTAACGTTTTTGGTTCAACGTAACGAACCATTAGTGAAAGCCATTTATCGTTTATTATGTCAGATGTTTCATCTTCGTAAATTGAGAATTTGTTTTCTCTCAATACTTCACCAATTCGATGTGTTTCTTGACGGCACACGACATTGTTAACAATGTGTGTTAATTTTGTTCTTCTCAAAGACATTGCCTGTAGAATATCAGGTTCTTTCGCAATATCCTTCATGAGAAAAAGTAATTCGGATGAAATTGAGAATGGCAAATTCTTTTCAACGAAAAAAATCGCTAATCTTATTTCTGCGATCTTAACTCGTTCGTTAAAATCGAAATCTTCTCTTGGAACATGTTGAGTTTTTGATTGTCTTGGATTCATTTCTTCGACAGAGAAACTTTCCAATTCCGAATAGTTAGTCCAAGAATTTGGATTTAATTTTTTCATATTTTCCAGATAATATGCTCTTCGAATGTTTTTTTATTTCTGAAAGACCACAAACTAATGTCGTTTGACAGGCTAAACAGAAAAATTTGTGAGGATCATCAGGAATTTCCTTCACCCAGATTTTCCAGGAAGGATTATCATTAAACCATTGATGTTGGAATCATTTCTATCTACCCATCTTGAGTCTTTTAGCAGCGGGATCTTGATCGCTCATTTTTAAATTAATAATGTTCGTCACAATTTAAAAATATATAATAAATAAATAAAATAAAGTAAATAAATAAATAAAATAAATGAATAAAAAAAAATAAATAAATAAAATAAAGTAAATAAATAAATAAAATAAATAAATAAAATAAAATAAATAAATAAAATAAATAAAAATTAAATTAAATTAAATTAAATAAATAAATTAAATTAAATTAAATAAATAAATAAAATATAATAAAATAAATAAATAAAATATAATAAAATAAATAAATAAAATTAATTAATTAATACAAAAAAAATATAAAAATATGTTTTATTTTCTATCTATTATTTTTTGCGCTGGAAATGATCCGAAGAAGAGATCGAAACGTACGCCGTTCTACAATTTAAAGCGAGATATAATAAATGTGCCCTAATTATAGCGCCTGGCTTTTATTGCCTTTTTTACCTTATTTATTATATTTAAAAGTCTTATAATTATATTAATAATATATTAGTTTCTTCAAAGACACTTCAGAAATTCAAATTTATTATCCACAGAGATGTATCAATTTGCGGCAGAAAAGACAATTAAAATTGATTGAGCCGTCTAGAAAAATTATTTGATTATAACAGTGATGGAATAATATCAAATAAAAATAAAAACTAATATATCACGACTTACCGATGAAGGATCTATTAAAATAAAGATCGGAAGCTCAACGGAAAAACACAACCGTGACATTACATGATATGCCTTAAACTGTCGCGCGGACGGAGAAAATAAACAAAATACAATGAAATAAGAATAAGGCAAACACGATCATGATGACAAAAACAAATTATCAGTGCCGGTTAATTTAAAACTTTTTTAGCTTTTTAATAATGGGAAAATAGGAAAATGATCCGATAGCTCTGCAAGTTCAAACTAATTCTCTGTTTTTTTTATAAGTAACATTTCCGACGTGAATCTCTTATGATTCATTATAAAACAATTCGCTCAACATGTAAGCATTTTATTAAAGTTTCAAATTTATTAACTAATTCTCTGTTTTTTTTATAAGTAACATTTCCGATGAAAAACAAACGCAACAATAATATTATCATATAATAATACCATAATCGATTATTAATATAAAGCTTTTTATTTTTGTTTTTAAGTTACGCTGGCTGTTAAAATGCGTTTCAACAATAGTTTTAACAAGAACCTTTTCTCGTTCTTTCAATTTGTTTTTACTGAAGAGGGGCCAGTCGAGGATCGAAACGTTTAATATTAAGAACTTCTCAAAATTTATTTATTATTTGTTATTCTAGTCTTAAGAACTTTTAAGATTTAAATACATACATGTACATACGCAATTTGCTTCTTAAGCATTTTTGTATTTATTATATTTTATATTTTATATTTTTATTTTATTATTATATTTTATATTTCTATATTTTATTATATTTTATTTATTTTATTTTGTATTTTTTAATAATTTTTACATTCAGCTATAAATATAAACTGTGTTTATCTAAATTTATATTATTCTATTAATTTATATTCCTTAAAAGCTGAGTAATTATTGAATCTAGCATGTCAGTTATATATAATACGTATTAAGCCCGAATCACACCAGCGGCTCGCGGCTGCGATTGCGATTGCCTCAGCCAATCAGAAAGCACCAATTGCAGGTATGATTGTTGCGTAGCAAATCACAATCACAAACGCAATTGCAATCGCAGCCGCGAGCCGCTAGTGTGATTTGGGCTTTAAACATACCTCAAAAGTTATAATCCCCGCTATTTTTTTAAAAATATAATTATTGTTGAGTTTTTATATTTAGTATTTTATTATCAAGTTATTTCTCTTACATAAAAGAATGGAAGATAAATTTTATTTATTCTATTATATATAATATAAATATTCTATTTCCATTCTAATTATATTTATTCTACTAATTGCATTTATTCTGTTGTATTGCATAGAAATATATATATTGCATATATTGCAAACAAATAGGAAAATTCGACGGTCGAACATGTGCGAGCGGCGAACGTTTTCGAAATTCGACGGTCGAACATGTGCGAGCGATAAATATAAATATTAAAATAAAATTAATAATATATTAAATAATAATTTTTCATAATTTATGTAATGTACCGCATTCTTTCTATGCAGTATGGAATAATCCGTGAAGGTGAATTATGAAGCATCCTGTATAGCAAAATCAAGAAACGCGATAGCGTCTCTCGTTAATATATAATAATTATATATAATAAATGTAATATAAGTATATCTTTCGTCTTTCTCGTTATATATAAAAATATATATAATAAATGTAATATAAGTATATCTTTCGTCTTGTTACAATAGATACATAATTTGTTGACATATTCTATGGTTTCGTCTTTTTTGTTATTAAATACATGATATGTTAACATATCTTACGGAAAAATCGTTTGGACATACTTTCACAAAATAAACATTACAAATACAAAGCCGCTGATGAGGAGCGAATGAAGGAAAAACATTGAATATTTAAGAAGAAAAGAAATAGTTTTATTACATATATACATTTATATATATATACACTTCTATGCAGACTGTAGCGCAGAGTGATTCTCGATTTCGTTGTTTCAACGCGATTCACTGTGTTATAGTTTGTGCAGTGTAATAGTTTTAAATATTGGTGATTGGCGTGAGGAGATTAAGGTAATTTGTATTTCTAATTTATTCTACAATTCTATATTTATTTATTACAGAAAATATCTAAGGTTAACGTAATATTTCGCATTAAATTTAGTTACATTACTCAATTTTATCGAATTCTATTAAATGTCTTAATATTTATTATATTTACAATAACCTTTAATATATTTATAATAACCTTTAAAGTTTTAGTAATTGTTATACGATCGAGAATAGAGGAATGCCTTGACACATAAATATATCGGGGTATATTTGAGACGCATGCTTTATCTCTGAATAATTACGTATCATGATTGTTGATTAATTAAAATATTATTTTATTCATCTTGATAATGAAACGTTATTGATAAAATTATTATTATTAATAATAATAGTTAAATATAAAGATAAATATTAAAGCACATTTCTCTTGTTATTTTATATATCAAAATAAATATTGAAGTATAGTGTTGAGTCAGAAACTCATATAAAAAATTTTACATTTTATAAAATATGTATATACAAGGTGTCCTAAAATTACGTATTTCCTCTTAATGGCAGATACCTTAGAACATTTCAAGACAAAATTCCAAATACAAAAATGCCGAGACTATAATAGTTTTCAAACGGGAAGCGATTAAATTTTACGATTGACAGGGCTGAAATTTCGTGCACTCAGGCATGGCGAAATAACAAGTGAAAATAGTGCTCTAAGAATGGGGCGCCCTTTTTATGATATTATGATTATCGTATAAATTTACAATAGCATTGTCATTATGTTTTCCCGCTTTTCTGTTTTCACGCATTGCATTAGTATATTCTTTTTACGAATAATGGATGCAAAAACTAAAGGCATCTCAAAAATGATTCAAGTAAAAATTTGTGACATGTTTCAACTTCAGCTGTCAAAGTGGTCGATCAATGTTACCATGAAGGTGTGTACTATTTCGACCGTACCTGAGCGCGCAAAACATAGATATATATAGATTGCTGATGTCCTATCCCCCACCACAATATTCTCGTCCCCAATTGAATGCCGCCATGTTAAAGGGAAAGTTGTCATGCATGCGCGTTAATCGTATTGGAGCATATATATATATATATACATATATATACATGTATATATATATATATATACATATATATATATACATATATACATATATACATATATACATATATACATGTATATATATATATTAACTAAAGTGCTAAAATAGAATACTATTTTCCACCACAATATTTTCGTTTCCAATTAAACGCAGGAATTTTTTAATGACATAAATTACTGTTCACGATAATTGGATTGCCTTTTTATTTTATTTCATAATGTGTTATATATATAGTAAAAAATATTTTTTTATAAAATTTGTAGATGAAGTACATATTTTTAAATTTATTAACAAATATTAAAATTCAACATATTAAAAAATTTGTTATATTTATTTGTAATAAACTCATTATGTTTATTTTCGTACTTATTACTTTTACAAGATTGATGTAAAAAATAGATTATTTTATATTCACTATTATGTTATATTCACAATTTATCTTATGTACAAATCAAAATAGAAAAATTAAAAATAGAAATGTATCAATCATAGAAAAATAATAGTAAAGAAGACTATAAAATTGTAAATATAAAATATAATAAAATTTGATATCTACTTTTATTCTATAATATTGATGTCATTCTCATTGGAAGACAAGGTTGGTGTCCAATTTTTTATAGGAAAATTATTTAGCCACTGTTTCAAAAGATGTTGATCGTTTAGAGGAAACCTACAATATGTTTAAGAATATTTGACATTTTGAATTAACTATTCAATTTGATTATTTTTACTTCAGATAAGGTAAAGATAACCTTTATATTGTAAATACAACATAAATAAAGCAATGCAATACACTTACTTGTGAAATGTTAATCCAGATTCATGAGTTTTCGTATTATTACAAAAGTAACAGCGTCCCATTTTAATTCGTGAAATTTAAAAGCAGAATTTTGTATATATTATAACAATTATATTTTTTTTTTCTGCATTCCTCTCCTAAATACTCTAACCTACACAACTCTATAGGATCCAACCATAGATATATATATATATATATATATATATCAGTGGATCCAATATGCTTGAACACGGTTAAACGCGCATGCGTGACAACTTTCCTTTAACATGGCGACCTTCAATTGGGGACACAAATGCACGCGCATCAACTATCCATGTATATATATCAGTGGCGCAAAATCTCAGCCCTGTCATTCGTAAAATATAATCGCTTCCCATTTAAAAACTATTATAGTCTCGACATTTTTGTATTAGAATTTTCGTCTTGAAATTTTCTAAGGAATCTGTTATTAAAAGGAAATACGGTAGTTTTAGGACATCCAATATATATATATATATATATATATATATATATATATATATATATATATATCAAATCATATTTATTACACTTGTAATTCCATTAATATATTCTATAATAATTTTATGTTTTTTATTCTATTTGATAGAGGTAAAAATCCAATGGATTTGTACAATTGAAAGAATGGAAAATTTTGAGAAGAAGCCAAAGTTCACCAATTTTATACGTCATCTTATATTAGAGAAATGTCGTCATTTTATCGTCATAGATATTACGTCAACGGTCTGTGACTTAGGACCGTCATTCTAACGTCTCTTTTACGTCATTTCAAAAGTGAATTTGACGTAACCAGTGACTAAAAAATGACGTTATAATGACGACACTTTGCTACCTGGGTCGTTTGAATATAACAGCGAAATTTAGAAACGAAATTTTAATGATTCAATTTTGAACACACAGGAACACTCCGAGGAGGTGGAGATGTTCTTGTCCCAAAGATGACCCCTCATCGAAGTGTGATATGTTCTTATTCTCGAGATAAATGTGACAATTGGCCTTGGAAGATCCTCCTTTATGTTTTTGTCAGTGTACCATGGGGGAGATAAGACACTGTGTATGTACTTGAAATATCTTGTTCCTATAATATCAAATTCCAATCTTCAATCCTCAATCTTCAATTTTTAATGCGTAGTCTGATACGGGCTTTACGACATATGAGCATTGGCAATGCACCATAAGGCACGTTCTACAATAAGTCGTATGTCGTTAAGCCTGGATCAGACTACGTATTAAATATTGAAATTTGACCAATCAGGCTAAAAGGAACTGAAATTTCCTTGTCCTGATTGGTCAAATTTCAATCTCAATGCATAGTCTGATACGGGCTTTAGTCGTTAGCAAATTGACCAATGACAGTCGATTATTCCGAGAATATTCGATTGTGATTGATCAATTTGCTTACGACTAACGACATACGGCTTATTGTAGAACGAGCCTTATGATAAATTTTTAAGAGCCAAATTGCAAAATCTGGCTGTATATGTAAAATTATTAGCTATACAAAAAAACATTTTGAATACGGTAGCAAACGTTACCAATCAATCACCAAACGAGTGGTGAAAAAAAAATTCTCAGCAGTCGAAATGGGTGGGGGGGGAGGGTCTAAGAAAAGGTTAAAAACTTGTTTCCAATTTTTTTTTAGATAAACGGGAAACTACCAAACGTTTTGGATGCGATACCAAACATTAGCAATCAACCATTGAACGATCGGTAAAAAAAAAGTTTCCAAAAGTCAAAGTGGGAGGACTAAAAAAAGGTCAAAAATTTGTTTACGGTTTTGTCAAAAAACGGGAAACTACCAAACTCTTTTAATGCGATACCAAACATTACCAATCAACCATCAATCGATTGATAAAAAGAAAATTCCCAAAAGTCAAAGTGGGGGGACTAACTTTGGGAAGGTATCAAAATGATTGTAGTACGTTCCAAGAAATTTATTAAATTTCATTTTCTTTTCACCTTCTGCTCTTCCTTTCATTTTCCTATGGTAATTGGTTTAAACTTTAAACAATGCAGAATTCTTTTTGCAAATATTTGTGAAAAATATATAATGTAGTTCGCGGACTTCCGTTTCCGGTAACGTAGAGTGTGACACGCGGTGATAGAGAGAAGGCGTTTGACGGCGTAAGGAGTGTGAAAGTGAGGAGAGAGTGAGATAGAGTGAGAGCGGAGGTGCGAGAGAGTGGAGGAAAGAGAAGGGCACAGGGAGTGATAGAAAATAAGGGTCTTCTTCTTCTTTACTTTTTGGCAAGGAACAGACTTCGTTCGCTGTTCATGCTGCCAGATTATCGTCCTTCTTCAGTTCTCCGAGGGAGGGGAGAGCGCACCCGCGCGCAGGTGTCAAGTCACCGTACGTCGAAACGTCGTTTTTTCGTAGGAAGGAAACAATGGATGCAATTATCTCGTAGGAAGGTTCTTTTAGGAGATCAAACACATCATATGGTGGGGGAGATCCCAGACTCCGTTGAATAGACCGAAGGAGCGGACCCGATGCCACCCGAGCAGCAGGGAATGCCAGAGAGCGTGATTAATATCTTGCTGCGGAGCTCCACAGTCACAGGCGGGGGACCCTACGATACCGCACCTGTACAAACTGTAATTTAAGTTGTAATGGTTAGAGCGAATGCGGCTGACTGTTACTATTTCCGTTCTATTTAGTTTAGACTTAGCAAACCAAGGATCAGGCAAGAAAGCGGGATGCAGCCTAAAGTATTGGGTGCCTTTGGAGGTCGCTTGGTCCGTCAAAAAGTTTTGAACCGTTTCAATGTATCTCTTTCGCGGGATGGCAAAAAAGTCCGAGTGATGGGAAAGGTACTCCGAAGACTCACCCCCGCCAACCGCCTCGCTGGCGAGGCGATCCGCGGCCTCATTGCCTGAGATGCCGACGTGCGCCGGTATCCACGCAAGAATTATGTCCATCCCCTGGAGGAAGGCCGATCTTAACTTGTTTTTCAAGACTAGGACTAAATAATTGTGGTCTCTATCGATTCTATTGGACGAAACTATATGGACCACGCTGCGGGAGTCCGTAAAAATTGTCGCCCTCTCGACACAACTTTCCAGAGCCAATTCCGTCGCGTGGATGGTAGCTATACATTCACCAGAGAACACGGAGGAATAGCCATCTATTTTATACCCTGCATATTAATGCAGGGTAGGGGAGAAGATGCCTATCCCAACGTGATCACCGGACTCCTCCTTGGAAGCGTCTATGAAAATTAGGTGCCTCTCCTTGATGAGATGCGAGAGGGAGGATTGAAAGACAAGCCAAGGTTGCGGCGCGAGGCGGATATCCTCCACCACAGAGCAGGGAGTAACCTCCGTTCTAGAGATGAAAGACGAAGTCTCGTAGGAAAAGAGATACAAGGGGACCCTGGTGAATGAGGCCATCCTATGTCTATATGCTCTCGCACTGCAAAAAGCTCCATACAAGGGAAATCTGTTGATCAAATCATATCTATTATTATTAAAAAGGGCAGCTTGTAGGTCGCAAAGTTTTTCTATAAGTATATTGTCCCTAAGGGCAAGCGATCTAAGGACGAATTTTGTTGTTAGGCATGTAAAATGATGTCTGATGGGACCTATCCCAGTTTCCGCATAAACCACATTGGTCGGTGTTATGCGTCTCAGACCAACGCAACATCGCAAGGCCCTACGCAGGGCCCTCTCTAAGCAGGGTCCTCGGGTCCGCCCCCCACCAAACCCCGCTCAGTGCCTTCAGAATATTGGCGAGTTTTCCACATCTCTCCGCCAGACCGCGAACGTGCTCCTGTCCCCCCAATGAATGGTCTAGTAAAACTCCGAGAAACCTGTGCGAGCGAGAGGAGTTGATGGTGATGCCATCGAGGGTTATTGTGTAACTGAGAGGAGAAATCCTCTTTCTACTGAAGACAATGAGCGCCGATTTGGCAGGAGACACCGACAGGCCCCTAGAGAGCAGAAATTGTGAGAGATTGTTCCAAGGCCCTGAGCGAGCCCCGAACATCCGAGGATCTCGCGTAAATGGCTATATCGTCCGCAAACTGAACCATCTGGCAGCCGCCCGAGAGATACCGCCCACATTCCGAGACGTAGAGGTTGAACAAAAGGGGACTCAATATCGATCCTTGCGGGACGCCCCTGATCGTTGTGTAGACCGAGGAGATCTCTCCGTTGTTGACGAATTGGATATTTCTATGATTCGTGAGTTGGTAAATAAACCAACAGATTTTGAGAGGAAGTCCTATGCCTATGAGATCCTCGATTAATATGTTTGGCACAACATTGTCAAATGCTCCATGGATGTCCAAGAACAAACAAGCCGTGGATTGTCCAGACACAAAGCCGTTGTAAATCTCCGTGGTCAATATGCCCAGGTTATTCAGGCACGACCTTCTCTTTCGAAAACCGAACTGGGTGGAAGGAAGAATATCCGAGGATTCGATCCACCATTGTAGGCGCGTCAGGATCATCCTCTCTACAATCTTTAACAGACAAGGTGTGAGTGAGATGGAGCGCAGCTTTCCTGGAGTGGATTTAGGGATAAGGAAGACAAGAGAGTGGTGCCACGAGGGAGGAAACAGTCCTCCATTCAAGAGCTCGTTAAATATGTCCAGGAGGATCATCAGATACTCCTCTGGTAAGGCCGAAATTATGCCATAATCGATCCGATCTATACCCGGAGAGGAACGCTTCCTGGCACCACCGATCGCAGACAAAAGTTCTTCATATGTGAAAGGGGACTCGAACATATTACAATTATGAGTCATGGGAAAGTCATCGAGCGAGAAGAACCTTCTGTGTACAGAAACCAGAGGACACATGGAGTCCATTGAATTTCGCATATTGTCCGAGAGCATACAATTGGAGGGGGAGCGATACCCAGGTGGCGATTCTTAAACCGCTTTATTATCTTCCAAACTGTTGCAATGGAAGTGTTTGGTGTGAGGTTCTTACAAAACTCCTTCCATCCCTTCCTCTTTTCCCCTCTCAACACTTGTCTTGAAACGGCCTCTTGCCTCTTGAATGCAAGGAAGTTAGCATATGACGGAGACTTCTTAAAGGTCGACAGAAGCTCGCGCCTGAGGTCCACCGCCTCTTGACAGGCCTCGCTCCACCACGGAGCCGGAAGGGAGGCCCTTCGCCCGTGCGAGGACGACCGACCAGAGGAGCCCCGGCGGCGGTTTGCCCCGGGTTTAAGAGGCAACTGGCTCCTCAGATGACTGAGAAAGGTCTCGTACTTATCCAGTCCGTTCAGAGAGGGTTCGTCGATAGCCTCCTTAAGGACTCCGGTGCTGGTGCCCAGATTGACCACAAACTGTTCCCTCTCTCTCGATGACAATCTTATCCTGTGCGAAAAAAATTCTTTCTTCCTCAAGAAGTGGTTAAATCTGATTTCAATTGGATAATGGTCACTCAAGTGGGTATCCTCCAATGTGTTCCACTCACAGTGATAAGTCGATAATCGGCGGAGAAACGAAGGAGAGATCTATTGCGGATCTGGATTGACCCGGGCGCGTCAAAAAGGTGTGGGATCCGTCATTGATGCAGGTGAACGAAGAATCCAATGCCGAGGAGAGCAGGGTGACTCCCCTCCCTACTCGACCGGTCACAGCCCCACTCGCTGTGGTGAGCGTTAAAGTCGCCCAAAAGGATCACATGAGTAAAAGAACCACAAAAGGCAAACAAGGAGTCGTACTCCTGCTTCGAAAGCGATTCCTGCGGGTGTCTATACACCGAGACAATGGCAAGATCGAAAAGCTCGTAGTGGAAAACCATGGCCATGCATTCAAGACCCCCGCCGAACCGAACGCAATCGTCTATGACAGAAAACGGCACAGAACGGCAGACGGCCAGAAGCAAGCCCCCGATTGCGGGTCAGCGAGTCCCTCTGGAACACCTCAAAACCACGCAGGTTCACCCGAGATCCAGGGTTCAGCCAAGTCTCCGACAAGGCCAAGACATCATACCGCTGAAACAAGGTGTTTACCGGATCTATTTTGTTCGCTAGCAAATGGCAGTTCCATTACAGGATCCTAAGAGACTGATTCTGAGATAGGTTATTCCGAGGTGATCCCGGCATTTGGACAGTTGGACCTGGGGTTGCGGAGGTTTATGGATAATAGGAAGGAATTCATAAATTCCGACACTGCGTCGTACAGGCCAAGAAGTCTCAGTGCCGGGGAGAGCTTTTCCACGATTAGGTTAATGAGATTGAATAGCTGATTGTATAGCTCTGGGTTGAAATTAAAGTTAAGGTTACTTTTTGAGGTTTGAGATGGAACAGGGTTGGTGGGAGGAGGGATAGAATGCCTGGAGGAGACACCATAATCCAAGGAGGATGGGAATCTTCCGTTAGGAGAGATTAGTAGGGAATTATGGGATGGGAAAAGATTGGAGGAGGAAGTTCCGGGAGTCGAGCGTGGGAAGGATGGTAGGGAAGGATTGGTACTGCTCGGAGGTTTTTTTTGAGGGTGTGATAAGAGGGGGGGACGGCATAGGAGATGAAATGTGAAGTGGGGCAGAAGTTGATAATTTTGGGGCAGAGATATGGGGATGGAAGAAAAGAGAGAGGGTGGAGAGGGTAGAGGAAAGGTTTCTAAGGTGGATCTTGGGAGTAGACTGGGCGACGTCGGGATATTTGGTAAGAGAAGAATTACAAAGGAACAAGTTACGAGATAGAGCAGCAAGGAAGGCGTGGAATTTTAAAAAGAGGCTAGAGGAAGGAAAAGAGGGAAGGTTGGCAAGGGAATGTTTGGAGGAAATTAAGAAAAGGTTAGGAAAGGAGAAAGGGAATTCAGAATGGGAGAAGGACAGAGAGGAATTTTTTAAAACAAGGATAACGTAAAGGGGAGAAATGGAAGAGATAGCATGGAAAAGAGAGAAGAAGATGCCGGAATATGAGGTAGTAGAGGGAAAGGAGATAATGATGCAGAGGGAAGAGAGATGGAAGAGGATTGATAATTTGAATTATAATAAATGGTACAAAAGGAGAGGGGA